>JAJLVV010000014.1:0-156194 GCA_030570455.1 Priceomyces medius
GTTGAACTTATAAATTTATTAGTTAATATTTACAGATTAATTATGAATTAGAATATGAAGTAATAGAAATACAATATAATAAATTATTAGAAAATAATAAAATAAATACATATTATATATAATATGACAATATCACAAACATTATAGGGAACTCGATAAAGTCTCTCTTCTTTGTTCACATAACTTTGGGGAATTTTTTTACGTTTAAATATATAAATAGTACAGCGTAATCAGGCAAGACCGATAAGTTGAGAAACTTTCGGAAGTGCAAACTGATTTTACCAGAGAATTTCGGAAACCATCCTAGACACCATTCTAGACACTTATCTTAGACATACATCCCATATACATTTCCAACAACTTAATATGACTTTTAATCACCTTTTTTACCAGTTACTGATATTACTACAATTACATATTAAAGAAAATAAATTTAATTAATCAAAATAACGAAAGAAAAACTAGTCTACATATATATATACATATAAGATTTGCATTGAAGAACTCAAAATAATAAAGTCCGAAAACTGTAAATGAGACCAAATCTTGTGAACAAACAATGATTAGCTAATGAACATATAATAGCAAAGATTTCTTTAAATTTTAAACAAGTTGTTTTATTTTTTTGCCTTAGTTCTGGAATTTTGAAAATTGCTGCAAAAAAAAGTTAAAATATTAAATAGAACAATAAATAACTGGCAATCAAGAACTAAAATCAAAAGGACATAATAAAGACAGTATGTTGCAAATAGTATATTCGAATAAAAAAAGCCTAATCTTACAAAGACTCCTTGACTTTTCAATCCTTCTCTGAGAAACCTTTACTATAGTCAGTAAAAACGAAACGATATCTTACATCTCCATTATAGCAGCGTGTCAAAGTTCTTCCACAGTTATATTGATTTAATGTCACCTTTTCAATCCATGGATTTATTCGATCCATGGTTTTGTTCATTTCTTAGTAGTTAGATAAAGCATTTGTAGCATCTAAATTCTATTTCAAATTAGTGAACCACTTACTTTTAAGTTGTAGAATTTTAAAGGAAAATGATTAAACTTAAATGTTGTCCATCTTCAGGAACACCAACATTGCCAAATAAAATATATTTTTATATATATTTTAATATCATTAATCAAAGGTATTTATGCTTGTTATTTTAACTATATAAATATCATCTAACTATTCGAGCCTAAAAAAAACTAAAAATTTATTCTTATACTTGAATATTCAAATATGCCCATTGAGTTCTGTTTGCGTATTATTAGGTATTTGAATCCTTAATTCTTCAATCTGTTCCACTACGCTCAGAAATTTTTGGTCTGTTTGAGTTCTCAAGTCTCTGAATCCTTGGTCTGTTTGAATTTTCAACGCTACAATTTCTTCCTTTGTTTGGGCATTCAGTTGTTTAAACCCTTCTTCCGTTTGAGCTCTGAATTCGCGCATTTGTTTAAACCCTTCTTCTGTTTGAGCTCTGAATTCGCCCATTTGTTTAAAGCCTTCTTCTGTTTGAGCTCTGAATTCGCCCATTTGTTTAAAGCCTTCTTCTGTTTGAGCTCTGAATTCGCCCATTTGTTTAAAGCCTTCTTCTGTTTGAGCTCTGAATTCGCCCATTTGTTTAAAGCCTTCTTCTGTTTGAGCTCTGAATTCGCCCATTTGTTTAAAGCCTTCTTCTGTTTGAGCTCTGAATTCGCCCATTTGTTTAAAGCCTTCTTCTGTTTGAGCTCTGAATTCGCCGATTTCAGTCTTCTGTTCTGCGAGCCCTTCTTTAAGTTCATTAAGTGATTCAAGTATATTCCTGAGGGCTCGAGAGGTCTCAAGAAATTGACTTTGCAGTTTCAATTCAACACGATTATCAATAGCCGTAACCATCACTTCTGGAATTCTAGTGCAAATCCTTGCAGTGAAGATGGTCTAAAAATATTTGCCTCCATATTTATAATTTTATAAAATTGCTGCGGTTAATGTCATATTATGCTAAAGCAACTTAAAAACGGAAACTTCCCGTCTTAAATTGTTACAAATTCCCTTTTGTGTCAATTAATTCAATTGCCGCAAATATTAAACCGGTACAAAAACTAAAAGTATTCCAATCAGGGTGGCATTCGACAACTAATGAATATAGTTGCAAAAAGAATTGTGTTAGCCAGATTGTATAATCTCACATATAAGACACCATCCTAGATAACACGGCACATCAGTCGACTGTGGCTGGGTCAGGTCAGAAATGGATTGAGGATAAGAACAATAATGAGATATGTGATTTTGTGTACATCCATAGAACGCTAGATGGAAAATACAATGCTTATATTGCGTTCGGAACAAATTACCACTGTGTTAAGAACACAGCATGTTCACCCGCTTCCGGAGAGTATAACAGAAAATGTGTTTCAGGAGGTAAGAACGACTACCAGCAGTGAGTCATAACTGTTAATTTGGTGATATAGACCAACTAGAAGCACACGCAACAGCGCTTCCTATGTAGGAAATTAAATATGTTCTTTGAGTTATTGTTGTGAAGTATTGTATGCTTGATCCCCTAACTCTCTAGTCTATTTTTTTGTGGTCTGAAATCTTTCTTCTACGATAAGAAATCACCCCTATGTTTGGGTACTCAAATTCATCATTGCCTGTGCTAATTCAACAAATTGTCGACTGTATTTAAAATTAGCACGACTATTAATAGCACTAACCATCGCTTCTGGAATTTCTAGAGAAAGCACTGCGAATACTGTCTACGTGTATTTGTCTTCATGTTTATAATTTTATAAATTGCTGCGATTAGTGTCATATTATGCTAAGCTTATAGATGAGAAAAAGGTAAAAGCGGAAAGTTCCTGGCTTGATATTGCCGCGAATTCCCTTTTGGATCAACTAAAATAATTGCTGCAAATATTAAATATAGGGGGATGAAAACTATTTAAATTAGAGTGGCATTCTATAAGCTACATATTATTTTTTTGGGAATTTCCACCTCTAGAATAGATTAAATAAGTTTACTATTAGTTCTTTATTAATGCATCTATACAATTTTCATTGTGCTATTTCTTTTAAGTTTTAACTCCTGCTTACCTATCCATTTCTGGTAAATTACATGACCCGGGATGATGTAAATCATAAAATATATGTTTTAAATCTTCCAAATCTTGCTTTTTAAGACTATTATTCACCAGAGGAGCTTTTACTTCTTCTGCAGTTGCAAAATCGATTATGTATACTTTGCCTTCCTTTGAGTAAAGCACATTTCGTTCTCTAATATTTCCGTGTATGATCCCATTTCTGTGAACTATCTCTAATTGTTTCTTAACCTTTTCGTATGTCTCCCAGTCTTGAGGCAATGGAACATGTTCGACATATTTAAATAAGTTGAAAAATCCCTGAGCAGTATATGAGCCGTTTACCTTAACAAATATTTGACCAATCTTTTTTGGAACGTAGCAACTGTTAAATTCAGGGTCTTTAGACAAATATTTGTAGAAATATTTTTCTAAATGATACCATTTATCACATTTTCTGTATCTTTCTTCTCTCGTACGTTTGTATTTTTTTTTAGACAAACTTGGATCATAAATCTTTGCTACAAGATCTTCATTATCACTAAGAGGTTCTAACAAAAATTTCCTTAAATAACTGGCCCTTATTTTAATCAATTGAGAATTATATCTATCCCCATATTGTATGTATATCAGATTACTTCTGTCTTCAGATAAATTAACAATTTCCTCTCGTTCCATAAGTTCGTCTTCTTCCTCAACTGATTCAAGGTTTAATGTTTGAGTACTTTCCATCCTAGAACCAATATTAGATTCCTGAGACAGTTCAACTCTTTTGTCTTTACTCAAAGCATTTATGGTCTTACTATTTATAGACTTATTCAACTGTTCTTCCATTTTTTGAATTCTTTCTTGTTTAATTGCCATTTTCTCATCATCTTGGAAGGATTTTGAAAAAAAGTAGGTTAGGGTTTCTCTCAATGTAGGTTCAGTTGAATGGCAATCTCGAATTTTGTACCTTATTGGGAGTGTTTTTGACTCTGCATCGTCATTTATCTGTCTGAAAATATTATGGTTATCTTCGAAAGAATCAAGGTCTAGTTCCACAAATATACAAACATAGGAATCTGTGAGAATACCTTTGTCAGTTCTTGAATAAAGCATTTCATATATAAGCAGCTTCATATATTCAACAATTTTATCATTTTGAAAAACTCTTCGTTCCATGACCTCAGCATTCCAATCTGTATTCTTAGGCAAATCGAGATACCTTTTTGTCTCTATTATGCAATACACTTTATTGCCGTTACATAAAAAGAGGTCAGTCCGATAATGATGCGTGTATCCTACTTTAAGCGGGTGCCACACAGTTGGCCGATTAAGTTCTATCTCAAATCGGACATCTGGATCATATGGCAAATTTGAAGATATGGGAATAACTAGATAGTCGAGAAAGGCTAATTTGCTTCTGGTATCCAAGGTATTGTTGCGGTATAACTCATCTCTGTATGCATGTCCTTTAAAATCAATAAACTTATACTGATTAAAGGCAAAAGAATTAAGACATGTTGCAAAAGATTTGCTATCAGAATTCTTAATTATATTTCTTACCGTGTTGGCAACTTCTTCATCTGGTATTTGTGTCATATACTTTTCATTATATGTGAATTGAGGGAACTTCTCAAAATATTTGTCCAGAGTACCTTTGTAATTACTATTTGACGAGCTAAAATTTTTCATTTCATACTCACACATTGGAAGAGATATAATAAATCGATATAGTTTCTTAACTAGATGCGGATGACTAATCTTTAAATAACGTTGAAAAGTACTGTAATCAAATGAAACCCATTCAAGAAATTCCGTAACTTCTTCTTTTGGTTTCTGATATAAGTCTTGAATTATGTTATCATAACTTAAGGTCATTGTATTCCATCCAGGGTAAAAAGTATGATAATTATACATTTCTAGCTCATCTCCAATACATTTTTGTATTTCATTATACAAAGGATGCTCCAAGACAAACTTCTCTTCATTAAATTTTTTAGCCATAGTTGAATGTTCTTGAAAAAACCAATTGACAACCCTGACACTCCCTCTCGTTTTATACGAGGAAGACTTAAACTCTAAAAATAAACCAAGCTAAAAGCATATGCTGTATGAAGCATATTACTCTTCATTATACCTATTTTACTTATCAGTAGCTCAAAGAATCAGCATAACAAATTTGTACTTCTTGGGTTTGAACGACTATATTGTCTTCATAGCTCTACTGTATTTCATATAACACTAAATATAAAAATCACTTTGCATAAAATACCAAGCTTTGGTGTTAGGCTTTATGTCAAGACGTTTAAGTCATTTTATGATCGAACTTTTTACTCTATTGATTCTTTCATCACTAATATCCAACTTTATGTATTAATTAAAATACACAGAAACATTCGACTAACTTACAATTGGTAACAGCGTACACACACGAAAGAGTATAGCTGAAGGCTTAGTACAAAACAGAAAGTTTCCGAAAACAAGAACAGATGAGATAAAAAGTTTTTATGTTGGAGTTCAGTAATGTATATTTTGTGTAACATTATGTAAATGTATACCAAAAATATATCGGTATCATAACAATTTTATTAGAACAACTCAAAACAGTAAGATGATAATGTACCGTTGAAGTCATTGAAATTACCCAGCATACGATTGCCTCACTCGCATGAAATAAATTAATTGCCCCTACGGCTATGAATACAGCTACCACAACTCTCTTTCCCATGGCTTCGATTTCCTTAGTACAATCTATAGGATTTACCTGGTGTTCATCAACTTTGCCCGTGTATATTAGGTAAGCTCTATAGACAGACCCTGGTACACCGATGGCTGAGTATGCAAAGGCACTCCATGCCGTTAATGCTTCATAGTATGAAGTTGCAGCCGTAACTGGTCCTATGAAGCTCCATTTACAAAGGTTAAATGTATTCTATGAAACTCTCTCTTGTACAATAGTCACTGTTCTCTGCAAATCAGTGGAAAAAACTTATATTAAAGTCACAATAGGAGATGAGTTACAAAAAACATAGATCTCACAAAAAATATGAGAATTTACTGTGAATGACATAAAATAAGGATCATAATGACTTTAGTCCACTATTATAATGTGAAATAGGAAGTATCAATCACTTTCATATTACTGCGTTTTCGCTAAGATGTGTAGTGTGAAATCCAAGTCACCTTTTTTCTTTTTCGGTTAAATCATGTAAAAGTCCCGATCAAGATATCATGTATAATGCGAGATAAGGCAGCGTTGGTGCTCATATGCCGAACGATATATATATTTGTGATGGCCAACTTTTCATTCTCGATCCCACAACAAAGATTTGAAGAAATTATTAATCGAAATTATGGGAAGTAAAAGTGGAATAGAAGTTGTTTCTTCGCAGATAAGGACAAATTCAGAAGAATCCTGGGATGGGGCAGATGAAATTAATCAAGACGACAATTCAGAGGATTTGAATATTTCACCGGAGGAAGAAGCTAAAGTCGTGAGGAAACTTGATACAAGAGTATTACCGATTGTGTGTCTTTTTTATTTCTTAGCCGCATTGGATAGATCTAACATAGGAAATGCAGGGCCGGGTGGGTTGACAAAAGCATTGCATCTAACGTCGGCACAATATTCAAATGCGGTAACATTATTTTTCATTACATATATAAGTTTAGAGCTCCCAGGAACACTTCTTTTAAGGGCCCTTAAACCATCGAGAGTTTTAACACTCTATGTTGGTGGGTGGTCCTTAGTGTGTATAGGGACAACATTTGTCAAGAGTTACGGTTCTCTATTAGCATGCCGTTTACTTTTAGGTGCCTTCGAATCTGGATTTTTTCCTTCTTTGACGGTATACGTTAGTATCTTCTATAAAACGGAAGAACAGGGATTAAGATACGCAATCATTCTCTCATGTGCCGCACTTTCTGGTGCAGTAGGTGGCCTCATACTGTATGGATTTCTCCAAGTCACTACCGCTAGCTTGGAGGGCTTCAGGTTTATTTTCCTAGTAGAAGGTTGTATCACAACTTTGTTACTACCTTTGCTATTATTTTTGCCTGATGATCCAGTTAAAACGAAGTTCTTCAATGAAAAAGAAAGAAATATTATGAATATAAGAGAAAAACAGAGAAAAAAATACATGGGAACGGCGAAATTCGAATGGAAAGAAATATTTGCTGCTTTCGTAGAGCCAAGAACTTATTTCAGCATGGTAATCCAGTTTTGCGGCGATACAATATTATATGGCTTCCTGACCTTTTTACCAAGTATCTTGAAACTTGGCCTTGGATTTGAAAATTTGGAAGCACAATATCTAACTATACCAGTTTATTTCGTTAGTGCTGTGTCAGTTTTGGGGTTGTCATATTTCAGTGACAGATTTCAAATCCGATCTCCCTTCCTTTTTGCTTCTAACGCTGTGGGTATCATTGGTTACATTATAATGCTCGCATCCAGCAGCGACGCTGCCAAATACTTTGCAACGTATCTCATCGCCGTCCCACTCTACGTTGGCCCTGGCTTGAACCTCGCATGGACTTCCAACAATTTTAGTCCTTACTACAGACGGACAACTGCAATTGGTTGCAATCAAACTTTAGGTAACCTATCGGGTGCCATCGCAGGTCAGGTTTATAGGGCCTCACCTTACACTTTAGGTCACTCCTTCTCCTTAGGATGTTTGATCGTTAGTAACATATGTGTTTTGCTCAATATTTGGAGAATAACCTTTTTGAATAGAGAAAAGCGCCAAATAATAGCGAACGAGAAAATAGACAAATTGGATAAGAGGTCAGGAGATACAGTGCTTGAATTTGAATATGTATTATAGCTCTCTCTTTATTTCTCCCCTAAAGAATATGTAAATCTATGCAATTGTAATACATTGAGAATATCACTCTTTACTCTTGGTATGTATAAAGTCAAGACATTTCATAAGTACATCAAACTAACACTATCCATCGAGTCTATATAAGTAAGAATATTTCTTTATAAATACGTAATTGAGTTGATAATCTGAAGACATGGTACGGGCCTGTATTCCAGTGCAATCTCGTCTCATCAAGGACATCATGCATCGTCTTTAAACTTACATGAGATAAATCTACCATGATTCCTAATGTGTTCATTTCTATGACACATTCTCTTTCAAAATTGAATAACCATATATCAGGTAACCCACCTACAACCGAAGATGCTGCCGTTGCAAATCAATTAACACAATTATGAGTCAAAGTAATATATATATATCGAACACCTAGTTGATAATACATTCTTAAAACTCCTGACGAAGAATCAATCTGGCGTAACCCTTCGACCCCGAAAGCAATTACAAGCTTGGCACTCTTGTACTTTTCTAGGGCCGATGAAGTATTATCTACTAACGAAAACAGCGACGAAAATGCCTGAAACAACCCTTTTATCACATCAATTTGCTCCATAGTACCTCTGACTGCTCTATTTGGTTTATTAAAGAATCAATAGTTCCTTTAAGATATCAAAACGATTGTCGCGAAATGTAATTACTGCGAACTTCATCAAGTCCGAAAGAATAAAACCCCGTTAACTTCGGAAAAACTACAGAAATTCAAATTTAGCTGCGATTGCGTCTCACAAATATTAGGGGTCAATTTGAAAATGTACCATTGCCTGGAAAGAAAATCAAGTAACAATGAAATGCACTATAATTTCTCATGTTAATAGGTGATGGTTTTTATGGAGGGAGATTCTAAGTCAAAAGTTTACTAAATCTTAGAGAGAGGAGTAGGAAAAACCCTTCCATTCTCAAGCACCTTCAAATAGGACACTACTGGTATAAACGACCGTTAACCTTTCTCGTAAATTTGCGGCCATTACACAGGATGCCGCATTTGTGTAACATTCCTTTATACCCGGACTGAGTGTTGCGAATAAAAAGATTATTGGACTTTTGATCCTAATATCATCTACGACGGTATCCGATGGAATCTTTACCGAACAGCCTTTCAATCTTTTCAAATTTATTGGCAATCTTAGTGTTACTTTCAATAAATCATATATTATTAGGGCAATTGAACATGATATTCATAAAAATTCGAGAAATATGTATTGTTTTTAATAAAAAAATTAACGAAGGTATCCCCAGAAAATCCGACTCCTGGACAAACGCGGTTGCTTAACCCTTCTCGCTATTCAACCGCTAAAGCCAGTACATTTAGTGCAAATCGATCGGCGATGAGCAGGGTAGAGTATAGCAATTGACGACGTCGAGAATACCCGAGCTTGTATTTATGTATGTTATAATGACAACAGTAAGACAAACAGGTAAAGCAATCAAACTATTTATTACTAAGATAACCAAGACATTTGGTAACTTCGACACCGTCATAAACTTTCCCTTCAAAGTCTTTGAAAAGCTCAGTATGAGAATCGTATAGTATATTCCATTTACCTCTCAATTGCTTATTTTCGATTGGGTGGTCATGGTTATACTTTCTTCTCTCTTCTGGAGAGGATTGAACGTACCTAGGAAATTCAGGTGCACCCGGACTGATGATATTGTCTGCGGCAATTATAGTGCCTGGACCAATTAGGTCTAAAGCTTCCAATAACCTAAAATCGGGCACATATAGATCCTTCCAGTGATCGATGAAAAAAAAGTCAATGGGAATATACGAGCGGCTTAGCTCGTTGGCGAATTTCACCAAAGTATCACTAGCCTTTCCCAAAATAATCTCCACCTTATCAGAAAGACCAGCTAACTTGATCAATTGTTTAGCGATTTTAGCGTAATCTTCATTGACCTCAAAACTGTAATACTTAGCTTTAGGATCGCTCAAGTGACTAGCAAATAGGATAGCAGAGTATCCGAGGTATCCACCAACCTCAAACATGATTTTGGGTTTTTTTTCTCCCATTAATTTAGTTATGAATTTTCCCTTGTCAGGACCTATATTCATCAAGTTATCCTGTGTTTCAGAGAAATAATCTATAGCGGCAAGAATTTTTGAAGGGTTACCGTGTAATGCCTCAAGTTCGTCTTTGGGCCTACCCAAGATATAATCAAGTAGTCTCTGCTCTTTTGTATTTGACATTGTAGTAAGTTTGTTTGTCGAAGGTCAACAGTAAACTTTACTGGAATATTTAGTACTTAGCTACTTAAGTGGCAACGCTCGAAGGACTTTTATATTAACGGGGTAATACGGGAAGTTGTAGCTATTATAGCCTCAAGTTAGATGTAGGTGGCGAGTAGATGGGCATGCCTTGATTGCGATAAGGAGTGCGATATCGGGAAAGCGGAGTTAATAGGTAAAGATTATTTCTCCTCCGCAGAATTAGTAAGCCAAAATCATAAGAGTAAGCCAAATTGTAATTCGTTGCAGGTAAATTTGGCGTTTCAAGTTTATAAGTAAGCAAAATTGTTACCACTTTAGTGCAGGGAAGAATAAATAGAAATGATTTCATTTTGCAACTATACACAATCTGGCAAGGTCGGCTCTTATTACATGGTCTCCAAATGCTCATAGCTCTTTGGCAATGCCCTTAGGTCAATCTGAGCATGTCAATAGTGAATTCAACAAGTCAAAAAAGAAATGTAGATCTTTGAGGTAGTATGGTAGAGTCAAATTTGATTTTCTTCCACCGTTTATCAATTTAAATGAATACATATGACTTTCCTTCAATAAATAGTTCGACATAATTGACAAATGGATATAACGCATCTGCAAACTTGATAGCCCTCTATAACAGTAAATCATTTTTGAACCATTTGCTTGAATGAACCAATAAGAAACGTCACATTATCATTTTATAACACAGATTTACTTTTTGCAAATTGTCTCCTGGTTTACTTGTATCCTTATCTGCAGTTTATCTGTAGTGGTAGTCGCAAAAGATTGGTCGCGGATTTTGCACCCATGTAGCCCAAATGAGGGCTGGCTGAAACTAATTGAAGCCAAATTAAAATTGTATCTATCTTAATGGTGACCTTTTTATAAAAGAAACTTTTATCATCCACGAAAAGCCAAGTTATTTATCAACTTATTTCTCCAATTATGCTAATGTTAAATGTATCGACTAAGATTTTGAAGGGGCTTTAGTACTTACATGTAGAAAGATTGACACAAAATTGGTACCTCTGTTTTCATTTACAGGGGAAAGAGCTATAATCACTGAGTTGTGAACCTTGAATTCTTTTTTACCTAGGATTAAACAATCAGGGATGTTCACTTTCAGAAGCTCCAGTATCACACTCTCCTTTTCAAAACTAGTAGTCAACATTCCTTTCGTCATGCATTCTTCGAATAATAATTCATTAAATCACCTATATATAGTCGCTACAAAAAACACACATCCTAAGGCATCGTTACAGGCTCCTAAGTGAAATCGTTCATCAAATTTAATATATATTTTTGCAAAAATTACAAAAAATGCAACTATCCCTGGAACTTAAAAAGCTTATATAAAATCAGGGTGAAAAGTTCGGATAGCTTACACATTCTGTAAAAATATACTCAGCAGAAACCTTTTAAAAACACTAAATAAATGTATTTATATTAATTCTTGAAATTATAAAAATATTTTTGATATCTAACTAATAGAGTATAAAAAATCAGCATACACTGATATACTAATAAACCTTTTGAATTCTTTAACCAATTTCAAAAGTTTTAAAAGTCATCTTCGTACTTAGAGTGTGAAGTGTTTTCATTGCACTCTATTTGTAAATTCTTGTATTGTTTGATTAATCCTCCAATTTGTTCTTCTGTGTTTAGAAACCCTTCGACTGACTGAGATCTCAAATTTTCTCTTTGAGCAGTCTGCTTTCTGAAGCCTTGTACTGGTTTAGCTATCCAATTTTCTAACAAAGCCTTGAATTCCTTCATCACATGAAATCTCCATCTTTCCATAAGAGCATCAACTCTTACATCAACAGCCGCAAGTATTTGATCCTGAAATTCGTGAAAAAATTCAGCAGAGTACTTTCGGTACTTCAAATCAACACGGTTATCAATAGCAGTAACCATCACTTCTGGGATTTCTAGATCAAGTCCTTAGAGTGAAGATGGCCTGAACATGTTTGTCTCGGTGTTTGATTTCTTATATAATTGCTGTGTCTAATGTTATATTATGCTAAAGCAACCCGTAAATCATGAAATACTAAAAGGGAAACTTGTGCTCCCTCAATTTATATTGTTACAAAATTTCTTTTCTGTCGAGTAAATAAAATAGCTCTAAATATTTATTACTGCAGTACAAAAACCAAGAGTTTCAATCAAGTTCTTGAAATCGATGTGTGGCTACAAAGTGTTAAATTACACAATACAAATATAAATATTTTTGATATCTAACTACTTGAATCTAAAGAATCAGCACAAACTGATAAATTAGCAAGCTTTTTAAATACTTTAACTAATTTCAAAAATTTCAAAAATTATCTTCGCACTTAGAGTGTGAAGTGCTCTCATTGCGCTCTATTTGTAAATTCTTGTATTGTTTGAGACCTTAATTCTCCAAGTTGTTCTTCTGTGTTTAGAAACCCTTGGACTGTTTGAATTTTCAAATTTTCTATATGAGCTGCCTGCTCGTTGAATCTTTCGTCTGTGTTCAGAAATCCTTTTTCTGTATTAGCTCTTAAATTCTCTGTTTGAGCTGCCTGCTCGTTGAATCTTTCGTCTGTGTTCAGAAATCCTTTTTCTGTATTAGCTCTTAAATTCTCTGTTTGAGCTGCCTGCTCATTGAATCTTTCGTCTGTGTTCAGAAATCCTTTTTTTGTCTCAGCTCTTAAATTTTCTGTTTGAGCTATCTGCTCTCTGAATCTTTGGTCTGTCTGAGCTGCTTGCTCATGGAATCTTTTGTCTGTCTCAGCTCTTAAATTCTCTGTTTGCGCTATCTGCTCTCTGAAGCCTTTTTCTGTCCGAGCTGCTTGCTCATTAAATCTTTGGTCTGTCCGAGCTGCTTGCTCATTGAATCTTTGGTCTGTCTGAGCTGCTTGCTCATTGAATCTTTGGTCTGTCTGAGCTGCTTGCTCATGGAATCTTTTGTCTGTCTCAGCTCTTAAATTCTCTGTTTGAGCTATCTGCTCTCTGAAGCCTTTTTCTGTCCGAGCTGCTTGCTCATTAAATCTTTGGTCTGTGTAAGCTCTCAAATTTCCTACTTGAGTACTAAGAGTCGTGAGTTTCACATCAAGACCAGCAAGAATATCTTTAAATTCGTGAACCAATTCAGCAGTGTGCTTTTGCAACTTCAAATCAACACGATTATCAATAGCAGTAACCATCGTTTCTGGAATTTCTTGAGCAAGTCCTTGCAGTGAAGATGGCCTGAACATATTTGTCTCGGTGTTTGATTTCTTATATAATTGCTGTGTCTAATGTTATATTATGCTAAAGCAACCCGTAAATCATGAAATACTAAAAGGGAAACTTGTGCTCCCTCAATTTATATTGTTACAAAATTTCTTTTGTGCCAAGTAAGTAAAAAGCTGCACAAATCTATTATTGCAGTACAAAAACTAAGACTGTTTCAATCAAGTTCTTGAAACCGATATGTGGCTGCAAAAAACGTTACGGAACTAAACCACATGTATCCCGGTATTAAAGGAATTATTGAAATTGCCCGACGTATTCGGATTCGACTGATCGGCTACTTTTTTATTTTGCGACCGTTCAATATAAAAGGTACAATCGCAAAATGTACTGATCTGAATCTTTACAAAAGAATATTCAAGGATGACAATGAACGAATGGAAACAGTTGGATGTGGCAATCTTGGGAGGTGGATTAGCTGGTCTCTCTTGTGCCGTTTCAATGAGAAGACTGGGTCACAAAGTTAGAATATATGAGAGGTATGACTATGCAGGTGAAGTTGGTGCATCCTTATCATGCGCATCTAATGGCGGTAGATGGTTACACGAATGGGGCATTGATCCACTTACAGCGAAGCCCGTTATTTTAAAGAACCTTATCAGACGTGAGTGGTCTAGTGGAAGAGTTGAAGGAATCTATGAGCTAGGTGATTATGAAGAGAAATTCGGCTATCCATATTACAACTTTCACAGAATCGATATCCATAAGGTATTACTAGAAGCAGCGACTTCTGAAGTAGGAGAAGGATTACCGTGTAAGTTGATGACGAACAATAAAGCGATTAGTGTTGATTTCAATACTTGCCACATTATTTTTGAAAATGGTAATCATGCGGAAGCTGATTTAATAATTGGAGCTGATGGTATCAGAAGCTTGACAAAACCACAATTGGGCATTCGACCTCAGTTCACCAATTCCTCATCATCTTGTATAAGGGTTCTCTTTGATACTGAAAAAGTGAAAGATCATGGCTTAGTTGATTTTTCTAATAATGACGCTATAGAGTTTTGGGGTGGGGAAGATAAAAATAAAATAGTCTTATCATCGTGTTCTAACAGAGATGTTATTTCCTGTTATTGTTTCTACGAAGCTAAATCAACCGACAACAAAAGTAGCTGGAGTAATGAAATATCCGTGGAAGAATTACTTCGATCTGTCCCTAATTTAGATCCTCGATTAGTTGAGTTGTTTGTTAAATGTGGATATGATATCAAACAATGGAGATTGTATGTTCACGAACCGTTACCATATTTATACAAAACCAGTAAAGACGGTTTTCATGGGGTTGCTCTAATAGGGGATGCAGCGCATGCTATGATGCCCGACCAATCACAAGGAGCTGTTGCAGCATTTGAGGATTCTGGCGCTTTAGGTTATATCTTTTCAAAGAAATTCAATTTGACTATTGATCAAGCATTAAAGATATACGAATTAGAAAGAATGCCCAGAGTTACAAGAATACAAGAAGCTTCTTTAAGAGCGAGGAATAACTTAAATGAGAGGATTGGATGGAGCTCTAATGCGTCTAATATCAAAGAAGAAAATAAGTTGACGATTGAGGAGGTTTGTGGTTACGATATGAAGAGCCATATTGATGAACTAGTAAAGAAATATATTTCATAAGTACGTTAATATATATGGTTTATTTTTTTTGAGAAAAGAACAATACTAGAACAAAACTAAACCCGGAAATCGATAATACCTGATTTTCGCCCAATTTACGGCGTCCCCTTCAGTTTCATCTTGACTCCATATATACTCAAGCATTCTTTCAGATTCTCTAATATAAGAGAACTTTAATCTGTCTTCAATCTTTTTTATTCTTTGAAGTAAATATTTTCGATCATCCGGTTTGTAAGCTACGGATCCAGCCATGATCAAAGGAAACATCAATCCAGTTTCCAAATCTATATTATTAACATTTCTCAAACTTCTCATTATCATGTCTAGGCACGCCTCTACACGGCTATCCTTTCGATCATATCCATATTGAACTTGATGAACCCTCAAGAAAGCAGCCCATTGCAAAGCCAATGTATAGGAAGGTAAATTCAGTTTGTAATCATCTTTTCCAGTTATGGTTTCTTCGTTAAAGGAATCAATTGGAGGCAGAAAATTTTGAAGTCTCATCTCAATCAAGTTGGCAAGGCAATTGAATTCTCTTTCGTGAGATTTGGTTTTATAGCGATTGGTTCTCAAACTTGCCAAAGTTGATATGCTGCCAATGACTTTGAACATTTCTCCCCCGATTCCAAACTTAAAATTAAATTTGCCGTTCAATGAATCTTCAACATAGTCTACTCCGATGGACGTGAGAATATCAGACGTATTTGTGTCATTGACAGACGTACTCAATGACGAAGGCAGTTCGACAAAAGGTGAAGAACAAGTGCTCAAAGAGGACATCAAATCAAGGTAGCAAAATAATTGAACAGCCAATGGCGACTGTTCAGAAATAATTCTTAATCCACCATGTGTATGGACATATTGTACAGCTTTCTCTAAAATAACGCTCCATGTCATAGAAGTACCTTCAAGGATTTCCCGCACTGCGATTAGTAATATGCTAAATAATGATACCTCATCATATCTCTCTGAAGAACTGAATTCATTGCATACAAATAAGGTATGAGTCATTGCTCCAAACATTTCCTTGTCTCTTATCGCATCAATATTTTGAAATGCAAAATTGTTAGCTCTATGTGATGCAGCAATGCTTGTCACTGGGTATCGTACTCTTTGGTTATCAATACATAATGGAATTATTGTCAGCAAAAACTTTGTTGTTGTTTTTTCAACAAATAAAAGAGGAGCAACATCAGTTATGAAATATTTTAATAGTTCCTGTTCCTTCTTCAGAAGCAGGAAACATAACATGTATGAGGACAAATAATCGTGTTTAGGACCACCGTAATTTCTAATATCATCCGAACTCTCACTGGAGCTCGAACTTAAGTTTGGAAGAATGTGTCTTGGATAAACGGACTCGTTGGCTTGACTTTTCGACACAACATTTTCTTTTCGAATAAGTCCATTCTGATCATTCTTATTGTAATAACAGGGCTTTGATCTGATAAGAGAATCAAGGAATATTTTTTCTCGATGATTTATAACTGACGGTTCTGCTGAAACTAAAGGGAAGTGTTCCCACAAAAATAGAGTAAAATCATCCTTTTCGCTTCCGTCAAAATATACGTCCAGGGATGTCTCAATATTAGAATTATTGAAGTTCTCATCAGAAGTGAGCTTCAGCCCATCCTGCTCATTTCTATCTTCTATAATGGATTTGGGCGCTCGTATATGTCTAACATCATCTGTGCCCAATGTAGTCATTGTAGAGTCTTTCGAGCACTCTAAACTCAATCTTCTGCAGTGTCCACATACTGGCCAATTTTCATCACATTTCTTCTTTCTTGTCTTACATGGCAAACAGCCAAAATGACTATATTTGGATCTGCTTTTATTTATTATCTGCGATCGTTCTACTACCGATCTAGCCTTTAACTTTGGCCTTCCAATCTTAGATTTAGGTCTATTGAAAGTGCAGGAGTTTTTCGATTTGATACAACTTGAACAAGGGATATCTCGAGAGCATACTTGCTTGAGCTTGTGACAACGGTCACATGCCTGTCTTTTAGAGCCTTTGTTCATTGGCTTTGAACACCAGTACTCTCATTTAAAACATAATTTAGGGTTGATTATAGGTTACATTTCTACCATGATTACGTAAGAAAATATTTACTGATAAGAAATGAGGCGCTTATCATTTTCAATTTTTCGGTTAACTAAATAGCTTTTTTCTAACTACAAGTAATGGTGACTCCGAACATGGATGTATCTTAGTAATATCGTGCGCATCTAAACATGCTTGTCTCGAGAGCAAGACAGCAGGTGCAGCTCTTGTCTTTATCTTATCACAGTAGCTGGAGGCGGCTTCCGACCATGATTTTTCATCCCTCAAATATGAATTTAACTCAAACATGAGTTCCTGGACATCAGTTATTCCATGATTTGCAGCTTCACCTCTGTACATTGTCATAGCGTGAGCAGCATCTCCTACTAGTAAAATTTTATGGTGCTCTGTGTTCCAGTTAACGAGAGGCCAGTCACATAAATTTATCTCTACTAAGGAATCAGGCTCTTCAACTGCTCTGTCTACAAGCCAAGAGAGTTCCTTTGAAATTCCTTCAGAATGTTTCTTCATGGCTTGAGCCTTTTCTTGTTGGGTCAAAAAAGGCTCATTTTCTGCCTTCCACGATAAGTTTACTTGAGCGTAGTATGTATCCACTTCCTTTGTATATGTAGGAGTAGATAGAATAGAGAACCAGAAGAAGGTCTCAGTAGATGGGACGGTACCCTGGAAAAGTAGAGGGTCAAATTTTGAAGATATTCTTTCGACCTCCTCACCTGTCATTCTCACCTTGGCTCCACAGAAACGGATGGGCAAGCGGTAGCAAGCTCCGTCAACTGGGTTTGTTATCCTCCTTGTCATTGAATTAGCTCCATCACATCCAAGTAGTACATCTCCGTGGAATTCTCTTCCATTAGTGCAGGTAATGGTTACACCATCGCCATTAGCATCGATTGTTTGCAATTTGCAATTCCACTGCACATCAATTCCTTTCAAGAGAATCCTTCTCACCTCTTCTCTACGAATTCTGAGTCTTGCTGCTGGAGGAATATTAACAATCACCTCCCCTGTTGCAGCGTTGATATACTTGAAGCTACCGGTATCCGACTGATGAAAATCAGGCCTGACTTGTGTTCTATAGATTTCTTTCCTCAAGGAATCAGGGAGAAGATCCTTTAATGCTTGTAGAGCCCAATGAACGGTTATTGCCCAACCCGAATTCTCCCGAAACTCTGCTGATTCGTCTCTATCAAATATAACGAACAGAATACCTCTAGTCTTGAGGGCTTGTGCAATCAACAATCCTATTAGCCCACCCCCTGCTATTATAAACTTCATATCTTTTGCTTCTCCCTCTGTCATATCTTTAATTTTGGCGAGCCATAAAAGTCCTAGATTTAACCGGACGATGTCTTATATGATCAACTTGAGATCGGAAAATTGATAATAGATTGCGATAATATAGTGGGGCAGTATCGGTACTTTAAAAAATCACCGATAAGGTAATTCCGCGCTCATATATGTCCCGTCAAAGGCGACATTGATTTTTCTTATATATGGCTGGGTTTGGAGTAAACATCAATAGGGGTCAGAGTTAGGAAGGACGTAAGAATAGAGGCAAGACATTAACTATGAGTATCGGACATGAAGCATTGAATCCCATCCATCCTTCAATGATCGATAAAATGGATCCTGATTTCGTTATCATGTACAATAAGTACGTTGCCAATACACCAAATAGGCCGATCGACCTTCCAGTCTTAAGAAAGAATTACTCCAAAATTTATTCATATGGAACCGGTTATTCACCAGAAGTAGAAGATACCTCAGAGGTCCTCTTCCCTTCATTTGATGGTCATGAAATTAAGTTAAGGATATATCGACCACCCCACAGCGCAGATACAGTACTTCCAGTGCACATAGATTTCCATGGAGGTGGATGGGCACTTGGAGATCTCGAGACTGAGTCTCATATTTTGAAACATTATGTACACTCGGCAAGAATTGTGGTAATTGATGTCGAGTATAGGTTGGTTCCCGAGCATGCTTTTCCCACTGGACTCAAGGATTGCTTTGAGGCCACAAAGTATGTCTATGAAAATGCTGAGAAGTTGAATGTCAATAAGGATAGTATTTCAATTGGTGGAGTTTCCGCGGGAGCTAATATCTCTCTTGCTGTATCGCATCTAGCCAGAGACTCAAATATTCCATTGGTATTATGTTTAGCTGCCACTCCTCAAGTTGATGATATCGAAACTTATTCCACTACTCTTGACTCTCCTTATGAATCTCATAGGGAATTTGAGTTTGCTCCTACGTTGAACTGGGCAAGATTGAAATGGTTTGACAAGATAAAGTGGGATTCTCTATCAAGCGACAAGGAGATTAGAAAGGATCAGTTAAAAGAAATAGGCTGGTTTAAGAGCATAATAACTGCTCCAGATTTTACTACATTACCAAAAACCATGATTGTCACAGCAGGGTGTGATCCAATGAGAGATGAAGGAGAGGCTTATGCTGTGAAATTACTCAAGCATGGAAATGATGTAGTTTTCAAAAGATACCCAGGTGTCCCACATCCATTTATGCACATGGATGAATATTTGTGGCAAGCATCAGATTTCATTAAAAGAACAGCGATAGAGTTATCTATTGCGCACAAGACTTTATCTACATATCTGTAATAAAATGCTTATCTTTTCTCTAAATTCCTGCTTAGTTGCAGACATTTTGTAATTAATAAATTCATACAAGTAGAAGGCCACCCTAGAGTAGGAAAAGACACTAGGTACAGTAGGGATGAAAGTATAAAATACTTAATATCATCAACATTTATTGAAAAAACGTTATTCCATATCGAAATACATATAAATTAATAAGTATACTTAAACTTTCTATTTTGGAAATCAGTTAGGTCCTGCCATACATCAGTAATTTCCTTGTCAATATCATCAACTGCATTCTGTGCTTCCTTTTCTCTTCTTTTATTTCTAATGTAATAGATAGAAGCTATAATCAAAGCAAATCCAATACTCACTGCTTGAGTAATAAGCATTGAAATTTTAGCAGGATAAAAATTAGGAGCATCTTTAGCTTGGTAAGATTGAGGACCTAAGACATTTCCCAAAGCAAAACCGATACTGATAAAAACAGAAGTGCTTCCAGCCTTTTTGGTCAGTCCAGCAAAATTAGTTGTTGCCCATGAATAGCAAATGGCCAAAGGTGCCGTAACTGTATTTATCATATATATCCCAATCAACAATCCAGCTTGATTGCTTTTTGGCAAGAATGACATTAACGCACCACCACAAACTGCTGGAAGAAGTAAGATTGAAATTGCTAAGAATCGTGGAAATCCCCTCATTATGAAAAAAGTAGACAAACAACTAGAGACAATGCTGACTACACCAGATGGAATATTTAGTAATGCTGACTGTTTAGCGGTGAATCCAAAAGATAGAATGTCAGAAGCCGAAAACGAAGATATTGTGCTTGATGAAAACGAAATCGTTGCCGATATTATAAGTAAAAGCCATGCTTGAATGTCACAGAACAACTCAATTACTTGATTTATATTCACTTTTTGTTGAGTAGCACCTGTCTTGTTTTTAGTTAGTTTCAAAATCACTTCATATTTCTCTCTCTCTGTTAAAAACTTAGCCCTTAAAGGGTCGCTAGGTATGAAAAAATAGACATATACTCCAATTAGTATATTTATTATTCCAATTACGATAAACATAATTCTCCACCCGGCAATTGAAGAAGAAGGTTTAAGTAATTGGAATAAAAATGAAATAAGACCTCCGACCATTTGACCTAGCCCCAAACCAGAATACCAAAGACCAATCCTAAATGTTCCTTCATCTCTCGAATAGAAATTTGTAGTTAATAATGCTAAGCAAGGCACTACTGCTGCCTCAGATAAACCTAAAAGAATCCTTACGGCCAACATACTGGAGTAGGAATTAACAGCAGCACAACATGCTGTCAAAATACCCCAAATTGTGACATTGATGCCCAACACTGACGCAACAGGATATTTGGGTATAATGTAAAATCCTTGGAAAAATTCGGCTATAATGTAAGCGACGAAGAAGTAGGTAGGCAAATTTGAAAACTGATTTCCCACTAGCTTCAAATCGGCACTCATTCCCATAACATTAGAATAGTTTAGTATCACCTTGTCCAAGAATTGCATTGTGTACACCAATAACATTGGTAATATGAAAGTCATGTCCAATTTCCTCAAAAGTGATCGTGGTGAGAACTCTTCTGGATATGCATTTAAGTCAAAGTCATTTATAAAGTCTAAGTAAGCACTTCCAGTTACTTCTTGGACTTCTCCAACCTTGATATTGATCAACTCCGAACCTTTGTCGTTTGATTTTGGTTCAGCCATATTTCGTTCACACTCTGTTCTCCTTGTTATTTCAACTGTATTCCATTATGTTCCAAGCTCTATTCTTATATCTTTTCTTGCTCAACGGCCCATTATATGGACACATTCTGATTGATTTATTAGCCGCACTTATTGTGTATTTGCACTTTAGGATTGAGAGAGCAATTGATAGTAACGATAAGTGAGACAAGGCGGTTAGAATCAACTGGCGGAATTTTTCGCCGCCGTAAGAATTTCCTCTGATAACATACCGGTTTCGCAATCGTGCCCATTACATATGGCAAAACCTATTTCTTATGAATAATCCAAATTCGCATCCCGACTTGCATTTGACGAGAAGTTCAGACCTTATAAAAGATTCTACAGTGTTAGTCTCAAGTGCAACTAGCTTCATCGGTGATCATTGTGTTGGTGAATTTTTAAATAGAAGTGTCGAAGTTAGCGCTCTCTGCAGGCCTAAGAAAAAATTCAGAATGTTAAATCAAATTGTTCCTCCAAAAAAAAGTTGATTTGTTGAGTTGTTCTCTCTACATTGACATTCTGAACTATTAGGAGTTGATAAATGGAGCAAAAGGGTATGATTACATTTAACATTTAGCTTCTCCATTTACTTATGATGTATAATGACAATTTGAAGGAACTCATGGAGCCTGCTCTCAAAATCAACACGATTATCAATATCCATCATTATTTCTGGAATGTCTATAAAAAATCATTGCAGTGAAATGCCTCAACTTCTTCCTTTGATTATCTGTCTGAATATTCCAGTATGTTTTTACCCAACAATCAATGTATCACTGAACTTCAATTCCTACATTATAATTTTATATTATCATTATTTGTTAACATCATCGTCTTATAACGAACGTTGCGATCAAATGTTTCACACATTTACATAGCGATGGAACTATTGTTTAAGAAAATACTCTTTAACTTCATTGGCTGCTGCTGAACTTCTTGAAACAGACGAATGGTTGCAAAATGCCAAATTACACAAAATCAATAAAATCATATCTCCATAATATTTCCGCTTACACTATTATCTTGATACATGATATGATGACTTCAAATAGAATCATTGATGATCGAATAATTTACCGGAATAGTCAAATGATATACAAGGATAATGATTGCTAAAGCTATTATTTCAAAGTATATTAAACTTTATTATGTTATTCGAATTATTATATATATTAAATTCACCAATTGAAGCAGTAAATACAAATATATGTAACCATAATCAAGCACGCTGACCCTCATAAAATATTCGAAGATTATGTCCAATCCAGGAAAAATGCTGAACAGAGGAGTGGTGGAGAGATTTCATGATGATGATGTTGATGACGATCGTGAGAATAGCTGAGTTACGGTAGCATTTTATATTATGGCTTTTAAGTTCTTCATTTAATATTTGGATATACAACCTAATGTTACATATTTGCTTTATTTACCTTCTCTGCTAACATTTGAAAAACTCTTTACCAAAAGCATTACTTCATTGGAGTCAAATAGAAGAAATAAAATAAAATAAACAAGCTTCGAATCTCTCTTAAGCTGCTGGGACTTAAATTTCTTTATGGTGCTGAATGAAATTTGGTATCGAACTAAATGAAAATTTTGCACCCCCAGCAGTTCAGATTATGATGGACGCTTTATAATAAATTCGGCTCCTCTTGCTGAATGGTTTTGACATAAGGGACAACTATATAATTCAATGTATCTAGAGCCCTTATGATAGGTTTCATAACAGTTACCGTCTTTCTCATTGTCATCTGTTATCATAGTGAGATGGAAATGCGGTACATATTTGGGCCTGGCCAAGTGTACATGCAAAATCATCTTAATCTGGAATCCTTTTCTAGTAAATAATCAAAACCATATACCGATTTACAAGGAATTTTTTTAATAACTGATGTAATAGCTGGGATGCAGCTATTAATTATATTCATATCAGCCCATCTACAATTCAATTTGCCCCTGGCTACCAAATAAGGGGCTGACCTGCAGACTTAGTGTGTTTCTCAGATAAATAGGGTTTAACATCAATAGTCTAGCCAACAAAAAAAAACGCATCCTTTCTGACAGGTGGCACGAAATGTTACAAAATGTACTTAAATTGAGGCCACAGGAAGGAAGTAATAATGATTTTAGATTAATAGCTCTACAAGCACTTAATACCTATTGGGACTAACAAACCGTAAATAAAGAGAAAATTAAACAAAACGTATGTCTTTAAACAGTCTCAAAATATAAACTAATTATAAAAAGGCAATGTCTTTTCATCAGCCCATTTCCACACTTTGTCATCAAGATCCTTTTCAAATCCAGCTTTCATAAAATCAGCCCACTCATCAATTTTACAACATGGCCTTGTAAAGCAACCACTGTTTTCTAAAGTTATTTCGGGGCTGAAAGCAGCATAAAGCGCCGCGTAACCACCATTGATTGGATCCTTCAACAAAAGGGCATTTAAAATATATAGCGGAATAGACGCCATATGTCTTTGGAGCTCAGTTTTCAATCCACCAGGGTTCAAAGCTGCTGAAATTATCTTCCCTTTCTGTTGCTTTGCAAAACTGTGGTTGAGGTAATTCATTACGACCTTAGATTGTCCATAAAGAGTAAAACCTTCATATTTCGATTGAGCATTGTCGATATCATCAAAATCAACACCATAATCAGTAGGTCCCAGGTAATATGCATTAGAAGACACCCAAACTACTCTTGGTGTGAATTGTGGGTTTTGCTTCTTAGTATCTAACATGAGCGGCGTAAGGTATTTCTGGAGAAGATATGGAGACAATGCATTTGTTCCAAGTTGTAGCTCGATATTTTGTGCAGTGACAGATCCTTTTGGTGGAGTCATAACTCCTGCATTATGAATCACATAATGTAATTCTTTGAACTTAGACAAGATTTCCTTAGCACATCCTGAAATAGTCGTTAAGTCACTAAAGTCAGCTTGGAAAATATGTACTAATCTATCAATGCTAGACTCGTCTTTGAATTTCAAAGGATGTTCCTTCAATAGTTCTTCTTTAATCTTTTCCATAACCTTTTCCATCTTAGGCTTATTACGAATAATAACTCCAATTGTTGCATTCTGTACTATAAGGAGTTTAAGAGCCTCAAAACCTACTCCACTAGTTGCACCCGAAAGAAGAACAATTTTATTGGTCAAGTCAGGATATTGATCAGGTAAGTAGCATGGATTTGGTGAACAAACATTGTTGTTCCAAATGTCTCTAAAGACTTCCTTTTTTGAAGCACCCATATTTATGAATGTTCTTCTGAATAACGTACATCCAAAGGAAAACGGAAATTGAATTAATAAATAGTGAAGAAAAGCAAGGATATGCCAAACTGAAATGATAAGAATTCTTCTCTATTGGACCGCAACGTCCGAGACACATGCAACCTATTTAAGGAATGTCCGAAAATTAATTCCCTTAAAACCGGCAAATTAATTACTTGATTGGATAAATAAATAGTCCTTCACAATAAAATGTAAGTTCAAAGCATTACTAGAATTTGGGATTATTGAATCTATAGCACTATAAACAATCAATGCAGTCGAGAATATTGAATTGCAAATGAATTACATGTTTCACCTGTCCTAACAAGCTTGTTCTCGTTTCATTTCAAAAAAGAAATTGAAGTAGAGGCGAGTTCACTTGAGTATCAAAGTAAACAATTTGCCATCACTATTCGTAATGTATCAATACTCAGCTAAGATTTACGACTGCCCATAAAACGTAACAGTCCCAAACAAATTGTACTGGCACCAAGTAGAATGCCATTATATATGATTGTATACTTATAATCCTTTACTTGGAGCCCATTATTCTTGATCATAACACCTGCTAAAGGTGAGCCAATCATGGTACCTACACCACGGCTGAAATACATTAGACCACTCATTGCCTGGTAGCTAGACATGCCAAAGAGGTCGGCGAGACAGGTAGGTAGAAGTGAAATGATCACTCCTGAAAAGGCACCGTAAAGTACAACAAAGGAAATGTAAGTGGCTTTCGTGCTTATCATCCACAAAGTAAACACTGTAGTACAGCTCAACAAATTACATAGGATAATCATGTTCATACGCCCAAACTTGTCCCCCATGTATCCCAAAATAATCTTGAAAATCGCATTGACAGCATTGTTCACACCAATGAACAAAGCACCATCTTTTAATGAAAAGTTCAACGCCTTTGCATACTTTGACATATAAATCAAAGGGATTAAATAGCCTGCGGATTGTAATAAACCACCTAAACAGAATAGTATAGTCCTCCAAGATCTTAGATCACTGACGCTTATGATTTGCCTACCATTTCTGAGACTCAAAGAAGTAGGAACAACAAGCAAATAAGCAGCTACACTGGTGAATGAAATATTTATAAACCCAAGGATACGTAAACACCATCTCCATCCAACAGCACCTATTAATGCCCTTGTCAATGGGGCCATGATTAAACCGCCAAATCCAGTTCCACTGAATAAAACGCCCATAGCAATAGCTCTGTGTTCCAGGAAAAAAGTAGGAGCGCAAACAACTGGTGGTAAGTACAAGATACTGGAACCTATTCCAAACATTATTCCCTGGGTCAATACAAATTGGTATATTTCATTACTTAAGCTTGCAAAAATAAGGCCAAATGACATTATTATGCTCCCCAAAAACATCATCCTACGTGGAGGAACATAACTCATCAATGGTTTGTTGAAAATGCCAAAGCCATACGTAAGAGTGGTTGCAACAGTACCAATTAAAGCAACTTGTGAATCTGATTTTCCATTTAAAGGTCCATCAGTAGAGGTGTAATACTCTTGAAATACACCATATGTAAATGCAATACCAAATACCATGAAATTGCTAATAAAACCGGATACAGTGACTCTTAAACCATCTGCATTTTCAGATAATAATTTAAGCTTACTATGTTCCAAGTTTTCTTCCTCAATGCTGAACCTCTCTACTGGTTCATTTACTTGGGTATCAGAAACACTGTGGTTTGCCTCTAATTCTGAATTCATTTCCCATTTTCCATTTAAAACTTATTTGCAATTATCGACTGTTTTGGTTCCTTAAATATTAGTCAGATCAAATGATTAGTCAATGGTTCTCTTTTTAGGAATGTGAATAACACACTACTCTACATTTTTTAGTAATCTTCCGGGAAGTTGTTAAGGTGCTTCCGATGAATAGAAGATGCCAGATCTTGATATATATAAGATCGAATTCAATTGAAACAATTGGACACTTGTTATATAGTCTGTGAAATCCTTTGTTTGCATTGTACTCTTTCAGCTTTTTTTTTTTAATTTAATGTACGATCTATTTTTGATCTCTCATTAAGGAGAAAGATCCAATACAATATAAGTGGCCACCATTTTTAAATCTATTTCTAAGAATATAATATCATGCTAGATAGAAAAAGTAGCTATCCATCTCAATTGTAAAATTATTCCACTATAATTAGATTAAAATTATACCTCCTGGCGACGGTTAGTTTATGTTGAATATGTTGAATGTTTGTAAAATCACGTGATAACTCTGCACCCTTAACGCGTATCTATTTATATTCACCTATTATACAAATACTTAAAGTTTATGTTAGCTTGGGAACCTAAAAGTATTAAAATTCGTATTAAAAGTAATTATGGAGAACTATATTTCAAACTAAAGAGATCGCGGTTAATGAAAGTCTCCGATTCTTGGACCAACGTATCCACCCTTATGATCGGCTGCGTTCAAACGACCAACACCGCCAGCTCCGTCGATACCTGTTGCTAAAACATTATTACCCCACCAGTTGATAGATTTGTCGTGGTATTGGACGGCAAAAAAGATAATAACAGCAGAGAAAGCAATTCCGGCCTGAATACCAGCATAGGTTAAATAATTGTACTTATTCCACCAAGCTGTAAAACGATTCTTAATATACCACATGAAGCCAATAGCCATATAGAGACCTCCAGTGAAATATGATAAGTTGTATGGAGCCCAGAAAATCATACCAGCAATGATAACATTTGGTTCGAAGTATTTAGTAAGCTTACGTGGACCGTACCTTTTGAAAGCAGCACAAGGTAAGGATATGAGGAATCCGATTAAGAATGACCATTTAAGTATAGGATAGAGATTCTCAATAACTCTGTATGGACCAATAATACCCCAAGTAACAGCATCATTGTATTGACCTCTGGCTAATGGACAAGTGAACTTGTTTACAGCATCAGGGGTACAGATATCTTTGAAATTGACTTGCCAGTTGACAACTGCAATTGTAATAATGATGTTAACGAATGTGGTTAAGAGTTGTCCCCTGAACATTGCTCTTGGTGGAATTTTGGCATAATGAGCAATCTTCTGGTTGGTAATATAGTTCTGACATTGCTCGTCAATATTGTATCCGAAAAGAGCGGAAATCATTAAGGCAACACCATTTCCACGAATTGAATAACCTGAGATCAACTCAATGATTGATGTCAACAGGATATAAGCACCAGTTGTAGAGTAAACTTGCAAGAAAGGAACCATAAAGACAACATTGAAAGCAAGAGAGAAAAATATTGACCAAACTGGGG
Source organism: Priceomyces medius (assembly GCA_030570455.1). NCBI lineage: Eukaryota > Fungi > Ascomycota > Pichiomycetes > Serinales > Debaryomycetaceae > Priceomyces > Priceomyces medius. Next base: position 28,005 of record JAJLVV010000014.1, read on the forward strand.
TACCTGTAGGGTAAACCTCTACACAAACAATGGCCAATACAAGGGAAATGACCAAGACGATCAAGAACCACCATTCTGGTGCTTCATCATAAGCTGAGTTCATTCTGCAGAATGGATCATTGAAATTAGAATATGCGGAACCTTTTCTTCTAGTCAAGTTCCTGTAAATAATTTTGAACCCGTTAATAATAGGCTTGTACTGGACTATAGCAACATAACAAACGACGAATGGAACGGCGATGAAAGTACCAGCATAAGTCATAATAAGACCAGCTGAGTAAAAGGTAGGACTGTACTTTTCGTACTCCTCTTTAATAAAATGTTGATGTGAATCAACAACTCTGGAAAGATTATAAGGTAAACCGGTGTTATCAAACAATGACTGTGAGTTAATAGGGAAGTAACCAGTATTTTTGTAGTTTGAGAACCACATTCCAACGACAACAAAGAATGAAAGGACAACACCAGAGTACATGAGAACGGTAGTGAAGAAAGGCTGAGCCATTGGGGACCAACTACCAAAAAGGATGTTATTGAAATCAAACGTTGGGATAGGATTCAAACCCAAACCAGATTGAAAACCTGTTATAGCTGCAAGATTAACATTGTCTGGCTTAATCCAAGAGAGCCAACTGAAAATACTCAAGGCCTGGAAGATATAGTTAGGGAACCAGAAGTACAAGAATGATGCACAGAATATCAAAAAGAAATAAGGATATCTGTTAATTCTCCATCCATTAATATTCTCTTTTTTCTCAGAGACTAATAAAGCACGATTGACTGCAACAGTTGGTAACATAGTTGGCCACATGGCAGTTGTAGGATAAACATATAAGGATCTCATAAGACCAGCGATACCAAAACCTAAGTAAGATGCAGATATACCAAGAAGAAGTTCATATCCCCAATTTGCCCATGGAGTGTACAAGAGAGCTTTACTCTTTTGAGAAAAAATAAGCTTGTAAATGTTGTTTTCCAAACCAGCAACGAAGTAAATTAAACTAGCAAACATTTGTTCCTTTTCAGTCCAGGGACCGTCACTGATCTTAATCAGGCGTCCAAATGGAAGAGGAATTGTCCAGTTAGGCATAAAAACAGACCACAAGTAACCACATGGATAAATAAAAACCTGTCCGATTGAAGAACTAAATGAAATACTAGGTTGTCTTGCTGCGAAATAGGTGTTAATGAAAGTACCGATACATTGCCATACAATAGAGATACAGTAAGCTCTGAATGTTTCACAGGATTGGCTAGGATCATCATAAGGTGTAGTAACAGCTCTAACTTCTTGATATGGAGACCAAAAAGCAACTAAACCAGCTTCAACTCTAATTCTGAATTTCCAATCGTATTGATTGTACTCCGAAAGATCTTCTGACGATTCCACTGAGCTGCTAGCGTCAACATCGACACTTGCATCCTTCTCATTATCTATGGATTTAACTAAATCGTCTTTGACCCCGTTTGATTCAGCTTTAGCAAGAAGATCTTTGAATGTTTCTTCAAGTTTAGGAGAAAAGTTGATATCATTATCATGTTCTTCCAAAGTTTCCTTCATCACCCCAACAGCGTCTTCAACGGACAAACCTTGAATCTGTTCAATCATGAAAACGGCTTCTGGAGGTAAGTCATTGTCATCTTCAAGAACATCTAAGTCCAAACGACGTAAAATCATATGTTTCTCTGCCAAAGTGAACTCTGAACCCACTTCACCTAAAGAGATAGGCTGTGATGCCACAGCATGAAGGTCAATTTCTTGTTTGTTTTCAGATATTGGTTGGGCAGCATTAGAAGACACTGCTTCAAGTCCAGCACTTTTCACTGCTTCAAGAGCAGGACTAGCAGTTTCCTTTGTTTCTGCCATTTCAGTCTTAGACTAGTGAAGTAAACCAAAATCAAAAATATACACTACACTTTAAAGGAAAAACGGTCGTCTTATATGATCCACGGCAGAGTCCAATGGAAAAGTGGAGGAAAAAAGAAGTAAACGATGCCAGCTGCCTTGTGCCATATGGGTGCTATCAAGTTGTGGCTGGCAGCTGACTGGACCATTCTTTATCGCACATACGGCAGCATTGAATGCTTGGCCTACGTCTCTGCCATTATCTTATCGCTTTTGACCGAATAGGTAATTTTAACTTGAAAGAAATTTTAGGATTAAACCTGTCACGTAACCAGTTATAACGCCTGAGAACATAATACTCCTCGTGTTCCTGTATACAGTATATTATAGTTCATTATATGACACATTCGAGGGGTCTTAGGTAACGTCCGTATGTAAACATCACATTGTAGTTGTTGCGTTCATTGTCGCTTCCAAAAAATTACCGAGAGGCCAATACACACTATCTGCCTTTAAAGAAGGTTCTCATCTATCTGACGTTATAAGGGAAGGTGTTTCTGTTATTTTCAGCATAAGTTTTTCAAAGTTTTTTTTTTCCGAGGCTGTCTCTTTCATGCACAATTGAAACGTCCGTCTCGCGAGGTGGCATAAAAACTTCGAGGGGGGAAAGGCTCGCTACGGATGGGTTCCGGTTCAAAGAATTTTTAGTTTTGGAGATTGTTTTGACTGCCGTGATAAACGATTTTGATCATGTAAACAAGAGGGGGTTTATATTGGGCCCTGTTAAAACTATATGATAGAATAAACCAGTTTCTCCCAAGAAAACGTTCTTATTAAGACAGTATCCTAACCGATTCTTAACTACATGTTTTTCCGGATAGGTCACGAGGAGAATTCGTCTGGAATTAGCTGAACTTTTCCGCAGGTTTTCACGAAAGACAAGCAAGCTGCGAGTACATAGCAGTACGATTAAAGGTCGACAAGAGAATTCACCTTCCCCAGATTTCTAGTCGTCAGACTTCAGGGAAAAAAATATTATCGAATAGGGTTTGAAGTTTACATTATTTTTGGGAGGTGATGTGCACTTCTTCTGCATCTTGATAACAAAAGCCATCAAGTCAGCTATATTACCCTCACACGCTAACGCTTCATGACGCAGCACATGTAAGAGACATGGATTACCGCGATTTAAATTAGACAGGAAAGTACGGCAAAATGCCTCTCAAATAGCCACGCAAGTGAACGGTGGTGGTTTTCGTACTGCTTGCACACTCTTACGGAAGACTTGATAAACTACTTTGGGAAGTGGCCGTTAATAACACAAAAGCGGATATATAACCTCTTACCGAACCTTGAGCAGAAAAAGAAGGGTTCAGGGTTCCCGGTGAAACTCTAAATGCTTGAGAACAATGTAACTTGTGAGGGTACTATTGTTGGTAAGCTTGAAACAGTTAAATCTTTCTAAAGTTACGTCTTGAAATACCTTTTAGTTCGCGAGGGATATTCCGAAGAACTACGAATATATATAACCACATATTGTAGTTGATTTTGTAGCACAGTGTCTATCATTTGTATGAGGCCCGGGTCTATCTTTTGAAGGTTACCCTACCGTTAGTAGAGCTCAATTACCTAAACATTCGATCTGTGAGGAGTAAGTTGGAATTTAATAGCTCCTGAAAACCATTTAAAGATTAGAATAACCCCAGATATTCTTAAAGATTATCTGTAGAGATACATGCAATGAGTCAAAATATTACCATTACTGAAAATAAAAGTATAAACTTCTTGACATACAAGAAAAAAATTGCTATAACGTTAATATTTTCTGCACTATTTCTTGTCCCCTACTACTATGAGTTCCCGTCAATGAAACAAAAAAGGCCCTTTTTTGAAAATAAAACTGCTACCTTCGAAGATAGACTTTTTGCCTCGTTAATGACTTTACTGTGTGTTATTTATTTACTATTCGACTACTATGTACCGTCTATATCTAAACAACAAGTGATCAAACAAGTGAAAATCAAAAATAATGAATTAACTGTTACGGGAGACAAGGGATCAATATTTTTGTACATAATGATGATTCCATTGGTTATTACTTTTTTACTCTACAAATATAATGAAGATAGATAAACTTTTAAAATTGTGATTAGAAGGCCTGGTATTACCAGCGAGTGCAAGAGGAATATATCGATTCAATTCCTTCTTTCTTTCTTTTTAAGAACCCTGGCCACGGCTCGATAAGTTCAATGATGGCATGAAATGCTATGCTGGTAGTTCCGCAGAAAATACTATCTTGCAAAGGTGGAGAGCTGATCCGGCAAACCACCATAAATCACTAAATTTATCCAAAATATCGAAAGATTGCATCATTAACTCATGGAAATACTTTGAAAACTCGTTGCTTTCTTTATCTTTATCATTGATGTATGTTTTGGATTCGAGCTGTAAGAGAGCGATGACATGGAGAAGAGTGTGTACCATGAGAACATGATGAATAACGTTTTTATTTTCAAGGATTTTAATTATCTTATTGGAATAAAGATGGATAAGGTCAATATAACTTCCCTTTGAATTCGAATCGTTTCCGGTTAGATCAATGTTATTGACCATTAAGGATATCGAATCAACTTTGGTACGCAAATACAAGATGCAAGAATAAGAATGGAAAAGGTGTATCGAATCCTTAATGATAGGTTCTATTAATGAATTATCTTTAGGATCAATTTCCCATGTAAAAATGTCAGATTCCAAAGTCACATCAATGTTTCGAGTTTTTGGAGGGCGATACAAAGAGCACTGAATGCGATCTATGAAGCGACATATGTTAAGCCATGACTTGAATGATCTGAAATCAGATGATTGATGATCACCCGGGCTGAAATTTGAAACTCCAAGTTCATCAACCATCAAATCTGAACAATTATAGTACATTTCTCTACCACTTGTTGCTGAAACAATCCGATCGCAGCAAAACGAAACCCAAAAAAGTCTCTGCAAGAAATTTTTGCTGTAAGGAACCTTCCTGTAGCCAGAATTTGAAGATTCGACATCTTCAAGTGATGTTGGAGTTCCATTAGTACCACCTATATTTGTTATTGCTAACTCTCCGCAGAGGTTGCACGCTTTAGTTATAAATTCCTTCGACATTGTTGCACCGTCCAATCCTTCCTCGTGGATTGACATTAACAAATATGACTGAATTAAAGTTATTTTATTTGCCTCAACAAGTTGTAAATTTTTACATCGTTCATAAAAAGTGTTTAATCTTTGACGCATATCCTTCTTATTTTGCTTGCAGTCAAATCGAAGAGCACTTAAAAATATCGAATTCAATAGAATCAATGGTATACTCTCTATATTATTTGATATGTCTCTATCAACAACTGGAAATAATGGATACAAATTATCAAGAAATAATTGAATAAGCCTTCGCTGTTCACTAAGAGGTGGAACAGTAAATGCATCTTTCTTCCTCAAATATGCTTCTAAATCTTTATCTATTCCTAAATCATTTGACGTTCGTAGATCATCAACAACTCTCCAAGGATAATACAAACCAAAATCATCACCGTCTAGACAAAGATAGGAATCTCTGCTCAAAAGCAGGGCTAATGGCTGTGTCGCACATATATATTGGGGTCGTGACTGATTATCAATTCGAAACAACTTTTCATAAATGTTTTCTTTATCAGACTTATTCCATTCTCGGTTGTTTTCCTCTATTAATCTCTCATTGATTTCCGTAGAACTAGCCCATGAACATTTTCTAGATTTGCTTAAGCATGATCGACAGCTTGAAGATCCCTTCTCTATAACACACCTCTTGTGATGTTTCCTGCAATGTGAACATGCCACCAAGGAGCGCTAAATTTATGCAAGTTAATAAATAAGATCATAGCGAAAAATCAGGATGCATTACGTACATGCCGCTTGGAAATCGAAAACGTAGAGACCATGAAATTCGACATCACTTAAGGTATATTACAAATGAAATAAAAGGGAACTTAATCTATTCTTGTAGATGATATCTTGCTCCAAAATGAGAATTGCAAATTGATTATCTAATCTGATTCGAAGAGGAGAAGTCGGGAGGGTTACCGAATGCGGTAAGATATATCTAATGCTGTTTTTTATATTGTGCGAATTTGAATAGTCGCATATAAATAAGAATTATTTAACCTCGTTTTTGCAACGATATCGAGTCAATTCAAACGGTGATTTAAACTATGTCGGTTTTGCATTCTCAAGGCGACCACCAAAGAAGTTTCACGTCTTTCCACAAGTGTGACGTAACTAGTGCAAAAGTTCGAGGAGAGGGAGATATTTCTTCGGTATTCTCATCCTTAGATGACAGTGGAGTTCCCAAGAGCCTTTCCGAGAAATATGCTGAAGTGAAGAAGAACCTTATTAATTCTCCAGATAAGCTTAAGGATAGTTGGATTAGGCTCAGAGAATCTTTAGCACAAGGAATTGAAGAAATCAAAGAAAAGGGAGAAAAGATAGTTCCTGTAGTTGATTTTTCTCAGCTCTCCGCAATTGACAAGACCAAAAGAGAAGAAATATTGAAGCGCGGAGTTTTGGTGGTCAAAAACGTTATACCAAAGGAAGAAGCAATTCAACTAAAACAGGATATTATCAACTACATTGATGCAAATCCAACAACTAAAGGCTTTCCAAGTGAAAAGAAAGTAGTGTATGAATTGTACTGGTCTAAATCTCAGGTTAAGGCAAGATCTCATCCGAATATGATTAACACTATGTCTTATGTGAATAACTTATGGCATGCTGAACCAGAAACAGAAGTATGCCTAGATCAGAATATCTCTTATGCAGACCGCTTGCGGATCAGAAATGCTGGAGACAGCTTTTTTTCCCTTGGTCCGCACGCAGATGGTGGGTCTTTAGAAAGATGGGAGGACTCTGAATACAGCAAATGCTACAAGGAAATATTTGACGGGAACTGGGAGAATTATGATCCATATGATGCTACGCATAGAATTAACGCAAAGCAAGACTTACATGATTCTAGGGGTACTTGCAGTGTATTTAGATCATTTCAAGGATGGTTAGCCGTGTCTGATATTGCGCCTAAGGAGGGAACCATTTACTTTGCTCCCTTAATTAAAGAAACTACTGCATACTATATGTTGAAACCATTTTTTGATGAGAATAATGAGCTTGTATTTGACTCAAGTATACCAGGAGGCTTTCCTGGTAAAGGTTTGGAGTTTAACAACAACTCACATAGTGAATTGAAATTGGATGATATTATGATTCCTCTGCCATCTGTAGAACCAGGAGATATGGTGTTTTGGCATTGTGATATGATCCATGCTGTTGATCCTGTTCATAATGGTCAAAAGGATTCATCAGTATTCTATATTCCCTCAGTTCCACTTTGTGAATCTAGCATTGAGTACTCGTTCATACAGAGGGAAACATTTTTACGTGGGTTAACTGGACCGGACTTTCCAGGTTTTCCTTACGGAATTGCTGAAACAAATCACAAAGGTAGGGCTTCACAAGAGGATGTATCAGAATCAGGAGGTGAAGCAGCTATGCAGCAAATGTGTTTATCAAAATTTAATGAAGATACTGGGAAGACAGTGGGTGCAAAAAAGGCAATCAAATATGCTAACAATCGCTTGTTCTTTTAATATGTCCCTGGAATAGATAATTTCTACTCGCATTTTTAATATGTAGTTCTTACGATTTAGTTTTATTGAAAAAAAGCATTTATAACCCGAATATTCAAGATCGGGATATTCCCAATAAAAGATTACACAATTATTTTAATGTTAAGTACAGTTATGGCCATTGTTATAGATATACAGAGTTTTAGTTAAGCAGAAAATTTTTCAAGTGACTTCGCAATTGCTGCAAAATCTCAAATCAACATTGCAGCCGTTTTGCGAAATTTTATAGATTTAGTTACTCCCAATTTTATTCTCAACTTCCAAATTTATTTCTGTTACATCAGCTAGCTTATTTTGTTTCTTGATGAATAGATTTATAAAATAAGTTATCGGAATTTGTATAACTGTTAGAATCAAAGAAACAATATAGGCAGCCTTATAATAAGGGTACTGTTTTTCAGTACTCCAGAGGACAATAGTAGCCCATATTAAGTTTGCAATTGCGGAAGCTTGAGCAACAGCAATGGTAAACTTTGCTTCAAATTCAGACCTTCGGAGAAATTCCTGAGACCAACTGAGCAATATGGGCCCATATACCCAACTAATTCCACTGATCATGTATCCAATCCAAACACATGCTTCATTTACATAAATAAGTAAAAAAACACATGAGACAATATTTACAGCTAGTGCAATCTGTAGAGCTAAGTATCTTCCCTTCCAGTCAGCTAGCCATCCGAGGAGAACCGTAAAAACCAAAGCGACTGCCTGTGCTGAGGTTGGAATGTTGTTGATCTGTGCAACACTATATCTCCCAAGGGATTGGATGTATAATGTGAAGTAGCTCATTGCATTCGTAAAGATCATAAAGCTAGTATATGAAAATATTAAAACATAAAATGGCCAGTCCAAAAGCATTTTTTTTATCTCTGAGAAATTGAAACCATGAAATTGTACTCTATCCTTCTTGTACCTGTTTGCAGCGAAATCAATTTCTTTGTTCTTAAGCCAAAAAGACCATTTATTAGGTTTAAGGGGACTATCTGGAATGGCAATTAGTCCGAATAGAGATAAAGGTAGCGTTATAGCTCCGCAAACAATGAATAGCCACTGCCATCCAGCCTTTATTGTTAGTAATTTAGTTGAAAGTACTTCACTTAAAACAAAAAAGAATTCTTTAACTTACTAGTCCATTTTTTCCATTCAAATTATTATAAATACCAGCCTGTAAATATCCAGAAAACTAGTAAATGTTAGTATAATGCCACTTTCATCAATAATATTTCAAATATGTGTAATCTCAACTTACCATGCTTGACACGTTAGAAGCGGAGTATAATATACATGCACGTTTACTTAAAGACCTCATATCGTACCAGTTTGAAAGTAACGAAAGAGCACCAACATAAAATGGTGATTCAAAGAAGCCTATTAGAAAACGTATTGCATATAATTGATCAACTGTTTTGACCCTAGAAGTGCAAAATGTTAAAATTGACCAGATCATTTCAATACAAGGAAACCAAATTGAGGGTCTAATTTTCAAAATAAGGATTTGAGAGGGAATTACACCAACCACATAACCTGCTTGCCATAAGGACATAACATAATTGTAATCATCTCCAGAAATGCCTATATCTTCTTTCATCCCTGATACATAGGCATTTGTAAAGTTATTTCCATCCAATAACCTAATAAAGTAACCATAACTAGAGCATATTAGTGTTCTCTTCTAAAATATTTCCACTATAAATAGATAAAAAAAATAAGAAAAAGACTTACCACCCCCATGTTAGAAGAAATATATCCAATTTTCTTATGATTCTCTTTTCTTCTGCTGATCTAGGACCATCCCAAATGAATTCTGAAAATCTTGTCCATTTACTCTTAGTTTCTTCACTTCCTTGAGTCACACATTTAACCTCTGCTGTATAGCTCACGGGATTCTTTTCTGACAAAGTCCTGTCTTCAAGACTTCCAATCAGGCTCATGTCCTTGTTTAAGTTGCCAACAACGATCTGGCATGTTGGTTAACATCATTCTCGATGGACGTTAGTATTGGCCGACCCAAAGCATCCACAGTAATTGTAGATTAAAATTTCCATCAAATCATATTAACAATACATGGAGCCTATTTTCCGTTGTGGCTTCTCGATAAGCTAGAACACTATTTAATAGCAACCTCAAATCTTATAATATGAAGGGGACATGTAATAGACGTATTTTATATATAAAATCCTTTATAAATAACAGAATAAGGATTGGTATCTATTTATGTCTGATTACGGCAAATAATGACTGTTGGTAATGATAAATACATATACTACTCAGATTCACCTGAGATTCTTCATAGCGTCTATGATTGGACCAACTTAAACTCTAAAATACAGGTAACTAAAGAGTACTTACCTTCCAACTGGCCCAAGAAGCTTGGTGGTCCACATCTATGGACTGGTCTGGAATTGCAGGCGAACCGAAGTAGGTATAGATATATTTTGACTGAACAAGATAAAACTGAAATTTGGAGTGCTGTTGATGCCTTCAGAAAGTCAAATTTAGAATTGAAGCAAATCAGAAGAGAAACCTTTCCCCTACCTAAATTAGGTGAAAAACTTGACTTATTTGCTGATGAATTATATAATGGTATTGGTGTACGTTTGATACGTGGTTTAAACATAGATGACTATGAAGAAAAGGATAGAATAATTGCTTATTTGGGAATCAGTTCTTACATTGGCGATATAAGAGATGCCCAAGGTTTAAATAGAGCCTTGACTCACATTAAGTCAATAGCTCATATTCCAAAAGATAAGAGAGCACCCATTGGAGTGAGCCAACAAACTACCGATCCGCAAATGTTTCACAATGACTTTGGTGGTGATATAGTTTCGTTATTTGTTTTGAATACACCATTAACAGGAGGAGAGTCTTTAGTAACATCAACATATGCTGTTTATAACGAATTAGCAAAATCAAGACCTGATATTATCAAAACTTTGGCTAGCTTAAATGCATTCAGATGGAGAGAAGCACCAAATGGTTCACCATTGATTTACTATCAAGATGGAATTTTTATAACGAACTATTCTACAAGAAGTTTTATTGGCTTTAGGGAACTTCCCAGGGATGAAAGTTATCCTCTCATAGGTGATAAGCAAAGGGATGCTTTTGGGGGCTTCAACGCAATAGGTTATAAGCATTCATTATCAAGCAACTTTGAGAAGGGAGATATCGAATATGTTAACAACTTCTTTACTCAACATTGTAGAAAAGGATTCACAGAGGATGATAGCCACAGAAGACATTTGGCTAGGTTGTGGTTGCGAAATTCGAAATATACAAAGTCTCTTGCATTGCCAGATCGCATTGTTAAAAAAAGAGATGACTTCTTTCCTGTCGAATATAACCAGGAGATCCCTTTAAATGAATTCGAAGAAGATGAGATTAAAGTGAAGAATAATGCCAATTCTATTGATAAATTTTATGCGAAGCCAAAATGAATACTGATATTTAGTTAGTCCGAATTTAAAATATCATACTTTTATGAATACATAAAAACAGAGAATATAACTTAATCTTTTAATATATATACAGCCACTACTGATTTCTCATGGCCCCCCTTAATGGATTTCAAAAAAAGATTTCTCCTGATACCTTAACACACTAAGTTTTTCTCTTCCGTAGTTGGTAATTCTTCAGATGCCACAGTGTGAGACTGCAAATTTACTCATCAAATTCATCACGTGTATTAGTCATTTGATGTATAAATGAACATATGTCAGTAAGGAAAGTCTCAGTAACTACGTTACTCATCTAGTCATGTTTAACTCAAGTGTAGTCAGAAGAGTTGAAGATATTGAGAAGGCTAATGAAGTATTTGTAAGTGGTTTCAAAAAGACAGGATTAATTCGCTTACTTATTCGTAGAAGGAAGAAGATCCCCGATCTGGTTACTGAAATTGAAGACAAGCATTTCGACTTCAAAGAAAGACTGCAAGATCACATTAACAAAGGAGCTATAATGTTAGAGGCCTACAATTACAATGCTGTAGCTACTTGGTATCCCCCTGGTTTAGAGGTTGCCCCGTATCAAAACAATGAAGATGGAGAACATTCTGTGGAGATGGATCATTATACCTCTGCTTCCTCCCTTTTTAAAAAGAAGTATTTTGGAAGTAAAAAGTATTGGTATTTGAATGCCCTTTCTAGGAACTTCAACCAAGTGCCTGTGAAGGGAGCTATTTCAGAATTGATTAGACCAATTTTAAAGGAAAGCAAGGAAAAGAACATTCCTGTTTATTTAGAATCAATAGATCAACATGCAGAGTCTGTTTATACATATTATGGTTTCAAAGCTATGGAACGTCATTCCATCGGAAAAGGTAGCATAAATAAAATGGGAAATATTGAAGAAGGTGGGGAAGGTGTAGCATTTGTTTTGATGGTATTTGACCCTTTAGAAGGCGAAAGTCGTTTTGCTTAAATATAACATTGAACATAAAAGAAATATAGCAAGGAACATCTGCCAGTGAAAATCAGCTTCAATTCGCATTTGCTGGCCCCACTTGATATTTAATGTACTTTTTAACTTTCTATGCGCTCTACCTGCATTTATTTAGACATATTATTATGCTCGGAATACATTGACTGATGCGGGTTAATTTGCAACAATTCAATCAACACCCAATGTCATGAAGATTTACTCTAGGCGCAGGTTAGCTAGCCGCTTTAGATTGCAATTCAAAGTCATTCTAATAAATCTTAGAGAAAGTGTTGAAACGCTATTTGCTTTTAGAACTCCATGCTAGTTCAAATACTTTCAGACTTACAATTAACTCATCTCTATGCTAATTAGACTATTATTAAAAAATGGGAAATTTCCCCCATATACAAATGTATACTTATATAGAAACATTAAGTGTTTATGTGATCAAAGTACAAATGCATACTTAGACTTCTCTCTTATCCTCTTACCGTATTTGTAGAACAAGAATGGAACTGGTATCAAAGCTATTGCAACACATCCTAACAAGGTAGCTGCCCATTTTGTTTTCATGTTGACAAACATTTGACGTGCAAAAAGAGGGAAAGCTCCTCCAAAAGCTGAACGTAATAACGTATTTCCTGCCAAGGCAGACGCAGCAAAGAATAAGTAACAGTCAACGATGTAATTAATACATGGTAAGAAAATAAGAAGCAAACCGAAACCAATGAAAGAGGCACCGATTGTAGGCACAATCCAATGAACCTTTTCGGGGAAGGCACCAGCCCATCCAAGCCAGAAGATACCACCTGCAAAGAAAAAAGAACCAACCATCATAGGTGGCAATCTCTCTTCAGGAACGGGTTTTCCTTCTTTCTCCATCACTCTTCTGTATCTCCTTTCGAACAACATACTAACTCCTCCTCCAATAAGAATACCAACCAACATAGAAAGATAAGGTAATTCAGAAACACCCGGAGAAAAGTGGTAGCCGCCTTGGAAAATCAAAGGAATAGCTGTAAGAAATAAGTATAATAAGCCATAAATGAAAGCATTGTATAATGTGATCATTAACAAAATTGGCTCCGTTGCCAACATAATAATTGGTCTGGATATGTTATTTTCTACAATTTCTTTAAGAGATAATGACATTTCTTCAATTGGAGCTTGAATACCCCAATTCCCTGTTCTTCTTCTCAAATTCTCTGCCTTTCTTGCTAAGATTAATGGGTGATGTGTTTCCTCGAAGAAAAAGATCATAAGCACTAATGGCAAAGAACCAACAATACCACAGAAGTATGAAGTCCATCTCCAACCTAGGGTGCTATTCTTTACAGTAAAGCCACCCATGATAGGTGCCAACATAGGTCCACCGAAGACAACAAGGGCAAATAAGTTCATAGATTTACCTCTGGTTCTTGCATTGAACAAATCTGCCATAGCTGCAGGAGAAACAACTAAAGGAGCAGCACCAGCAAAACCTGCAAAGAACCTACAAATCATGATTGTCTGGATGTCTTTTGCTGTGGCAACAGCGAAGCTGAATAAAACGTAAGCAAAGGCAGAAGGAATTAAAACAATCTTTCTACCATACAACTCAGACAAAGGACCCCAAACAATAGGACCCGAAGCAAAACCAAAGACAAATAAAGAAGTACCTAAAGTAGCTACTGTCTCTCCGACATGGAACTCTTCTACGATAACTTCTGTTGCTGTAGAAAACATGGCAGATCCAAGAGTCAATGACAATGCACTTAGAGCGACAATAAGACAAATTAAAACCTTTTTCCACAATGGCCAATTATGAGGATGTAATGGGTCATCCGGTCCATCGAACGTAACAAGATACGCCTCTTTGTCACCAGGGTATGGAGGGAATGGGCGCCCTCCACCCATATTTGGCAATGGCTCGTCAGTGTCATTTGCTCTGCTGACTAACGATTCACCAGCGGTCATAAGCCTATTAAGCTTTCTGGATGCAGCAGCATTGGATTCCATTCGCAATAAGTGACCATCGTCACCTTCATCCTCCTCATTACTCTCTTCATTTTTTTCTCCTTTTTCCAATTCTGAGGGGTCTGCTCTAAATTCTTGCACCAGTTCTCCATGTTCTTCCAGAGAATTTCTGGTCGTGCTCAGAGTAGCCGGATTCAAATCCGTTACCTTGGAATCACTCATGTTTGCTAATTGTTCAAATTGAACTTATGAATTTGCGACTGCACTGTTTCTTATATATTTCAATTTCCCTTTTAGCGGCAAACTTTTCTTGCCGGATACTGTCAGTTTCCGATATTACACAAATTTTATGATGAGAGTAAATATGCAGGACAAAATTTGAGGTATAGTGAATTAAACGTAGCAAATCACAGACCATAGTGGGTCGGAGGTAACTCAAAAGACTTCAACCATATCTTCTCAGTCGTAGTCGATAAAGTTTTTAACATTTTTAATTGCTAACTATGTACGGAGCTCTGATAGCAATAGCATTTTTTTAGACCGAGATTATATCTTAGCCCATCTCTCACTTTATCTGCACTACTTTCTTTGCGCATCAAAGACAATAGAGATACCGTTCTTAATCGGGCAAAACACTAACAAGCGGAAATATCTCTTCAAAGTTGTAGATAATAATTCAGTAATAGTTTTGGATTTGAAAGTTGTATGTTTTGAAGAAGCTACCACTAAGATCCAGCTCGTTTTGTATTAAAGGTCGATACCCTTAAGAAAGTGTAATGCTAACAGTTGAGCCTTTCTCTGTAAAATAGATTAGTATTAGTAATTGTTCTCGGCCGAATAACAAAAACCACCGGCTTCGGTATATGCTTTTTATCCGGCCTTAAGCAGACGGTTCCGGAAAAGAAAAGAACAGAATCCGTCCGGAGTATTAAGGATATTAGAGAATGTAGGACCCTAATGGGCTGTGCAACGGTTTTTCTTATGTCCGCATTACTTTGAGTAGTTGAAAGATCCTAGTATGACAATGAAGTATACAACAACCTGGCGTCATCATCAGTAAACGGACCATATTATAGTTAACTACTAGATATGAAGAATATTAAATGTGTTCTTTGCTGAAAAGGCAATTCAAGTGGGTATTCCCTATTGGTACTTGTTGTTGCTTTTCTTTCTTGAAGGTAAGCTACCAATATCTGCCAAAGGAGATAGTGTACGGTCGTTAATACAGTTAATGTAATCTATGCCATATCAGGTCCCTGGGTTTTTAACCGAAGGGTCTTTTGATCACGTGCGTATCTGTATGCAAACTTTTCTATTTTTTTTGAATTGCATCTAGGATCATTCTCGCAAGGTAGAGACTAGAAGAATAATCGAAAATTTCACATAATAGCTAATTTTCAAGTAAATTGTTATTTATTTGTATTACATATCATTAAGAACAAATAGAAAATTCATAGCGACAACCATGATGTCACATAAGCACTCTTCCAAAAAAGCCAAGAAGCAGTAATATTTGTAGTCTCCGAATAGGAAGGAGTATTTACTGGCACTCAGAACCAGAGTGATGCTTATTCCTCCAAAAGCTGAAAGAATACTGTAAATAACTCTGATCAATAGCACAACACAAGTTGCTACGAAAATGTAACGATACTGTCCAAACTGTCTCAAATGTCCAAAATTATAAAGGACAAATACCGATACTCCAAGAATTGAAACCAAGAAAAGTAATGCACTTGCTTTGAATAACGTAGATGCATTACTTCCAGAGTCAGTAATTGTCACACTTCCCCCAATTGAAGTACCAATTGCAGCTAAAATGGCCACAGTTATCAACCGCATCAAGAGATTCTTGTCTTTGTTCTGGCTACCGCCCTTTGGTATCTCATCTGAAGCGTTTTCAAGTTTATACTCAATATTTTCCTTTGGATGCTTTACTTCATGGCAAAGGTAAAAGACAAATGGCATAAATGACCTCATTATGAAACCTAAGCTGACCATGTTAAAAATATATGTTACAATAGTCAAACCCTCACTGGGTATCGTCTTTTCAAACCATATTATCATGCAGATACCTCCTGCTATCTTCAACACATTGAAGATAATATTAAGGATGAAAGAACTTAATAAAATTCTACCGTTATATTTACCTGTCCCCCTTATAAATAGTATTGAAATCAAACAAAGTAATGATATAATGTAAAAGACAGTTTCTGCGTAGGCAATTCCTTTCCATTGGTTCTCGTCCTGAAGTCTCATTGTGATTTTGATGTGAAATTAGTAATTCGACTTTATTATTTCTATAAAGACCACTGCTTATATTTCTCTTTTCTACAGCTCTTTCTTGAGCGTCCTGGCTTCCTTTATAGTCCCTGGTGTACATTGAGAAATCCCTTAGTTTTCGCAACAAGTTAGAGCGTTAGGTAATCGCAAGTCTAGTAGTCTCATCTTGTTTTGAGCCCGGATATTACATATCACTCAAAGTGTCCAGCTGCAGCAGGGTGTTCTTAAGTGTTAGCCGTAAGAGGCTGCCACAAATTGAATGGCCAGAAGCATATCTTATATCTTTTGGACAATTTTCTCTGTGTCCAACGAATATATTCCTAAGATCCGATTGTTCAAAAGGGCAGTTACGTATATTTGTTTTCGAGTCTTGAACTAAACCCTTAGCACTAATCCTAATTTTTTTCAGGCGACTTTCAAAGGTCTCTGATTCAATATTCTCAATTCGTAAGCCCTCTTGGTGGCTGTATCGTTTAGTGACACTATCATATCCCTATCATTTGGCTGTGTTTTGATTTTAAAGTGATGATCTAAAGGTAAACGAAACACGGCTGTTCCTTGAACGTACTTACCCGATTATGTAATACAAGAATCTATCCGATTATGTAATCGGATAAACTATTTTTTTTAATTGGGTTGCTTAATGAGCCGGGGGGCTGAGAACAAATGACTTGTAGCGGCTTACAGTAAAAACATTTGGAAGGATCTATCCGGATAGAACAGAAATAAGAACGTTTATTTCTTTGCATTGTATGAAAGCCCCTTCTTATTCTATATGACAAGATTGGCTAAAAATTCAGCCACTAAGAGGCGGTCTCGTAATGGCTGTCAAAGTTGTAAGAGGATGAAAATCAAGGTAAGTAGGGAATTGATTTAAATATCTAAACACAATGACTAACATGCCAGTGTGATGAGTCTAAACCTAGTTGTGAATATTGTTATGCAACAAATCGTAAATGCGTATATTTGACAGATTCTGAAACATCGTCTGATAAGGGACTGCTGGAAAGCGACACACCTAATCAAATCGCTACTGGTGATACCGATTTGGTTTTGCGTAACAGACAATATGATAAACCATCCCCAATCAGCCCATATGTACAAGCATTGAATCTGACTACTAGTCAATTGTCTATATCCACCTTTGAACTTCAATTGTTGAAGTTTTTTGATGAACATTGTGTATATATGTTTTCGTACGGTGTTAATAAGGTAGTGGATGATATATGGAGAAATAAGGTTCCTGGGTACTTTCTTCAGTCAGATCTAGTCAGGCAATCGATATATCTGTTCAGCAGTTTGAACCTATGGCCATTGTGTGAATTTGAAGCGACTACAGACAACTACCGTAGCTCCCTCGATTTTGATTTTACTTCTTTGGTGAACAAAGATTCTATAGATAGAAGTTTAAACTGTCAAACAAAATCCATCGAGGAGGACCTTTACGCCAAAACAACAGTGTATTTCTTAAACGCAGTTAGGCAAAAGGCTGAATCGTTGGACAAGATTATCATTAATGAGAAAGAAAACATAGACAATCGTGACCTAGATATATTAGGCTCTGAGTTGATTATTTCAGGTATGTTGATCTTTGCGTTCTTAGGAATTCATCCTCATAAATTGATTCCTCTAGTTTCTTTTGATGATGAAAGTTTTATAAAGAATGATTTCATAGCTGTCTGCGAAGGGGTCAATGCTGCCAGGGATGTCTCAGTTAATCTGAGTCCTCGGTTATTCAAAGAGTTTCATTGGCTAAATGAGCTAATGCATGGCAAACCAAATGAACCATCACCCTTGACTAGTTTTTTGAAATTAGAACTCAACGAATTTTTTGACTCTGATTACATAGATAGCACACAAAGTCATCAAAGAGAATGCTGCTCTGAATCACTTGAGGCACTCTGTAAGATGATTTGCATATGTGGAGAAATGAATTATCCTGTGCCGCTTTTTGTTTGGTCCTTAACACTCCTGAAAGACTTTACAACACTTGTTAGGTCAAAACACTTCATTGCAATAAAGCTAGTGTTCGTCTACGCTTGTCTTTGTCAAATATTGGGGTTCCTGCTAGATAGTAAAAGGAATATGTGGCTTGGATACATTGATTGGTATAAAGGACATTGTTTGGAAAATTTTGGGGGCTGGCCAACAAAATTGGATGAGTCCTTGTATATGATGATAATTCACAATTACACGATTAATTATGGGGAGTATAGCAGTATTTTGGTTTGGGATCCGATTAAAATTCTGACTCAATGGAATCAGCATTGATTTGGTTGTAAATAATGGTGATCGCTTCTGTAATACGGGTTCATATATAGATATGTAGGGCATGGGTTAATGGTTTTACCTACTTAATACGAAATATAGAAGAGTATCCTGATAGTGAACCTCACCTGTTATAAATAGAAATCCGTTAAGCATACATGGTACTCCAAAGACTTGTGACGATTCACTGTATCGCCTTATACATATAGTCTTGGACCCATACTTGCACGGTGTTAGAGCGAGAAAAATGAAAGGAAAAAAATCATTACAGTGTAAAAAATTGATCAAGTGTCTGTATTTTATCTACGTCATTATGAACATCACTAAATTATTGCTAAAAACTTGTCTATCCTTACAAGAAGTAGCTTTCAACTTTATGTCTTGCCTTATCCCAACCTTTAAGAGAGTCGAGGTATTCATTTTGTTTAATATCCTCCTCTGTTTCGTAATACCTATCGCTCTTAAAGTCCATATCTTCAAATTTCACAAATTTATCCTTACCTCTCTTATATAACCACCAAAGAATATAAGTTAAAGGAAAGACACCTAACTCAAGATAAGACTGAAAGAAGTCAGTTACATTGAAAGGTGAAAAAGTAGACCAACCTTGAACTAAAATGACAAAAGCCACAAAAATCACATTAAACCATGGGCCATATGGATATGTCCAGTTTTTGAAAAGAAGTTCATGCTCCTTACCTTGTTTTGCTATTCCCCTCCTGAATCTAATGCTTATAAGACTTATTACCCACCATGAAATAAGATTTGAAAGTCCAACGATGGATTGTAACCACGCCCATAAATCACCAGCTCCAATAAATGAGGAGCCAAAACTCAATCCACCACAGAACCATGTGAATAATACTGCAACATAAGGAACCTTGTATCTATTAACTCTCAAGAATATTTTTGGAAAGTAACCTTGAATACTCAAATTATAAGCAAGTCTTGAGCCTGCAAATAATGCATGATTTCCAGCTGAAATAACCGATGTCATTATAACAGCATTCATGAAGGAAGCACCTCCTTTTGCACCAACCATTTGAAACACAATAGTAAATGGGGAAGTTCTTGAATTCTTAGTGGATAAGTTAGGATATGTATATGGAACATTCATACCAATGAAGAACATTGTGAAGACATAAAATATTAATATACGCCAGAAAACTGTCTTAATAACCATTGGCATGGTTCTATTTGGGTTCTTCTGTTCTGCTGCAGTTAATGTGATGGATTCGACACCACCATATGCAAAGGCTGCAGTAACGAACACACCGGCAAAACCCCTAAAACCATCAACGAAAGGGGCATCGCCAACCGACCAGTTCTTAAAACCGATGTATTCATGCATAGTATTTCCCCCGGCATTGACAACTATTGATACAATGAAGAAAATCACGATTGTCACGATCTTCAAAAGCGAAAGCCAATATTCCGCCTCACCGTAGACTTTAACATGGATAACGTTCAAGAATAATAAGAAAAACCAAAAAATCAATGATATTACGTACCAAGGGAAATCTGTCCAATATGCCATAACAAGCTGTAAAGCAGTTAAATCACTGGCAACTGAAATAGCATCATTTAACCAATAATTAGTCAAAATGGCAAAACCTAAACTCTCGTTACCAAACCTCTTAGCATAGGCTGTGAAAGATCCAGACACAGGAAATTGGGTTGCCATTTCACCTAACGACATCATTGTTAAAAATACGACTAATCCGATAATTAGGTACACTAAAAGCATCGATAAAGGACCTGCTGTTGCAAGAGAACTTCCACCAAGAAATAAACCTGTACCAATAATACCAGCAAGAGTAATCATACGGATCTGTCTTTCTGTTAAAGACCTATTAAGATCTTCTTGTCTATCAAAATGATGTGTCTGGGAAGAAGACAAGCTTCCCTCTTCATAATTCTCAAGATCAGTAGTACTTTTAGATTCCGTCTTCATATTTTCAAGTCTGACTGATGCCAAAATATGTGCGTGCTGAGAGTAATGCAAACTAGAAAACTTTTTATACTAAACTCAGAAATTCCACTTCTACTGTAAATAGTACATATGACGATACTTTCCTTGACTCAAAAGCAACTATTTGGCATTACTAGAATATTATATATCAATTTCTGAGTTTGGCATATCATCGAATATTATAAGGCATTCTTGAGCCTCAGCCGTGCGAAGAGCTCACAGTTTGATATTGCATCTTCTCACGTGATATATTATATTAGGTTCAGTGATAGATGATATAGAATGTTATGTACTAAGTTCGTTTATATGATTTTAACAATAGACCCTGAAATTTTTATTATTTCTCTAGACTTTTATCTTGTTATTGAGTTCATAAATCTTTCCTTCTGCATATTGTTAGCAATCTGTTTGGTTATATTATTATTAGGCTGTGAAAAGATCCATACTTTGGGCCTCAAAGAAAAATAAACAACTTCTCTTATTAAAAACTTTCAAAGCTTCTTTCTTGTTTAAATGCAACGTGATAAATTGTTTATTTGTTGTACTACGAAAGAAAGTACATAATGATAGCACAACTGATGAGTAATGCCACGGTAGTTTATTTGACTACAGTATCGTGTGTGCTTGCAGTTGTGTTTATGATAATCGTGGCTTGGAACGCCAATATGGTGGTGGTCTCTTACATATCCTTTCTTCGATCTTCTTTCTTCTTCCTCGTCATCATCATAAATCATCGAATCTTCAAATCAATTGTAATATCTGTATTGTAGATCTCTGATGACTTCAGCAAGTTTGTATTCTCGGTGTTTGTTATATACCCTTAGATTTCACAAACTCTTCATCCCAAACGAAACAAGGGTCCAACAATTCGGTTTTCTCCTTTATACCTAAGCTGAGTCTAATAAATACTAATTAGTTCATTTTGTAGCCATTAGTGCCTACCATGTAGGTTCAATTGATTGAATGCATCTTCAGGTACTAAATCTAGACCCGTTACAAAAAACTGGGGAATTACACCAGTGAAGGTTAAAGTTGCACACCCAGAAGACAATTCACGTCACATAATGAATCTTGAAGCAAGCCAGACAGAAAACCTCTCAAAGGAAATCTCTTTGAAGCCCTTCATTCTTGGAAAAGTTTTTGTTAAGGCTGTAATCTATTTGGTACCCAGTTCAGAAAAAACTGGGCCCTCGTTGATTCTCCTATTTGTAAATCGCTCATTCCCCTGCAACCGTTACGCGAGAAGTTTCACTTGCGTATAGTTGAGGTATTATTGTTTGATCCTTGGCACCCATATTAAATAAAGCCAATTTAACATCCACACACCAGAATTTACATCTCTTGAGGCTTTTTTAGTCATCTTCTGAGTTATTATAACCCCGTATCCCTGGAATTTGGAGAGTGATATTAATAACACTACATTGATGGATATGTGATCATGAATAATCATCTTTTTTTTCTTCATTTACGGACTTTTCGTCTGAGATTGACATGTGGAAAAATAAATTCTCTTGTAATGGTTGGCTGCGAAAAAATCCAAGCCTGGTGAGCGATTTTTTGAAGTTTGCGAATACCTTATTGGAAGCTGAAAATATTTTTGCTGTTTGGTAGTATTAGGGCTTATGAAATGTAAGTCATTTTGTTTGACGTGTTTGAGTATACAATATCTACAATATAGTGCCTTTTGTTTTGAGGTGTTTTATTGAATGAGAGATTTTTTTGGTTGGTCTGATTTTGAAGCTTTTGACAAAATATTTCGCATTTGGGAAAATATAGAGAAATTCACTAAATGACATCACTATCCAATGAGTAAAATGCAAAAGAAGAGAACAGTAAAAACACCTCAAGAATTTGAAACTAAGTTTAGGGACTTCTATGCCAGCATAAGTTTTGTTGAGTTAAGAATAAAAACATGGACTACCTTAATTGGTTATTAATTGTGGTATTACGAGTGCCGTAGTCGTTGTAGACTTGTAGTATAAGTAGCAGAAGAAGGTCAATAAAAAGCATCATGTCTTAGATCCTGTGAAATAGGAAGTGAAAATCAATAAGTAAGAACTGATTGTCTGTGATATTTAGATATTTAATTGCTGATAAGTATTGTTATGAGTTCTATTTACAGCAAGAACACAAAGGATATTGAATCTGATGTTGCAAAATCTTTTGAATTTAACTCGGACATCCAGTTCAAAGAATCAGAAAAGTATGAGATTAAAAAGAAGAAAACATTTCATGAGAGAATTTGCTCTTCTCCTGAATCCAGTCTTCCACTTCAAAGGGAGAAAGTTGCCCCAGAGGTCGTTCTTCCATCTGGCTTTAAGACAATATCTCATAGAATCGATGACAAGATATCATTGAAGGTGGAATACAATGATGAAGAGAGGGTGTATAATAAGGAGGATACGTTTACTAACATTAGTTGGCATTCAGATCCTATTGAAGATATAATTTCTGAGTTCCGGACTGACGGTACTAAGGGCCTCACTCTTCCTCAAGTTGAAATAAATAGAAAGAAGTTCGGTTCCAATTTCCAAAGCAAACCCCCTTCCCAGTTTATAAAGAAAGCATTCTGGTATTTGTTTGGTGGGTTTGGTCCACTTCTCTTTGTTGGTGGCATTTTATGTGTAGTTTCATGGAGACCATTGGGCCAGCCCCCTGCAACAGCTAATCTTGTTTTGGGTGTCGTTCTTTTCATGGTATTTGTTACTCAAGCCGCTTTCAACTTCTGGCAGGATTACTCTTCTTCAAAAGTCATGGGATCTATTCATAGTATGATACCTGATGAATGTATCATAATACGTGATGGTACAACCATCACTGTTAGCTCTAAAGAAATTGTTCCGGGAGATTTGATTACCTTCGCTAGTGGAACCAAAGTTCCAGCAGATGTCAGGATTAACTCCTGCTCTAACGACCTTACCTTTGATAGATCTGTGCTTACCGGTGAATCTGAACCTATAGCTGCCCAAATCACATCGGACAAGCTCAACAGTAATTACTTAGAGAGTAAGTGTATTGCCATGCAAGGAACTTTTTGCTCTTCAGGATCAGGATCAGGTATTGCGGTTAGTATTGGCGATAACACAACATTTGGTAAGGTTGCCAAAATGACGAGCACCCCAAGGAATGGCCTTACCCCATTACAAAAGGAAATTTTAAGATTTGTTTTGATTACCGGCGGTACCATTCTTTCCTTGATTATCTTATGTTGTATCCTATGGGGTGCTTGGCTAAGAAAAGACAATCCTAACTGGATTAATGTGCCATCTCTTATCATTGACTGTGTTTCGGTTGGTATTGCCTTCGTGCCAGAAGGTCTTCCTATTGCTCTTACGGCATGTCTTAACATCACCGCAGGGGCCATGGAAAACCATAAGATTCTTTGTAAGAGTTTAGCTGTTGTTGAGACTTTGGGATCTATGAGTATTCTTTGTCTGGATAAAACAGGTACGTTAACAAAGAATATAATGTCGGTTACAAATTACTGTTTCAGCACTGACGAGACCTTTGGAGAATTGTCAATCCCTAAGGACCTAAGATACAGAAGGTTATTAGTTCTCTCATGGCTTTGTAATAGTGCAACAATTGAACAAATGAGCGAATCATGTGAAACAGAAGACATTAAAGTGATTGGAAATGCGACTGATTGTGCATTATTAAAGTTTGCCGCGGTTAGAATCCCCATGCCTTCATCAATCGTATGGGAACAAATTTCTCAAATCACCTTTAGCTCCAAGAACAAGTTTATGGCTAAATTGTTCAAATTTGCTGATACAGTAATCGTCCCAGAAAATGTAGAACTAGAAGCTTCTGGTATCAAAGATGTCACAAACGAATACTGGCTTACAGTAAAAGGTGCTCCAGATATCTTAATTGAGAGATGTTCATCTTATGTTGATTCAGATGGAAATATTATCAACATCAGCAACGATGCCAGGGCCAGAATACAAGAAGTCCAACAAGAATGGGCTTCCCAGGGAAAGAGAGTCATACTTCTTGCGAGCAAATTGATAGAAATCTCCAGAATCACTAAGATGTTGATCAGTGGAAGTGACATCAGCGGCTACATGGATGAAATCGCTTCTTCGGGTCTTGTATTCGCTGGAATGACTGCAATCTCAGATCCGTTGAAGGACGACATTCCACAAGTAGTGAGAACGTTAAGATCTGCTGGTGTCAGGGTTATAATGGTTACAGGAGATTTTGCTTTAACTGCCTTATCAATCGCGAGAATTGCAGGTATTCTAACGCATTCTGCAACCAAAACAGTTAACGATTTGGATCCTTTTTATCCCATTCCCGATTCTAAGAAGAGAACACTCACAGACTTAGTTAATGAGGAATCTATTGTCATTAATGGCAAAGATATCTTCATTATGAATGAAAATATGTGGGAAAACTTGTGCGAATTTCAAGAAGTGGTTTTTGCTAGAACTACACCAGAGCAGAAGTTGAGAATTGTTGAAGAGTTCCAAAAAAGGAAACATATCGTAGGAATGACTGGAGATGGAGTGAATGATGCACCATCATTAAAACAAGCAGATGTCGGTATAGCAATGGCTTTGGGATCAGATATTGCTAAAGAAGCTTCAGATTTGGTGTTATTGGAGTCATTTTCATCCATAGTCATAGCATTGAAATACGGTAGATTGTTTTCGAGAATCTTAAGAAAACTATTGCTTACTTGCTTCCAGCTGGAACATACGCTGAGCTTTGGGCAGTATTGTTAAATGTAATTTTCGGATTGCCTCAAGCTTTAACCTCCTTCTGCATGATTATCGTCTGTTGCCTCACAGACTGTGCTGGGGCAATCACTTTGGCATATGAAGCTCCGGAAAGAAACTTGCTCGAGAAGAAGCCCCGAGTGATATCAGGAGAAAGATTAGTCAACTTCCAGCTTTTCTTGCACTCTTATTTCACAATTGGTACATTTTACACCTTTGCAGCCATGCTTATGTGTTTCGTGTCCTTCCAGAAAAATGGTATACCATTCAGTGAACTTTCATTGGCATATGGCAACTACAACTCCTCAGTAGAAGGTAAGATCGAGATTGCCTCAGATGTTGGTTCCTCCATCTACTTCATAACATTGGTTATAATGCAGTTTTTTAACTTAATGGCCGTGAGAACTAGATCGCTAAGCATATTTCAACACCCTCCTATAATAAATCCGGAGACCAAGAACTACAGGTTATTTTGTGCAATTATTTTTGCTTTGACAATCACATTCATTTTCAATTATATTCCATGGTTTCAAAAAGTGTTGGGTACTGCAATAGTCCCAGTTGAGTACTACTTTATTGCAGTCGGCTTCGGGACGTCCGTTCTCCTCTACGACGAAATTAGGAAATTGGTCGTACGTACATATCCTAAATCTCTATTAGCTAAAATATCCTGGTAGTATGATATTAGCGGAATAGAAACAATAGTCTAGTATTGCCTCCCAATTGTACTTTGCCATGTTTCCAATTCAACCTAAGTCTGTATATGCATAACCACAACTTTTGTGCCAAGCCGTGTTACTGTGGGGAATATGTCACAGTAAATACACTCCGGTCGATTACCCTAAAAGGTCAAGGTCGATCCTAAATCAGACAGATATAAGCCAGGAAAAAAAATGGGGAGCTGCATGAGTTCTCTGTCAAAAAGGAAGTTCGGCGAAAAATCGTAGTTTCCAATATGCTCGAAGCCAAGAAAGCACTCCCTGCCTCCCGAAATGTTTATTTGCACCTTTTGGAATTGAAACGCAGAAACACGCAAACGACAAAACATGACCTATCTAAGTGTATAATGAAGGCTACCCCAAATTTTCAACAAGAAAACAGTCGGCAATAATCTGAATAAACCATACCGTAGCCAAACTTCATATTAAGGGAATTACATCAAATTCTTCTAACGAAGTGTAGTATAAAGAGATCTAGAATAGAAACATTCCTGCACGTATAGCTCAAAGACAATTATCTTATACGACGTAAAGTTCTGACTAACTGAGGACGCACGTTTGATCGATTGTGAATTGTAGCTAAAACTCGGATTTAGTCCTGAAATCTTATTGAATTGAAAGTAACAATTACCCCTTCCTTTGTTTTGAGTACGTTGTAGTACAGACTAGGAGGAAAATGGAAAATTTACTTGCGCTCAAGCTCAAAGGGTAAAGGTAAACATTATAGACTTTCCAACAATGGACACGAAATAAACCCTTTAATTGTTCTCCAACCACGTAGTACTGCACATAACCATCACACACTTTACTACATGTGCCCCTCGTACAAATAGTGCACACCAACAGCTCTCCTTGTTACAGTTACATGGACGCGTGGCGGTGTATACAATAAAAGAACATTAGCAAGCAACACTAACTAAGTCGAATTAAGCACAGTTCGTTCTTAAAGAGTGGACTAATATGAAATTTAGTTAACAACTTGCAACTTTCACAGATGCACTATGAACTAAGTTTAAAGTTTAAATTTCGTATCTGCAAAGAGAGATTCCTAATGAATATCACTCTAATACTAGGACTTCAAGAGATCATTTTCCTGAAAATTCTCAAACCATTTATATATAGCGTTGCGTAGGTAACTAGATATAAATCGCGTCTGAACAGCCTCCACAATATCTCTAGGAACCCTTGTAGGTTTTCACAACCCTATTGTAGACCCAGTCGCCGTGTTCTTGCTAGATTGTTGGGGTCTAGTCATATTAGAATATGCCGTACCTGTAGATATACGTGCACTATACAAATCTCCATTTAGTCTAATTCGAGCTAAAAAGATCGTGTATCTGATGCAAGGCAAATCTCGAGAACAATCAAAATTTATATGAAGGTGGTACAAAATCGTGCTTATTAGCCAAAAATAGAAGGTGAACGTCGAGACTCGAAAAAGTTACGAGAAGTGAATTCGAGGACTCGAACAAAGTACGTTCTCCTTGCATAAAGGAACTATGTTGCAATTTTTAATTTTAGGCTGCGAACAAAGAAAGTGTTCGCAAATGTGCTTAAGTATTCAACAAAATTAGCGCAAAAGTCATTGTTAACCGTGAATTTATCTACTTTGGGAAGGAAAACAAAGGGTGTAGATGTATACGAATATATGACACAATCAGATGCCCAGAACCAGCGTCTCATTGTTTAAGTTCAGGCAGCCTTATAGCTATTTGCTGGCAAAAGCGGTACAATACAGTTTTCCCAATTATGGATGTAATCGTCTAGAAAGATAAAAAAGTTTCAGCGTGGATGCTGGTGGCCATTGTTTAACACATGAATTTATCCAAGGTTGTCATATGGAAATGGTGTCTATGCTTCCCAAACTGCTTCTGGATCACGGTTCGGAGATATAATTCATATTTGTCTTTGATCTTTTGGGAAAATTGGTTGCCATACTGGTTAAGCTAAAATTATATCAGCAAAGCTGCCAAAGTTCCGTTCCTCCAAAAAAAAAACTATAAAGACACCTAAATTCTCCTCTTTCTAAGGAAGAATAGTTCAACATTAATCATCGTCTTTTACACTCGCTTAAAAAGTCAAAATGGTTAAGGCTACTAAGTTAATTGGAGCAATTGCTCTTACTGGTGCTGTCTCTGCTGGTCCAGTATACCAAATCAAAAACAAGGTTTCTGCTCGTGACGCTGTTAGTGACATTGAAAACCTTTTGACTACTATCACTAATCCAGGTAACTTGGCAAATGCACTTGTAAGTGATGCTCAATGTATTGCTGAAGTTGTCCTTGGTGGTACTACTGATGACACCAAGTATACTACTTCAATTTTGCTTGCCAATGGTTTCTATAACCAAAAGACCACTGGTTCTGATCAATCTGTTAACCAATCCATTCAACATATCTTGGCCACTAACCCAGGTTTGTTGCCAAATATTGCTGCTGATCTTGGTGTCGGTTTCACCGAAAATGCTGATGATCTTGAACAAGCTGCAGATGTCTTAGCTCAATGGGCTGAGTCTCTTCTTAATGTCTTAGCAACTAAAACCGAAGACATTGCCCTGAACCCTAACCCACAAACTCTTATTACCGACTTGCTTGATGGTCTTTTGGATGCTGCTAATATTACAGTTCAAGACCTTGATAAGGAGGTTCAAATTCTTGGTAAGCTTGTTAAGACTGATTACGACTGGCTCTGTAAAGTCTTATGGCAACTTCTTGATGGTCTTGAAGGTGTTATCAGCTGTGTCACTTCCGGTATCATTGACTTGAAGCCAGTTTACGACTTGTTGAATGACATCCTTAAGATTGTTTGTCCATTGGAGAATGTTTCAACTGCTGCATTCAGCTCTTTGCCAGCTTCTTCTGCCGCTCCATCATCTTCTCCTGCTTCATCTGCTGCTTCATCTGCTGCTTCATCTGCTGCTTCATCTGCTGCTTCTGCTGCTACTGCAACTGTTACTGCCACTCCACCAGCTGGAGGTAACAACACTACCACCACCGGTAACAACTCTGGTAACTCTGGTAACAACTCAGGTAACTCTGGTAACAACTCAGGTAACTCAGGTAACAACGATGGTAACAACTCAGGTAACAGCAGCAACAACACTACTATCATTAACAATTCTGGAAGCTGTAACGGTAACAACAACTGTAACACTATAAACGGTAACGGTAACAACGACAGTGGATCAGGTGATGGTGACAGTGGATCAGGTAACGGTAACACTGGTAACGGTAACGGTGACAGTGGTAACGGTAACGGTGACAGTGGATCCAACGACGGTAACGGAAACAATGATGGTAACAACAACAGTGGTTCTGGTAACAACGGTAACGGTGACGGTGTCGGTAACTCTGATAACGGTAACAGCGGATCTGGTTCTTCAAGTGACCCAAGTGGATCTGGTTCCTCAAGTGACCCAAGTGGCAGTGGATCTGGTTCATCAAGTGACCCAAGCGGCAGTGGATCTGGTAACGGTGACAGTGGTTCCAACGACGGTAACGGAAACAATGACGGTAACAACAACAGTGGTTCTGGTAACAACGGTAACGGTGACGGTGTCGGTAACTCCGGTAACGGAAACAGTGGATCTGGAAAGGTTGCTAACAAGGGTGCAGTAGGTACTGTTACTGACTTATCTACTACTATTGTTACAATTACTTCTTGTAGTGATAACAAGTGTCACACCACCGCTGTTCCAACTGGTCTTACTACTGTAACTGATGTTTCTACTACTTACACCACTTACTGTCCATTATCATCTGCTGCTGCCGCTTCCGGTGCTCCAGCATCTTCTGCTGCTGCTTCTGTTGCTGCCGCTTCTGCTGCTCCAGCATCTTCTGCTGCTGCTTCTGTTGCTGCCGCTTCTGCTGCTCCAGCTTCTTCCGCTGCTGCTTCTGTTGCTGCTGCTTCTGCTGCTCCAGCTTCTGCTGCCCCAGCTTCTTCTGCTCCAGTTTCTGCTGCTCCAGCTTCCGCTGCTGCTGAGGCCGTTGCCGCTGAATCTTCTGCTCCAGAAACCGTAGCTGCTGAATCTACTTCCGCTGCAGCTGCTGCTCCAAGTGCATCTGTCTTCGAAGGTAAGGGTAACTTTGTTGCTGCTTCCTTAGGTTCAGTTTTCGCTGGTGCTGTATTAATGTTGTTGTAAGCAACTTAATATAAAAATATTTGCTTTCTTGATATCAATCATAAGATATCTTTAATTTACAATTCGTATTGCTTAGCGACAATCCGGTCTTTTTAATATTTCTTACGTGGCATTGATCAATTTGATCATTAGGATTTCTTAAATATATAGAGTCTATTAACCATCCTAAATACCATTTTCAATTCAATATATTTTAAACTTTTTTTATAAAAAAAATTTGTAGAATAAGATTTAATTCTGAAGAATATTTTACTAATAAGGTTTTTTTTTCGTTTAAATTTTAATTGAGGAAAATGCTGCAAATTGCAAAATGTGGCAGAACGTATGGTCATGTGCAAAAAACCTTATTTTATTGTTGCTGTAGGAAGTTAATTGGTTAACGCTGTGGTGTAGTCCAATATCATACAATAAATACAGGTATATATATATAACGCCTAGTGACATCGGTTCTAACAAAAACGTTTATGTAGAGGCTAAAAAATGAGTCAAAAGGATCCCATAGATAACGTTTCTAACAATGAAGTAGAGAGTGAGTTTAGTGATAAGGTCGATAAGGTCGATAAGGTTAATAAGGTTGCAAATACCATTTTGGAATTTGAGACAACTGAAGACGCATTAAATCATGCTGAAAGAATAATCGAGCTAACAAAAATGGATGATAAGAGAGATTTAATTCAAAAGGGAGCCCTTTTAGTCAGTTTTCCAGAAGAAAGTAAATCAAGTCAGCGGTTTAGCTCTCAGGAGAAAGAAGATCTCTTAAAATATATCAGGCATCCGTGGAGACAAAATTTGTCTCTATATTTTTTAGCTGTGACTTCTGCGTTATCAGCTGCAGTGCAAGGTATGGATGAATCGACTGTTGGTGGAGCTCAGTTGTTTTACATTCCTCACTTTGGAATTAACAATAACACACTGTATGATGCTAATATTCAGGGTTTGATTAATGCTATTCCATATTTATCTGCATCATTAGTAGGATGCTGGCTTTCCATTCCATTGAATCATAATCTAGGAAGGAGATGGAGTATTTTCTTGGCAAGTTTTGTTGCATCAATCTCGGGCTTATGGCAGGCTTTCTCACCATCTTGGCAAGTGCTTTTAGTAGGGAGGATTATCATGGGAATCACTATAGGAATTAAAAGCGCAACAGTCCCAGTATATACTGCGGAATCTACTCCTGAGAGAATCAGAGGCTCCTTGGTTATGTTATGGCAAACTTTTACCGCATTTGGCGTTATGATGGGATCTGTTATGGGTGTTGCATTCTTGAACTCAGGAAAGAATAATTGGAGATTTATGTTAGGGTCAATATTCCCCTTACCTTTAGTCGTTTGTGTAGGGATATTTTTTTTTCCTGAATCCCCTAGATGGCTAATTGGGAAACGTAGATATAGAGAAGCATACAATTCCTTCACTATATTACGAACTAGTGAATTAATAGCTGCAAGGGACTTTTATTATGCTGTATCCTTAATTCAACTTGAGGAAGAAACCATAAATTCAAGATCTTGGCTCTCAAAGTATGCAGAACTAATCAAAGTTCCCAGAAACAGGTTTGCAGCTCTTGCAAGTTGCATTTTGATGTTTGGCCAACAATTTTGTGGAGTCAATGTTTTGACCTTCTATATTTCAACGGTTTTAGTGAGTGCAGGATTCTCAAATCATGATGCTTTGGCAGGTAGTTGTGGCTTTGGTGCATTGGCTGTAGTTGGAAACTTGACTGCAATTCCTTTGATTGACAGGAAGGGAAGGAGATTCTTAGTATTATCAACCTTTCCATTACTAGCACTATTTTTATTTTGGATCGCGTTCTCCTTCTATGCAAAAACTAAGACAAGTAGGTTGGGACTTGTTTTGGTGGGTATTTATCTTCATGTGTTCACTTTCGGAATTGGCAGTGGACCTGTTCCTTTCACATATAATGCAGAGAGTGCATCCTTATCAGTGAGAGATGCTCATGCAAGTTTGGGTACTGCAACAACATGGCTATTTTGTTTCATTTTAGGTTTTACGTTACCAAACATGCAACGTTCAATTGAAAATGTTGGCGTATTTTGCTTTTATGGAGCATGGTGTCTTGTTCTTTTTTTCTTAATTTACTTTTTCGTTCCAGAGACTAAGAGTTACACATTAGAAGAGTTGGATATTATCTTCAATATACCAATTAGCAAATATGCAAACTACCAGCTCAATAACGCTAAGTATTCGATTGGCAAGGTTTTTGGACGTCAAGGTGACAAACTTCCTAGTGTTATTGACTACGCTCTTGACTTGGAACGCTCTAGACACAATGAGTCAAAGCACTTATAGAAGAAGACAAATACACAGCATATACTAATATGACATCAAGACCCAATATCCTTTATATCAGTCCTCCCTTAATAGTGATAGAACATTGAACTCATTCATTTTTTTTATATGTTTCAATTAGTTGAACAAATATCAACTTAGGACTCTAAAGAAGACTCAGTATAGTTCTTATAGAATATATAACCTATATTTCGTGGCTCTAATTTCAAATTTGGTAAAGGCGAAAAAGTATCTTTAACGATATCAATAATGAGATAAAGTATTTAGTAATACCATTAGTTGTGTAATAAGTTCTTACTTTCTTCCATACTATTGATATCACAAGCAAAATATTTACAAAGATCTTCACGTGTGAGTCAAGTTTTTGGTGGCAATCCTATTTTCCTAGTATCATCCGCTCTACTTCTAGAGCTAATACCTCGTTTATTGGGTGCAAGAGGTGACAGACAGATTGTAAGATTTCCATAGATTGCTTTTTGAATGTGTATCATGTTATTTAAGTAATTGAAAACCATTGCATAACAATAATTTAATTAACATCTTATGAATCCAATCCATAGTTGCAAATTGTGTCTTTAAATCTAGCCTACTGGTGTTGCATTTATTGCAGTTTGATCTTAACTGATGGAAATGTAACACAAAACAATCAGTGTATGGCCAATATATATCGAAGGAATCATTCTATCCTATTACTCCTTGAGAACCAGTAATAACAGAATGGTAAAATTTTGGCTACTACAAAAAGGGGGAAGTGAAGTAAAAACAGTTTCTGTTAGAAATTAATTGAAGATGAACGTTTTATTGATTTCAATCTTTGAAAAGCAACAGATATAACTCCTAAATAATACAGGTAAGGTGTTTACATTTAAAACCACCCATTTTTGTTCATATAATCTAAGTCATCCGGAATTGAATTCCAAAAGTCTTCAATAGAAGTGAACTTTGGTTTCCAACCAATCCTATGACCATTATCACCTCTACTTCTAGAGTTAGCTCCCCATAAACTAGGAGCAAATGGGAAACCCCCTAGCTTGACTATTGTTTCAGGCGCCAAGTGACTAACTTCAGGCGTACTAAGAAGTTTCTTACTATGAAGATACTTTGCGATAGCAGCTGACACATCACCCCAGTAATGCTCAATTTCAGAAGGTACAGCAGTAGAAGGACCTTCATTTACCAAGTGGTAAGAGCCAAAGTAGTAGCCGTCTTTTCCTTTAGGAATATTCACACTTTTGAGAAATTTGGAGAGAATGAGATCATAAAGATCACCTAAATCTTTGATGTGAATATGACTCCAAATCTGCTTACCTTCATAAACACTGAAAGCTTGGCCATTCTTTACACTGAGTTGTGCCAAGAGTGGGATTTGAATGGAAATAATTCTGTCGTATCCGTTACTTATGCCAAAAATATTAGAGGGCGAAATTATAACAGTATCAATTTTGGGATTTTGCTCTTGAATCAGTAAGACTATCTTATCAACCGGCCTGTGTGGCTGCTTTACATCTAATGCATTAATCTCATCGATGTTTTTTATATCCGAGTATATCTTGGTACTAGATTTCTTAGCCTCCTCAAAAGAATCGGAAATGACTGATGTTCCCGAAGTATGAAGCAAGATAGTTGGAGTAGTCTTAGCCACCAAAACATCATGAAGAACCTTTGCAGATGGTACATGATCAACGTCAGCAGTGTTCACAATGATGTCCGCTTCTTGAAATTCTTCTCTCAAAACATCACTATCGTCAAGTGATCCCAAAACAGAAGTAACCTTGGGACCCGCTTTAGATTGTAATTTATTCTTCTTCTCATGGGTACGGACCAATGCCCTAATTTCAAAGTCGTATTCCTTGTTGTTCACAAGCCGATATAGAACTTCTCCTCCAATGTAACCTGTAGCTCCTGTAATAAAAACCTTTTTTGCTGTCATATCTGACGTCTATCAATGAGAATGCTTACTTGTTAACCAAGTTGATTTTCGCCTTAATCCTTAATGATTTTCCCCTTTTTATTGCAAAATGTTTAACCAATATTTGTCAGCAACTAGTGAGATGCTTGCTACATTAGAGGAAAACAGTTGCGATCATATACTCTCTAATAAATCAAGTCTTGGATCAAAACCGTTGTTTGTAAGCAAATTATAGTGAGATGCTCAGCCCACAGTTGCGACCAAATCTCCTCTTATAGTCTGCACCCTATCTACCTTTTCTATTTTAGTCAGAAGTGTGCAAATACGAAATTATACTTAAATTCAGGTGCCTCAGCGATTTATGAATGGATCCTCAATCACCTAGGCTCTGCGACGCCACATAAGTAGTATATACTTGAAATGATGATTACTGTATAAGGTACTGAAGTAGGGATATTCTTCATTCAGCCTCATTCCTTGAATATTTGTCATAGTTGTGTTTTCGGATAAAGTCATCGAGAAATTTTCTTAATATTGTTTATTTATTCTATACTTGACATGTTGCAAGCGTAATATTGAAATGATAATGATTTACGTCAATGATACTATTGAGATTATCATGTTGATGTCTTATGTTCTTAGGAATGTCCAGAGCTAATTTTTCACACTCTTATAACTTGGAGTACCTTAAACCAAAATCCTCACAAAAACTGCGCCAGTGAATAGTTCCTTAATCGTGAGTTAGAAGGATTTATAAGACTATTGATACCTGTGTATAGTTGAAAATAATCTCTTTCCTTAATATTATAGATTGGTATATTCATTCATAAGAACCTACTAGCTTAACTTGGCTGCGAATTCTAATTCGTGTTATTCCAAAATTCGCTATCGATAAGTCAAACGGTAATACGACCCCGAATGTAATTTTATAAATGAGCTTATTTTTTACTTGGGATCCTACATTACCATCTGAACCTCATTACTAAAGTCATTCTTCAGTGTACTATGTAATGCAAAATATTCAAATCTTATTTTTTAATACCCACAGCAGCTTTTCAATATCTTCAAGTTTTTCAAAAAATAATCACTGACGCCTCTAGAGTATCTGGACCTTAAGTTCTGTCGAACGAATAAATTCATGAAGCTGGGAAAAGTGTCAAAGAAAGAATATTTGAAAACCAGGCTATTTAATTGAGATTACGCTAAATATTTGTTTTTTAAAATCGTCAATATCGAACTAAGTATTAAATTAACGAAAATCTGTTGCCTTGTAGCAGTGAAGTTGAGGTGTCAAATCAACCAAAATATTAAACTTAAAGAGATATTAAGAGAACTGAAATTAAGTATTCGCTAAAAAAAAATTAGATTGCTTAGGAATGATAAAATTTAAAATATAAACGCAACATTTAAGAGTTAGAGGTACGATCTGTTTTTATTCCACGAACCTCCTTATCAACGCTAATCGAGCTCTAAATTGCAACCAAAAAGAGACCGATCGTTCACTCAATCCTTATTACATAAAATTAATCTCAGATTGTCAATTACGCCTATTTTCAATAAATTCATGAAGATATCGAAACAATTCTTGTTCATCATAGGATATATCTCATAAAATTTCAGGATTATTATAATGAACAAAGTTCATGAAAATGGAGTCAGATTCAACGTATCTTGACTCTCCTATAGTTTTGAATGGGGATCTAGCGAATTCTGCATTTAGTATCGTAATCCCTATCCATCAGTATCCAGTTCACGATTAATATTCCTGACCATAACCATAACCCAGTCCCCTTTGAGGAGCATTCAGATCGTATGATCCAGTTGTTTCTTGATATATTCTCGGATTAATCAGCTGTGTCGTTTTAGAATTTGACCTACTAGCAAAACCCACCTTGATGCGCCTACCTTCTAATTCCAGTTCATGCAAATATTTAATAGCATTTTCGGCATCTTCAGCGTTTTCAAAAGTTACGAAACCAAAACCTCGAGACCTTCCTGTTTGACTATCTCTCATTACTATCGAATCAGATACTTCCCCAAACTCAGAAAAAGCAAGACGTAGACTTTCATCAGTTGAATTCCATGACAAATTGCCCACAAAAATTTTCACACTGAATATCTGTTAGTATATTCCTTCAATATTTAGTAAAGCCTTCAATACATCTGATTCTGTTTCGCTCGTACCAGTAGAATGGAAGCCCCACACTCATTGCAAAATATTATACGTACGACATGATTGTTTGCTTTTATTTTTAATATCTAGTGCAATTAGGAACACCGTTTAACTTAGTTATATCAATATAAGAATATGTAGCAATTTCCCTTCTTAAATATATGGTGTTAATAGTAGTGGATGTTCTAATATTGTTTTCAATTTCGTTGCGTATACAATTAACAATGTAAAAGACGAGAGCCTATCACGGACGTCGATAGATCAACTATATGCATCAAATAAATAATGTTTAATCACGTTATTCGGAAAATTCCTTATATATCAGAATTGCTTCAAATTGGAAACTGCTTACACCGGCCATTCTTTACACTGAGTTGTGCCAAGAGTGGGATTTGAATGGAAACAATTCTGTCGTATCCATTACTGATACCAAAAATGTTTGAAGGCCAAATAATAACAGTATCAATTTTGGGATTTTGCTCTTGAATCAGTAAGACTATCTTGTCTACAGTAGAGATCAGCAATTGCGGTCTTACATGTATACATATTCTCTCTTGTAGTTTATGTCTTGGATCACAACCACAATTTGTATGCAAATTATAATGAAATGCTTGGTATACTACACGATCCCACATGCGATCAAGTCCCCTATTATAGTCTAAATCCTGATCCGATTTCTCCCTTTTAGTCCGAAATGTACAAATCAAAATTATTTTTAATACTGGTCCCCCCAGCAAATGATGGATGGAGCCTCTCACTTAGCGAGGACGCCAATTGATGAATATACAGGAAATCAATTTCCAGATGAAGTTCTTAAAATAGGGAAACGGTTTATTCACCCCCACCTTTAAATGCAATTCTAAATATAAACCACAATAGTACTTCTTTTTAGCTAATAGTTTTCCAAATAGAATCCCTTAAAAGGGAAAATACTGACTTTTTGTAGCGCATGGCCATTGCAGA
Organism: Priceomyces medius; assembly: GCA_030570455.1. Taxonomy (NCBI): domain Eukaryota; kingdom Fungi; phylum Ascomycota; class Pichiomycetes; order Serinales; family Debaryomycetaceae; genus Priceomyces; species Priceomyces medius. The sequence goes on from JAJLVV010000014.1 coordinate 65,387, forward strand.
TTCCGAAGTATCCAGAATCTCGGCAGAAAGCCGTTAAGATAATTTATTGAGCCTCACGGCAAAAAAAAGGAAGATAAGCAATGAAGATGAATGATAAATTTGTTTGCGGAAGCTTAAATTCACCGAGGCTTTCTATTTAGACAAAAAATTAACGCTATTAGCTAAAATGAGCAATCGGCTATCAAATGTTTGTTGAGTCATGCTATTTGGAGAATTCTTGTACCATCAATATTGCTTCAAATATGGTACTGCATATACTACAATTAAAACGCTCTTCGATGCTTCATTGAGCTCTTCTTATCTTTCGAGTGGAAGGCACATTCTCGAGATGCCGAGATGGGATGGATTCCGTTTTTATTATTCAATTGACAAAAGCATATAAAGACCAGGTGACTCCAGGCTGTTTAAAAATTGGTTTTGGAAAACTAAGACAAAAAAAATGAGATTCACTTGGCTTGGAGCCGTACTGGCTTTTGTTGGCTCAGTAGCTGCTAAAAGAAAGATTTTTATTGACAATGATGGCATTGAAGCCTTGAACATTTTCCTTCCGTTATTGGCAGACATTGAGATCTTGGGACTCTCTGCAAGTTTCGGAGACCCTTCTGCAGTGGACTCACTTGGTCTGACTTCGGACTTACTCAGTAACTTCAGTTTGGAATGTATCCCATTGTACCAGGGAGCTTACACTCCTTTACTTAGAACCCAAGAAACCTTCAATGTTTGGCAGGAACTTTATGGTGAGTTTGTCTGGAAAGGTGCATGGGATGAATCTTATAAGGACTCCTACAAAATGAGTTCTATTCTGTACAATGATTCAGTCACTGCAGCCCAGGCTTTAGTTAATGCTGTTAAGAAATACCCGGGAGAGGTTGAGGTTTACTGTGCTGGGCTTTTGACGACAGTTGCACAAGCAATTTCAATGTACCCTAAGTTAGCAGAGGAAGCCAAGAATTTATGGATAATGGGAGGTTACATAGATGGCCAATTTGCTCAAGTTACCGGTGGAGACCAAGTTGATGATATCAACACCGACTTCAATTTGATGTTTGACCCTGAAGCAGCACAAATAGTATTGACTTCTAACTGGAAAGATGTCTTCATTGGCGGTAATGTCACCAACTACGTCTACCCTCCTCAATCCTTGCTTGACGATCTTTTGGACGGCTTTTCAGAAGAGGAACTTGATTCTGAAAAAAAGTTTTCTGCTATCAGCAGCTTTGTTGGTGATGGTAATGCAAGTTCATTTACTCTACCATTATGGGATGAAGTTGTTTCCGGAATAATGGCGTACCCAGAGCTTGTAAAAAACACTACTGATATTCATGTAGCCGTGGATACTGCATTTGACTCTCCATTCTACGGGAACATCAGGATTTGGCCAAAGAAGTGGGCTCCAAAGAAGGGTAGGAACGGAAAAGCTAAATATGTCAATTCCATCGACGAAGCCGGATTAATGGACAAGATATACTCAGCATTAAGAAAGGACTGGTCTACTTACTGCCAAGGAAACCACACTGCAGCATCTGTGAAAGAGCTTTAGTGTTGAAACCTTAGTTCTATGATGAGAAGATAAAATGTACTATTGAAACGTAAATTGTTTTAAAATCTTCCACTTGTGTAACTTGATTATATAAATTTCGTATTAGAATTACTTCGTTATTTGACAAAATTCTTTCGCTAAACACTTCCCATAATCTCATGCCAATATTTCACAAATTAGATATCCTCAGAATTACTATTTTGGGACAATAATCCCTGACAGGACCGATATGAAAAATTTGAATTTTGCTGACATGAATCAAATATTAAGGAAAAGAAAGGGTTCTTGGCTAAAAGCATGAACTAATACATCTCGCAGGAGATCAATAAAAAAATATAATCACCTTTTAACTCATCATGAGCACACAGGTACCAGAATATTTTCAAGGGTTTGGAATCAAAAGTAAGGAAAACTGGAATAATCCTACTTTAGTTAAGTACAAACCAAAGAAATTACTAGATCATGATGTTACTATCAAAATACATTGCTGCGGAGTATGTGGTAGTGATATTCACACAATAAAAGGTAATTGGGGTAAATTGGCAAGAAATGATTTAGTTGTTGGACATGAGATAGTCGGGAAGATTATTGAAGCAGGTCCAAAAGTGACAGAATTTGGAATCGGTGATATTGTGGGAGTCGGGCCAATTTCTAACTCTTGTGGTGAGTGTCAAGCTTGTACAAATGACAATGAGTCACATTGTAAAAAGAGTGTGGGTACCTACAACACTGTCGATAAGTTCTCGGAAGGGTATGTGACTCAGGGGGGATATGCATCGCATATTAGAGTCAAAGACTCATTTGTATTTCGTATACCAAATGGTCTAAAGAAGGAGTATGCTGCACCAATGATGTGTGCCGGATTAACAGTTTTTTCTCCATTGATCAGAAATTTGGGGGAAAATGCCAATGGAAAGATTGTTGGTATAATAGGAATAGGTGGATTGGGTCATTTTGCAATTCAATTTGCAAAAGCTCTTGGTGCAAAGGTAGTTGCTTTTTCTAGAAGCTCAAAGAAAAAAGAAGAAAGCTTTAAGTTAGGAGCAGACGAGTTTGTTGCAACCGAAGAAGATAAAAACTGGTACAGAAGATACATTGGTCAGTTTGATTTAATATTAAACTGTGCGGCAGATTTTTCAGGCATAAATAATTCAGCCTTTATTCATACTACTAAATATGGAGGCAAGTTCGTAATATTAGGGGCACCTGAAATGGGTCAGAAAATCGACATAACTCCTTTCGCCTTGGTTCTGAGTGGAGCAAACCTAACAGGATCAATGGCAGGAAGCAAGAAAGATGCTATAAAAATGCTCGATGTTGCAGTTAAACATAATGTTAAGCCTTGGATTGAACTGGTGCCCATAAGTGAAGAAAATTGCAAGAAGGTTCTCACGAGAGCTGCAAAATCAGATGTTAGATACAGATTTGTCTTGACTAACTTTGATGTTCAATTTGAAAAGACACTTCGTGCTTCAATTTAAATACTAAATAAATAGATGATCCAGGCCAAGAGAAAAATATAAGTGAACATTTTATTTCCTATTCTTTTAAGCTCTTTCACACACTGAGCGTAATCATAAAACAATCTGATTGTTATTATTTAATGATCTATGAACTACTACATTACTGCCTATTTGAAAACAAATTCAGTTTTAAAGAAGTTTTTCGTCTTTGATAATAACAGGTTCTTGCGTCTTCTCAACATTCCTGGAGACTGACAATCCTTCAAAATCTTCAGAATCTTCAGAGTCGTCAGATGGAATCAGATCTCCTTTCGAAGAATTATAAAGAATGATACCTCTACTGGCTGCTTTCTCTCTTTCTTCATTCTTATAGAAGAAGTACGCAATAATCATACAGACAACCTGTAGCATACCCATACCAGCAGCTGTCGGATAACCTTTGGGAAAATTTGGTGCATCTTTTGTTTCCCAGACCAATTTGGGAATCCAAGCTGAACTTTGAAGACCTATTATGTACGAAAGGGTCCATTCAATTGATCGTAGATTTGCATCCTCTCTTAGAATATCATTGTAAAGTGGATAAAACACTGGACTCTGAGCCCACGCCCAGTAACTAAAGTAAAAAGCGAACCACTTCGCTGATTCAGAAACGTCCCATACAGTTAGAATAATATTTCCAATAAAATTCATAAACTCAGCAAAGCATATCATAAGGAATCTCTTTTTCGTGATGTCTGCACCTATGGTGGTAATTAACACCCAAACTATTCCAAGAGCTGGAGGAATAGCTGTCAAATTGTTAAGCTCACCTACAGAGTACTTATTAGTAGACTTCAACCAAAGAGCAAAAGTTCCCGTTTGGGAATTAGTTGAGTTAAAACCACCAATATTCCCTATTGAAAAGAGCCAAAAATGCCATGACTTAAAAATCTTTAGCCAAATCTTTTTATCCAAAAATCCCTTTAAGCTAGCTTGATAATTGGTACCATTTTGTCTCATACGTTTTCTAGCTAGTTTGATCTCATCGTCTGTTAGCCACAATGAATAGCAATTGAATGGGGTACCAGGTACGGAATAGAAACCTATGAAACATATTGCAAATGACATAATCCCTTCAATTATAAAAACCCATTTCCACCCAGCTAAGCCATTGACTCCATTGAGCAGATCATATATTGAACCTTGTAGTAGGCCAGCTGTTAAAACTCCCAAATATTGACCTATATAGAAAAAGCCACCTCTTCTAGATATTTCGCTGGGTTTAAACCTTTGCGAAAATGTTAGTAACATGTAAATATATTTGAAGTTTTTAACTTTACTTACCATGAAGTTAAAAGATGGTGTACTATGGGAAAAAATGATGTTTCGGCAGCTCCAACAAGAAATCTAAATGCCTTAAGAGTTTTCACATTGGGAGAGGCATACGTTACTAATGTGAAGAGCGACCAAAGGAACTCTCCTAAAAGCAACACGTATGGAGCTGGGTATCTTGGTAATACGTAAATAAACGGAACAGTGAAAATGATGCTTCCAACAGTGTATATGATTTGTGTATTCACTAGATCATTGCCCTTCATCCCCAAATCTTCTTGCATTCCTGATACATAAGCATTAGTCAAGTTTGCATTGTCTATAAACTTACACCAATACCCAATAAAAGAATACAAAGTAATAAGAATATCCAACTTAAGTATTAAAGTTCTTTCTGTAGATGAAGTTCTAGAAGTGAAAAAATTCCAAAAATTACCTTTCTTTACGTCTGAAGCCTCCCTGTACTCATACTCATCAAAAAATTTCCAAGGAGAACGATTGGCTTCATCTCTATATTCCTTTGCGACCTTTTCACCATCCTCTCGAGTAAATAAACCTTCATTTATCTCTTCTTCTGTCTCATAAACTAGCCTTTCATGAGGAATGAAGCTTCGAAAGCTTACCATGTTTTTCCTTTAATCCTACAACCTAGAAATATGACTTGTTTCGATAGAATCCTGATTTATGTAGCTTCTATTAGTTAGAATGATGATGTGATTGCAAAAAAAGATAATGCAACTATGTACAGGCTAAATGAGAATGAAGCCACCACAATTTTTTCTTAGCATTTAGCTAAAGTTGCGAAAGACCAACTAGAGAAGGTATAAAAATGACAGGAAAGATCAAACATGACCCTTGATTTCCTTTCAGGGTGATAAAATATAATACAACTACAATTTTATTTACCGTAACTTTCCCACTTAAATTCTCTTCCCTCTTGCCTGTGATACTCTTTATAATTGAAATGAAATCAAATAATAGATTCATGCTTTGTGCTCAGGAACTACGGGAAACAATCAGATAGATCACAATGGGGTTATACCTGCAAATAATTTTCATTTTAAAAGGAAAAAGTATTGACAATACAAGTGTACCTTGACGACATTGCCGGTAGAGAGCTCATTGTTAAAATATTTGAAGTGTGTATTTTAAACGTTTACAAATTAAATAGAGATGGAGAAATGTAGTGGTTAGTAGATGAAGTTACATAGTGAACAACGCAAAGGAGAATTGAAAAGGTTAATGCGAAGGGGATTGCAGAGGATGATAGAATACTTAAAGTCAATTAAGTACGAGTATTATGAGAACTGCTCAAATCTTAGATTTTTCACATTGAATTAGTAACCTAAGTTTTGACTCACCTCGCCAACCCTCTCAAAAACTCCTCTCCTACGTAAATATGGGTCTAATCGAACATAATTTTGGGCCATTTGTACTCCTAACTTGAGCCGTATCTCCAAATATCTGTCTGATTCATGAATTGTTTTGGCTTCGATCCAATCAATGGTAGCTTGGAAGAAAGAAACAATCAAAAATGTTCTTTGTTTTACAAGTTGTCTATAGTTTTGATCAGGCTGCTTCAATGTGCTGTCCTTAAATGTGGGCTCTTTGTACTTCATAACAAAGGTATCATCCCCACCAAGGTCTTTAGGGATATATTTTCTATCAATCCACTGCTCTAAATCTTCACAACCTTTTGTGAAATAAATCGTGTTAGCTATAGCAGGATCTATCCACCCTCTAATAATCTTCCAAACAGCATTAAATGCCCATGGGGCATTGTGTACCCATACTGCGCCCAAGCATTCAGGGAAATTTGCCTCAAAAGTTGTTGCTAAAAATCTCACAGCTGCAAGATCAGCATTTTTCAAAGTGAACCCTGTCATGTCGAACAAGATACAACCCTTATCTACTCCATTTTGAATCGGTTTCAATTCGAGCCTTACCCATTCAATTATAATACAAATGAATTTCTCAAAATCTGAGTGGGGACAATCTTTGCCAAAATGATCTTTAACATGTATCACGGCTATAGGACGGCCATGTTTATCAACCCCACGGCGGTATGCCTGGTTTATCCGAAATGCGTTAACAAGCTGGGGGCACTCTCCGCTAAAAAAGATCTCCGCATCTCCTCCAAAGAACCAACTATCAACTGGGTGACTAGTCACTCGCCATTCCAAACTTTTGGCGAGCATACTGATTGTTTCATCCGTCTTTTTCTTTCTCGCCACGAAAAATCTATTAACGTTGACATCAAACCAGTCATTTCTGAGATTTGATATGAGCGAAACAAACAACTCAAGTGGATCATGCTTCATTAGCGCCTTGTGGAAATCTCCCTTGGGAAATATGTCGTCACCGTCGCTAAAGTCACCTATAAACGCTCTTCGCATGATTCGGTCAAACCCTCCACACGCCTTGTAGCGTTCCTTTAAGAGGGGAGATATTCTGAGTCCATAGTTCTCTTTACCGTTATATTCCATATTTGCAAGAGAACTGGGGCCGTTGAGCTTCTGCATACTTAGAAACCCTTTGACCTCTGAGTCAGACCCCACAAAATTGTCTCGTAAACGAATATCCAGTTCTTTGTAGTGAGTTACACCAAAATAGTTCATAAAATGAGCATAAATTTGCTTGAATGAGATTTCATCGTCTCCTGATTGATTCCATATTCTAGTGTAATCCCCAGCCGCTGGACTCATAGTGAACTTTCAAGAGCTAATGTTTTTAAACAGATGAGTTTAATTTCTCTCTCTGATAAGCAACCTTTTTACACCTTAACGCTTAAGCAGTGAAAAGTAACCGCCAGCTATTCTGCTAATATTCGATCGAACCCGAAGGGTTAATTGGAAAAGATATCTTTATAGTCTTTTATAATTTTTTATTTTTACCGGTAACAAAGTTATGACTTCCTTGATAGGCATAAGAATGATTCTTAAACGATTAGATCGGCACTCCAAGTCTTCTCCGCAAACCAAATTAAAAATACCAAGCGAACTGCAACAAATTGAATTATGTAGCACCATCGGTATATCTCAGCACGTTCTGTAAATTGAGAAAAAGACGATGGCACTGTCCCCTTAAAGGGCCAGAACTTACATACCACTTAGAGCCGTCATGACTACTACGTACACATTTCGCGGGCAAATTTTTAAGTAACTGCTAACAACAGAACATTACTACATTTGGAAGATTAAGAGGGGATGCGAGAATTAGGATCAAGTATGTGCAGGATAGGCTTAACTGCAAAAGGAGATTGAAAGTAGACGTATCACAGCAAAATAGAAGGTCGTTCAGATCCGAACTGTGCTTGTGCATCTCATTGCTTTACGCAATAAGGAGCTCATAGACCCCACCGAAGTCCTCCTAGAGAAAGGTTTTGAATGAACGGCAACAGTAGTATTATTTTTAAAGCTTCTACTAGAGTAGAGCAACTTCCCAAAGTAACAGGAAGACAATGGAGCAAAGCTTCAACTTTGAGAAGCTTAGATGACATGCTAAGACAGAAGAGTAGGTTAGAAGTGAGATCGACTTAACAAGGATATCTAACTACGTAGTCAATCATGACCATCCTCCACACCTAGTGATACGATGAATAGAATATCATATAGCTTCGTGAAGCCATAATTAACAGTAGACTGGCATATTAGTAGAACTATTGAACGGGAGATCCATTTTTAAATGGAAAAATTTAATAGTACACTTAACAAAACAAGGATAATCCAGAGCTTTACGAGATAGTACCAGAAGACAAATTAAGTGAAACCTAGAGTATTCATGTGTATGAGGAGAGCTGGCTTAAGTAACTTTCTTTGCATCTTTTTGCGAGTATTTTTGGTCCGATCACAGAAAAAACAGACCGAGATATGTGCAGGACAAGAGGCATAATATTCTACTCACCAAACAAATGCAGGCTTCTTCATTCTCAGTTCACGATTCTGAAAGGCAGGATAAGTCAGGCAGGATAAGTCAGGCAGGATAAGTCAGGCAGGATAAATCAGGCAGGATAAGTCAGGCAGGATAAGTCAGCGTTAAGTCCCCAGTATATTCACGTATTCGTAGAGTAGAACAACCATGACTAATTGTTACCATGAGTTTCGGCTCAATACCTTCTGGGTATTAGGTATATAATATGATGATAACTACCCTTTAAAGAGCATTTCTCATGACTTCAGAAAGGTAGAGATATCGCAATGTTCTCATGTGTTCCGCTATCAAGAGTAAATATCATCGAACGGGAGTGGATAATCTAAGAATGGTGGACCAATGTGAAACAAATTCAGCATAATTAACCACAACAATTGCCAATATAGATTCACTCTATCCATAGAACAACAGTGGGCCTAAAATAACACTAATAAAGCTCACACTAAACTACTCGCAGACACATCTATCTGTCAAGTTTCTCTAGCAAGTTATTTTGGGCTGCAACCACGACAACATGAAATTTTTGAAAGCGATTAACGCGTCAGCATACCCCAACGTAGGAGGTGAGATGATCGTGACGAAAAGAGGGATCCCTTTGACTAAAAGTTCATCGACATACATGCAGCAACTTACGCCGAGACACAAAATTAGAGAAACACTCAATCAGATTTGCAAAGTACGGCGTTTGAGAAAGTTTAATGAAAAAATCACCCCACAATATGCTGCCTATTCAATTAACTGTAAAATATCTTCATTGAATGACACTGCACTCTGAAAACTCAATCCTTAAAGACCTTTTTTTTTACCTCTCATTCCCTAGAAGAGCGAATATTTTATTTTTTGCAAGATTTTGTGGGGTATACTTAACATTCTTCCCCATTTTTCCTATAATATTCTTCCGTAAGCCCCAGTTTTTCCACGTCTCCTACTCAACGTCTTTCGTATTGATGAACCTGATTATCTCCAAGTGTATTCACGCATGTCCCTTACGATATTATCTGTTCCTGTGCATCAACTGAACTCACGGCTTTGTAGCATTCACGTGATTTACTTATAATGGAACCGAAGATGTAAGCCTTGTCCTGCTTTCGTGAGGTATATGTTACGAGCACAGAGCGGAAAAAAATGCTCGCCGGCAATTTTTTCCTAGACACCCTAAAAATTTTCCGTGCGGGCTGACTCTGGTCTAGTCACAATCCAGCAAAAAAATATGCGCCCAACAAGATTCCAATTCCCGCTGGCCCGCATTACTTTTAAGGAATCTAGCCGATGCTAGTTTAGCTATTCGATATACCTGCTACACTTTGGATTTAGACTTAAACCGAGTCCCTGTGAACTAGACAATACCAACATAAATTGAAATAAATATTGTGCAAATGCTAATGTTTGTTCCACCGTACATAGTGATCTCGAAAAAAACTCCGTAATTTTTCCTTTCCCCAGCTAATATTTTTTGTCCCCACCATACACACCAAAAGATGAATCGGCGTAAGGCGAGACGATCAAACGGCTCCCCACGGGAAAATAAAAAAAAAAGTGACACTCACTGACAGTCACTTTGACCCCACATACCGCCCCCATTTCACAACTTACCACTGAAATGAAATGTACGCCTTAAATGGATCCATTCATTACTCACTATCTAAGATAGTCCATCTTTACGTAGACAGTAAGTCCCCGAAATCCTCTGGAACAATACGTTCTTTCCTATCTTCATTCCTCCGACATGGAACGTACCCATGACGAATTTGGCGTCGTTACAGGCAAAGCGTCAACTGTTCATGTAGCCAGAAATGTCTGACCTGCATAATTCATTTGCCCCACTATTAGACACTCGGATTTTCTGGGGCGTTTCTCAGTTTGGGACAACGATCATGCATATTGTGGATTTTCCACGTTTTTATTGTTCTAAGAACGGTGATGGAACGGCAAGCCTATACAACTTTCGTAACATAATACCTAAAGCGCTGTGGGGTATTGTGCCGCCTGGGCATTTTTCCTTGTGGAGAATGAACGAATTATGGGGGAGCATTGACCTCCCGCATCATGCAGATGGGTTTTTCCTGGTAGATCCATGGTTACGAGTGGATAGTCCGAGTTTTGAATTCATCAAGCCATCAGGAATATAAATAGGGCAACAAAGAACTGGAAAATAACAGCCTTATTGTTTTACTCTGTAATAGACTCCAGACGCTAGACACAGAATAATCTTCTTACAATGTCCTCAAGTGAAGAGATTTCAGCTAAGGCCATCGAGTCAAACGCGAATGAGATATACAAAGAGAACAAGCCTACAGAGCTTGAAGGTACGACCGATACTGAACGTGTTGAAGCTCCAGTTACCTTAAAGGCTTACTTTATGTGTGCTTTCTCTGCTTTCGGTGGTATATTCTTCGGTTTTGACTCTGGTTATATTAGTGGTGTCATGGGTATGAAATATTTTGTTAACAGATTTGACCCTGGTAAGACAGCGCTCACTGCGTGGAAAAAGTCTCTTATTACTAGTATTCTTTCTGCTGGTACTTTCTTCGGTTCCCTCATTGCTGGTGATCTTGCTGACTACATTGGTCGTAGAATTACCATTATCCTTGGTTGTGTGATTTTCGTGATCGGTGACGTTCTTCAAACTGCTTCTACCAGTGTTGGTTTATTGGTTGCTGGTCGTTTAGTCTCGGGTTTTGGTGTCGGTTTCATTTCCTCCATCATTATTCTTTACATGTCAGAAATTGCCCCAAGAAAAATTCGTGGTGCCTTAGTTTCTGGTTACCAATTCTGTGTCACTATTGGTCTTCTTTTGGCTTCATGTGTTGATTACGGTACTCAAAACCGTAACGACACCGGTTCCTACAGAATCCCAATTGCACTTCAACTTCTCTGGGCCCTTATCTTGGGTACCGGTCTCTTTTTCCTTCCAGAATCTCCACGTTTCTACGTTAAGAAAGAGAATCTCCCAATGGCCAGAAATGTTCTTTCTAGACTTCGTGGTCAAGCTGAAGACTCCGACTACATCTCAGACGAGTTAGCTGAAATTGTTGCCAATAATGAAATCGAAAAGAAGCTTATTCCTCAATCCAATTACTTTGAATCTTGGTTTACATGTTTCACTGGTGGATTAAGAAACCCATCAAGTAACCTCAGAAGAACTATTTTAGGTACATCTTTGCAAATGATGCAACAATTCACTGGTATTAACTTCATCTTCTATTTCGGTACTACTTTCTTCCAGAACTTGGGTACCATCAAAAACCCTTTCTTGATTGGTTTAATCACAACATTGGTTAACGTCTGTTCCACTCCAATTTCTTTCTGGGCCATTGAAAAATTTGGTCGTCGTCCATTATTGGTTTGGGGTGCTGTTGGTATGGTCACCTGTGAATTAATTGCTGCTATTATTGGTACTGTTGCTCCAAACAACGATAATGCCATTAAAGCCGTCATCTCCTTCATCTGTATTTATATTTTCTTCTTTGCTTCCACATGGGGACCAGGTGCTTGGGTCGTTATCGGTGAAATCTTCCCATTGCCAATCCGTTCCAAGGGTGTTGCATTATCCACTGCTTCTAACTGGCTTTGGAACTGTATCATCGCTGTCATTACTCCTTACATGGTTAGTCCAGATGAAGGTAACTTAGGAGCAAAGGTCTTCTTTGTCTGGGGTGGTTTATGTGGTGCATGTGTCATCTACGCATACTTCTTGGTTCCAGAGACTAAGGGATTGTCTCTTGAACAAGTTGACAGAATGATGGAAGAGACTACCCCACGTAATTCTGCTAAATGGAAGCCAACTTCCACATTTGCTCAAGAAGTTGGTCTTGCTAATGATTTCAAGACTGAAACTGAACACGTCTAATTACACAGCACAATTTACTTCTGCTAATAATTTCTTTACTTGATTAAGTTAAATTAAACATATAGGTCTATATCGATTCAATAATTAACATCTGAATACTTGACATTTAAAACTTTGGAGAAAGCTGTAGGTTTAATAAAGAGTAAAATGCTACTTTTATAAAACGCTTACGTAATATATAACAAGCAAATGAAAAGAGTGTACATAATCGATATTAAAGTGCAGGATATATTATATTAATGTATTGATGCTAAAAACCGTCCTATAGGTTGTTCATCTGTTCCTAGCCGTTGTTTCATAGGAGGAGAAACTCTAATAATAATTGACAAACGCGTCACAATGGGCATGGATCCCAATAATCACTATGACAGAAAATGGCTTTTAGCGATAAACATACGGCAATTCTCACACCTAGACTAAAGTATGGGTGTAAATAATCAACCTTCACTAAAAAAATCATCCCTCATCCTGGATTCCCATACTAAACTCTGAGATAGGTCATCTTACCCAAAGAAACCATTTCACCACACCCTCCAATCACGGCAGCATATTTCCCTTACACATACACCACCTCTCAAGGTTAACGGAAATTTGATTTTCTGGCAATATTTTGAGGGGTATCGCTTGGCTATTTTTCCGCAAAATCAAAATGTAATCTTCCAGAAGTCCTAGTTTTTCCATATCCTTTTTTTACGTCAAGTCTTTCTAAGTCAAATGTTTCCCAAGCGGGTACAAACGTAACATCCTGACAATATCAACAGTTCTTGTACATTAATTACTCCAAAACTCTACATAAAAGAAATGCCATTTAAATCGTCGTTAAGGATCAAAACCTTGGGGGGATATGTGTTATGCGCACGGCTAACTAGGAACTCGCTTGCTATTTCCCAAAAGTTACCAACAATAGTATGTACTTGTTGACTTTGATTCATAATAGTAGAAAAAAAAAGCTCTCGTCAAGGCACCAATTCCCGCTAGCGAGCGCTCCTCCTGAGTGAACCAGTCGAAGGTAATTTATAAGCCCAACTCCTTTGAAATTCTGAAGCATGTTGCATTTGATATTTCAAACCAAGCTCTCGTTGGATCAAGTAAAAGCAACAATTATAGCAATATAATACCGAGACAAAGTTCATGCGTTTGTTTCACTGCACGCCGGGGATCTCGAAAATGTTCCGCCCTTTTACTTTCCCCAGCTATTATTGTCCCCGCCGCACATATCCACAAAATGATTTCCCCGAAGGCAATCAACTAATCAGACTGCTTAGTTGGGCAAAATTAGAGAAGTGCCACTACTCAATAGTAGCCACCCCCATTCCCCCACACCGTGACAGACATTGACACAAAAATCAATGGTTCGCCTTACGGCTTTCTTTCACCAACCACCACTCACCTACACATCCATTAACACGTACCTCCATATCAACGGTCAGGTCAGATTATATTAAGAATACCTAATCAAAAGTCTATCTACGATATTCACTACCACAATAAACTGACTTCCGTCTCTATTTCTCTCCCCGAGGTGTAAAAGTACCCATTATTGGGGCTCTTGACAGACAAAATGTCAAGGATTCGTAGATGAAAATGTTCGCCCTGCACAAAGCCCCGCCTCCACTTCTCAAACCCCACCGGATTTTCAGGGGAAGTGTTACTTAGTTTGGGGGACAGTTTCATGCATATTCTTAATTTTCCATGTCTTATTGTTCTAAAGGCTGAGATGGAATGATACGCCATTATAACACTTGAATTGAAATATCAAAGGCATTGTGGGGAATTACGTCGTTTGGATATATTTTATTGTGGGGAAGTTAACGAATCATAAGGGAACATTGATCTTCGACACCACGCAAAAGGGTTTTTCCTAATCGTCGCGGTAGAATCATGGTTACGAGTGGGTAGTCCGAGCGTTGAAGTCATAAAGATACTTCGACTATAAATACGGCCACAGAGAAGTAGCAAGATGTTTAGCATTGGTGTTTCTCTGAATTAGACTTTGGGCACTAGACAAAGAATAATCAATTCGTCATGTCATCAAGTGAAGAACTATCAGCAAAGGCTATCGAATCAGATGCAAAAGTCATCTCCGAGCACCACGAAAAAGAGCTCGGGGAGCTTCATGGTACTACAAATACAGAACGTGTTGAAGCTCCAGTTACCTTGAAGGCTTACCTTATGTGTGCTTTCGCCGCTTTCGGAGGTATTTTTTTTGGTTATGATTCTGGTTATATTAGTGGTGTAATGGGTATGACATATTTTGTGCACAGATTTGACCCTGGTAAGACAGCGCTCACTGCGTGGAAAAAGTCTCTTATTACTAGTATTCTTTCTGCTGGTACTTTCTTCGGTTCCATCATTGCTGGTGATCTTGCTGATTATTATGGTCGTAGAGTCACTATTATACTGGGTTGTGTAATTTTCATTGTTGGTGATATTCTTCAAATCGCTTCTACCAGTGTTGGTTTATTGGTTGCTGGACGTTTGATATCTGGTTTTGGTGTAGGCTTCGAGTCCTCCATCATTATTCTTTACATGTCAGAAATTGCCCCAAGAAAAATTCGTGGTGCCTTAGTTTCTGGTTACCAATTTTGTGTTAGTGTTGGTCTTCTTTTGGCTTCATGTGTTGATTATGCTACCCAAGACCGTAACGATACAGGCTCTTACAGAATACCAATTGCAATTCAACTTCTCTGGGCCCTTATCTTGGGTACCGGTCTCTTTTTCCTTCCAGAATCTCCACGTTTCTACGTTAAGAAAGAAAAACTCGATAAGGCCAGAAACGTTCTTTCCAGACTTCGTGGTCAAGATGAAAATTCTGACTACATCTCAGACGAGTTAGCTGAAATTGTTGCCAATAATGAAATTGAAAAGAAGCTCATTCCTCAAGGAAGCTACATCCAATCGTGGGTTGCATGTTTCACTGGTGGATTAAGAAACCCATCAAGTAACCTCAGAAGAACTATTTTAGGTACATCTTTGCAAATGATGCAACAATTCACTGGTATTAACTTCATCTTCTATTTCGGTACTACTTTCTTCCAGAACTTGGGTACCATCAAAAACCCTTTCTTAATGGGTTTAATCACTACCTTAGTGAACGTATGTTGTACACCAATTTCTTTCTGGGCCATTGAAAGACTTGGTCGTCGTCCATTATTGATTTGGGGTGCTGTTGGTATGTTCGTTTGCGAAATGATTGCTGCTATTATTGGTACTGTTGCTCCAACTAACGATAATGCCATTAAAGCCGTTATCTCCTTCATTTGTGTTTATATCTTCTTCTTTGCGTCCTCCTGGGGACCGGGTGCTTGGGTCGTTATTGGTGAAATCTTCCCATTGCCAATCCGTTCCAGAGGTGTTGGATTATCTACAGCTTCTAACTGGCTTTGGAATTGTATCATTGCTGTGATCACTCCATATATGGTTGGTGAAGATGAAGGTAATTTGGGTGCAAAGGTCTTATTCGTTTGGGGTGGGTTATGTGGTGTCATTACCATCTATTCTTACTTCTTGGTTCCAGAAACTAAGGGATTGTCTCTTGAACAAGTTGACAGAATGATGGAAGAGACTAACCCACGTAATTCTGCCAAGTGGAAACCAACTGGAACATTTGCCGAAGAAGTTGGTCTTGCTAACGAATTCAAATCTAAAGCGGAACACATAGAATCACTGCATATTGTTTGATTCTATTGATTTTTACCTTACTTGGTTCATACCAATTCAATTCAATTCAACTCCACATATAGGTTTATGTCGATAAGTAATTAATATCAGGTTATTTCTTAAACTTTAGCTCTTTCATAAAGATTACACTATTACAAAGAAATTACATAATTCATAATCCATAACATGTAAAAATAAAAAAATGTCTGGACGATGGGGGTGTACATAACGTAGACTTAAGTGCATGATATGTTGCATATACATATCAAAGCTCTATACGAATGATGCTACAAACCATTACTTACTATAAATATGCCTTTTATATATTTAAATTTATATATGTTAATATCTATGAGTTGATATCCTTCCTATAGATAAAATAAATGACGAGAGAAGAAGCTCAAATAGAAAGCAGCCTAAAAAGATGTGGAGATTACTACCTTCTGCTCCTCCTCATATACGTTCTCTACCCATGCAAATAAATCAAAAAAATGACAGTAACAGCAACCAGAAATACCTTTCAAAAAAATTAATGTCCAACAAAACAATCAATAATAATGCAACAGTTCAAACGAAATAGCGGAAAACTTCAAGGAAGTCAAGCATTGTTCCAGACATCACCGTAAAAATCAGAAAGTTCAGTAAAAGTCAGGTTCAACTGAAAGAATTGCCCTTTGAGGGTATTGTCACCATCGTTGGTTTTACCACCAATACTGGAGTAAGCACACCAGAGGTATGACTTGCAGTATCCTCTATCCATGATCCATCCTTCTTTTGGTTCCTGACTTTCATTTTCACGCAAAGTATCTGTCTTTTTATTGAATGGTGGAATGATAGCGTGTCTTAATTTCAATGGCTTCTTAAATAACTGTTCTAAGGCCTCCTTAGAAGAAAGGTATTGAAATCTTCTCCTGTTCTCAAATTCTTCAGCATAATTAACCGAGTCAGCCTTACCACAGAATCTGAATCCAGAGTTTAGCCACTCAATTGTCTGTCCACCATCCTCATCGTTCAAATGGCCAGGATGGCAGGAGCACAATTCCTTAGACAGCTTTTGTTTACCCTCATCATTTTTCATGTACTCATCAGGAGTGGCCTCACCAACTGCGGCCGCAAAAAATTTATTGAAGTGATAGCCTTCATCCCCGTCAGCAGCAAAGGCTAGAAGGAAAAGCTCTTTATCACCATGCAGTCTACCGGTGACTGGTCTTAAAAAATTCAATTGAATAATCATCAACATGGTATTAAAGTGAACGTTTCTGTCAATTAAAAGAAGTCCACTTTCCATATATTGAAACATTCCATCGAAGATTTCTCTTCCAATAGTATAATTTGTCATGATAGGAATATTGAACATAGTAGAGTCTATTAATGAAGGACTTAATTTTTTGAAAAAAACACCATCAGCTTCTGGCCTAAACTCAGGGGATGTCCTATCCTTATAGAATAATGCTCCCTTATCCTTATATCCCCTATGATTGAAAAAATGATCTGGTGATTTCAAGGTAACAGTGTCTGCATCAATCAACATAAACTCCTCAAAGGAATTAAATAATGTAGCCAAGAACTTGTTTCCAAAATTATCAAATTTATACCTGTATTGAGGGTGAATGACATTAAACGTATTAACAAACCATACTTCTTGCTTTGGAAGTCCATTCGTCTTGTAATCTGGAGGGAAATGTTGCTTAACTTTTTCAAATGACCTTGGAAGTTTCTTTATATCGTTTCTTGCTGCCTCTACAATCATTTTTTTTGATTCTTCAGAAAGATTATCATGGTAAACAATCTGAATTGGATAAACATTACCTTGTGCTCTCAACAAATGAATGAGTTTAACTGTTTCTACAACGTGAAAATTGGCTATTGATAAAACAATCCCCTTACCATTAAGGCTGTTTTTGAACTTATTAAAAAAGCAGTTACCACCCCCAGCAAATCTCGAGTTGAAATTCTTGATTCCCCTGCCTTTACGAGCTTCTGGATTTGATGGAGTAAAAACACGTTTATCCTTGACAAAATCCTTCATGTTAGGAATAGCTAAATATTTATTACCATCCCATCTTTCATAAATTGGATTTGTATTGGACAACCATGGGTAAATTCTTGACTGCAAATGCTCACAATCAAGAATCCCATCAGTTTTTATGGACTTTTCCTGATCTGTATATTTAAAGTCAAATAAGCTGGTTTCACCTGAAGATTTAGCTAACGATTTTAGAAACTTCTTTTGTTTATCAATAAATTTGGTTGTAGCTTGAAGCTGTAAACCATCATCAGAAGTAATATAACATTTGTTAAAAATTCTAAGATGTGAAATGTAATCAACAACAGTTTGCTCTATTTTCATCGTATGATTCCAAAATTTAGCGTATTCAGATTTAATTATTCCTTCAAATTCGGGATTTTCTTCATCAATTTGGTCTTCTGGAATTCCTTTCAAAGTTGAATATGTCTTTTTAGCAGAGTCCATCATTTCTCTTCTAAAGGGATCCCAGTCGTATTGGTAGCGATGTTCCAAAGGTAAATCTGCATCTGGTTCGTTTCTCCACCTAGAGTCCCGTACAAACAAGTTATTGAAGTACAAATCACACCTCTCATTAAATGACAATCTAGCCAAAACACCTTCCAAATGGTGGTTCAGAAAAATGTGATCATAATTAGTAGAATGAACATCTCTGTTCCTGACATCTATAATTCCAGATTCCTTATGAAATCCCTGAACCAAAGGACTTTTAACAAGATCACCCAAAACTGGTTCTGAAACAGCTTCAAGATCTTTATCTGATGTCACTTTATAGAGACCTTTTACTGTGTTTGAAAGTGGACGGTAATAAATATCTTCCTTGTAGTATGATAGCCAGATATCATATATGAGCATGACTAGGGCTACTAGGAACAGCCCAACAATTAACCTCCTGGCGAAAGTCCAAAAACGTGGTAAGTACTTACCTGACATAGTTCTTAATGAAACCGAAAGGAAAATTTTGTATCAGGTCAATTGAAATATAATTACAACACCAATTAATAAAAAATAAAATGGCTGAAAAATAGGCAACAGTAGTCTAATTCTAGAAAGTAACCCTAATGGAAAAGTGTCGATTTCTCTAAAGTAATCAGGCTTCTGAATCTTCTTTATACAAGATCCCTTTCACAAACAAACTTTTACTTTGGTTGTAGGATAATCTAATGTGAACTTTGGTTGGTGAAAAGAAAACTTCCTTATCAATTGATATCAATACCGATAAAAAAGGGTCCTCACTTTGAAAATTCTATTAAGTAAGGTATCTTAATTATTCCTTTATCAAAGGCTCTTTCTAAGGGTTAATGATTTTTCAAAATACCTTCTTTACTATTGCTAAATCGTTGAATTTCTACTACACTAAATTATGAAGTAAACTGGTGATACTTGTTGATATTTATTCAACCATCCACGTTGGCGGTTAAGAGCTCGCCTGACCGATTTAATAACTACGATATTATTAATATATGTGTACAGGAGCTTCAAAAAATAACTTAAGCTATCTAACATTATTTTTTCAGAGTTGTCAAGCGAGATTAGGGCGTAGAAAGAATCTGTAATATAACTTAAAGCTTTAAAAGTCTCGAGTACTGATATAGTAGGAAGTCGTATGAGCTATAAAAGAAGGCATCAGTAATATCGCACGTCAAATAAAATCTTGGGGCCACATGTGAGAAACAATATCAATGCGAAGCGAGCACACGAGCCCATTTGAGACAATTAATAGTACGATACAGCAAGGTTGTTGATAGGACAGCCCTTTGGCACGACCATATAATTAAAACAGTTGAAAGTTCCTACCAAAAAGCCAGGATGAAATATTAAGGGTAAGATGTAGAGGAAATAACTTAGCACGTAAAAGACAGACAAGCTCCAGTAAGATATAACGGTGTAGTCAGATTATTGCTAGCTTTTTCTTATGTGAAAAAGAAAAAAAAAGGAAGGAAGGAGGGAAGGAAGAAAGGGAGAAAGTAAACTATGCTTGTAAATTACTAGTATTTCTCCAAGTAAAATAACATTCTCTAAATGCAATGGTGTCAGAAGAACATTCCCGGACACTTTGCTGTGGTCCGAATTATTTTTTGTTCACTAATCATATTGTATACTTTGTGGTAGCGAACCCCAGACAATAGGACCGCTATCTAATGAGGCTCTGAGTTCCACTATCTTTTCACACAGTAAATCAACTGACAAAAATACATTACGTTTACACGTGAGAGTCATACGATGTTTCCACGTGATCAAATACAATCAACCAAACCAACGGATCTATTTCTAAGCACACACCGAATTAGCCGACGGAGATACGAGTTAACAAAAGAAAGAGAAAAAAAAAAATTTATTGGGAACACATCAGGTGATAAAGTACTGTACTGATTCACTATCAAACTTTTTTTCGGAGTGGTTGAACTCCTTAGATTATATAGCCTGCGGCTCTTTCATTCTCTCGAAGATAGTGCATTTTTTCAGTTGGTTCTCAGTTATAAAGAATGAGATAAAATTATGTAGGTAAGTGAAGCAAAGGAGTTACCAGTACCATCTTTCATGCTTTCGATACTAATATCAAAGTTATGAGTCCCGTAAGGAGCTTATACTTCTATGTTGAGAAAGTATGGAATAGTATCTAGATTTCCATCTATTGTATAGTTAAAGGTAACATATATACAGGAAACAGTTTCTGTACAGCTAACGCGCATAAAATCCGACGTCTATATCCGCGATAGAGATGCATCTTTTAACATCTTTGGCAATACTATATAAAAGACATAATGGAACGGCCCCACTCAAAGTTAAGTTGAGATGTGTGAATCATGGATGTATCTGAAGCTCAACAGTTGAAGAAGCAGAAGAGGCTTTACTCTTTCCTCTTGCCTAAGGAGGCGCCTCCAGTGCCTACCCCAGAAGAAAGAACGCCATATCCTCATAAGCAAGCTAACATCATATCGAGGGTTTTCTTTTGGTGGATAAACCCGATTTTGAAGACAGGGTATATGCGTACTTTGCAGCCCGAGGATCTTTTCTCATTGACCGATGAGATTAAGGTTGAAAACATGTACGTTACATGGAGAGCACTGGTTGAAAAACTACTGCAAAAATTTCACGGCAAGTTGTCTCCTGCAACTATTTACATTTTGTCTTTGTTTTACACCTTCAAGTACGAGTACGCATCCTCATTCATGCTACTTTCTCTTGCTAACATTGCAGCAGCATTGAACCCTTTACTTTCCAGAAGTTTGATTTCATATGTTGAACGTAGAGCTTCTGGTTTAGAGGTTTCAGATGGAAAGGGTGCTGGTTATGCTATAGGAACCGCTCTTTTAATCTTTGTCACAGGTACGATGCAAAACCATAGTTTCCAAAAGAGTATGGTTGTTGGTGCAAAGGCAAGAGCTGTTTTAACAAAAGACTTGTCTGAAAAATCTTTTAGATTGAGTGAGCTGTCTAAACACGAATATCCTACGAGTAAACTTGTATCAATGGTTGGTGCTGATATATCAAGAGTTGATCAGGCATTGGGGTTTTTCAACAATTTGGCTTGTTTCCCCATTACTTTCGTAATAGCTTTGATTCTTCTCTTGGTTAACATTGGTGTATCAGCTTTAGTAGGTGTTGCATTATTGATTTGTTTTTTGTCATTTTTAATATACTGTACTGGAAAGATGATTGCTTTTAGGCGCACGGCCAACAAGTTTACCGATTCCAGAATCAGTTACATTCAGGAGATATTGAATAACTTAAGGATGATTAAATTTTATTGCTGGGAAATTCCTTATTTCCAAAGAGTTTCCGAAGCAAGAAAGAAGGAGATGCGTAATATACTCAAGGTGCAAGCCTTCCGTAACTCTGTTATGGCGGGTGCTCTTTCATTCTCTAATATAGTTTCGATGGTTTCATTCTTAGTCTTGTACGCAACTTCTTCCAAGATGTCCAATATAGCTGGTATTTTCTCATCACTTTCGTTGTTCAATCTTTTGGCTCAACAGATATATGTTCTTCCAGTTGTCCTGTCTACCGCTGGTGATGCTTACATCTCAATGAAGAGACTAAGCAAATTTTTGATGTCAGAAGAAATTACTTTTCCCTCCTCATCATTATCATTATCTTCATCAAAGGAACAGGTTTCAGAGAAGAGCTACACTGGCTCTACTATCCACTCAGGAACTGATGACAAAGTTGCCATTCGTGTTATTGATGGTGAATTTGCATGGGAGACGTTTGACGATGAAGATGTTAATAACCATGAAAATGATGAAAATATTAATATTGAAAAAAATGATGACAACGAAGACGAAGATTCTGAAATCGTATTCACCGGTTTACATAACATCAACATATCAATTAAAAAAGGTGAGTTTGTTGTTATCACTGGACCTGTTGGATCAGGTAAAACTACTTTGCTTTCGGCTCTAGCAGAGGATTTAAAATGCAATTCTGGATCTGTACATGTTAATGGAAGTATTCTCTTCTGTGACCAGCCATGGATTCAAAATGCTAGTGTGAGGCAGAATATTTTGTTCGGATCTGAGTTTGAGAAAGAGAAATATGATAAAGTAATTAAAGCTTGCTCATTAGAAGATGATATGAAGATTTTAGCAGCTGGTGATATGACAGAAATTGGTGAAAGGGGTATTACTTTATCAGGAGGACAAAAAGCCCGTGTTAATCTTGGAAGAGCTGTATACAGCGATAGAGAAATCATCTTGATGGACGATGTCTTGAGTGCTGTCGATGCTAGAGTTGGTAAAAAAATCATTCAAGAGTGTATTTTGGGATTACTTCGTCTGAAGACAAGGGTCCTTGCAACCCATCAACTTTCCTTGATCGGAGCTGCAGACAGAGTTGTATTCCTTAATGTGGATGGGACTGCAGATATAGGGTCTCTAGAGGAGTTAAAACAGCGTAATGCTGCATTTGCACAATTAATGACATTCAACCAAGTTGATAAAGAAGAAGGGGAAGAAGAAGAAGCGAATGAAGAAGAGAAAGAAAAGAAAGAAAAAGCCAAAGAAGATGAGATATCCGAAGAAGATAAGCTCCTAACTAAGAAAGACGGAAGATTGATGCAAGTAGAGCAAAGACAGGTTAATGGTATTCCTTTTGCAGTTTATAAGAACTTTTTAAGATTTGGATCAGGTAAGTTGACTCCTATTGGATGGTTGGCTGTGTATTTGATAAGTACTTCATGTGCCATTTTTTGTCAATTGTTTGCTAATGTTTGGTTAACTTTCTGGGTGGATGAAAAGTTCCCTACTGAACCTAATAGATTTTACATTGGTCTCTATGTCATGTTTTCCCTTTTAACTGTTTTTTTTTTACTGACTGAGCTTATGAGTCTCGTCTTTCTTAACAACAATGCAGCAATTAAAATCCATCTTGAGGGTGTAAAGAGAATTCTTCATGCTCCAATGTCATACGTCGACACCACACCAATTGGAAGAATTTTAAATAGATTCTCAAGAGATTCAGAAGTTATTGATAACGAAATGGGTAACCAAATGAGACTTCTGAGTTACATATTCTCACTCGTTATTGGTACTGTTATTATGTGTATTATTTACTTACCTTGGTTTGCAATTGCAGTCCCATTCTTAGCATTTGCATTTATATCAATTGCAAGCTTCTATCAAGCATCTTCTCGTGAGATCAAGAGATTAGACTCCATTCAACGGTCCTTTGTGTACTCTAGTGTGGGTGAATTATTGAGCGGAAGACATACTTTACAAATTTATAAAGTTGAACAACTTTTCCTCAACAAATTGAATTCAGCTATTAATAACATGAATGAAGCTTACTACTTAACCATGACGAATCAAAGATGGTTAGCAGTTCAAGTTACAGTGATTACCACTTTCTTTTCCCTTATTATCTCATTCTTGTGTGTATTCGGAATTTTCAATATTGCTGCTTCCTCAGTTGGTTTACTTTTATCCTATGTTATTCAAATTTCTAATCAATTGAATACATTGATGAGATCTATAACTCAACTCGAAAATCAAATGAATTCAGTTGAAAGATTAGACGAATATGCAACAGCTTTAGTACAAGAACGTCCTTACAATATTGACGCAAATAAACCAGATCCACTGTGGCCATCACAAGGGGATATTAAATTTAATAACGTCTCAATGGCCTACAGGCCAGAACTTCCTCTTGTTCTTAATAACTTGACTTTTCAAGTGAAGGCACAAGAAAAAATAGGTATTTGTGGTAGAACAGGTGCTGGTAAATCTTCTATTATGACAGCTCTCTACCGTATCGTTGAATTAAACAGTGGATCTATTGAAATAGATGGTATTGATATTTCAACATTGGGTCTTCAAGACCTTCGAAGCAAGCTTTCTATTATTCCACAAGATCCAGTTTTGTTCAAAGGTTCTATTCGCAGGAATTTGGATCCTTTTGGACAAAGTGAAGATGATAAATTGCTCGAAGCCATGAGAAAAGTTGGACTCATTTTGGATGTTGACAACGTATCAAATGGAAATAAGTTCAATTTAGATCACAACGTTGAAGATGAAGGAACGAATTACTCTTTGGGTGAAAAGCAGTTAGTTTCTTTTGCTAGAAGTTTAGTTCGTGAGAGCAAAATATTGATATTAGATGAAGCAACATCACTGGTTGACTACGAAACAGATCAAAAAATACAGCACACCATAGCCAATGCTTTCAAGCATTGTACCATTCTTTGCATTGCACATAGATTGAAAACAATTCTTAACTATGACCGTATTATGGTTCTTGATAAAGGTTCCGTAATTGAATTTGATACGCCATGGAACTTATACTCCAATAAGAATAGTGTTTTTAGAGATATGTGTGAAAAGGCCAAGGTTGGAGCTTCTTCTTTCGAGAGTGAATAAGCCTCAATTTGAGCCAAATAAACAATAAGTATACAATCAAAAACCGTCATATTATATAGAATTTAATAATAAAAATGATCGTTTTATAAACATTTGCATTGGAAGATTCCTTAGTTTGTAACATTTTACTAATAATCTGATGTAACAGTGTGCAAGTCACAACTTCTTCATAATATATTATTTGATCGCTTTATTTGTCTGATTTTGGTTAATATTCAGCTCAATTTTGAGGTAATTTTGAGTTAATTTTAGTTCAATCACAAATTCAGACCTTAAATTTGCTCAGTGAAACCATGTCATCATTCCAATGGTCAAGTTTTTGATAAGAATATCAACCAAACATATGTTGAGGAGATATATATCTTCATTCTGATACATTATGTTGGTAATTTCAAGACTATTAGAGTAGATTAAAATAGATCAACATAGCTTGAAATAGATTAGATTAGATCAGATTAGATCAGATTAGATCAGGATAGAATAGAATAGCATATAATAGCATAGAATAAAGTCAAGAAATGTACTTCCCCAGATATATCGTAATCATTTTTGGAAGTAAATAATAAAACATAAAGTATAGCCTATAGTCACAACGTAAAGAATTGCTTTATGACAATAAATATACTGATACCATTAATATTAACATACAGTAACTATAAAATACATCTAATTATCATCAAACAATAGAATCTTCAATCTGACCTGTGGTGTTGATTAGTTTTGTTTTATTTGTGATTTGCAGGATCGTTAATCTTCATTTCCTAATTGAGCTCCAAAACTTTCTCACTTTGAGAATTTTAGAGATCCGAACTAATTTGCATCATAAATTTGCTCATATAGAGGCACCATATATATATCAGTGCAAATGAAGAATTTTTTTGAAGAGGTAGGTTATTAAGGCTTTTTTATTAGTAAAGATGGTGTTTGCCAAAAGGTCTGTAAGCTATGAAGGCATGGACTGTCTTAAAGATATGAACTCAGCCAAATATGCAGCAGCAGAAATGGCGCTGCAAACAGCAGTTGCTTGGACAGACCAACCAAATTATGGGAAATATACTGTATATTTTGGAGCGGTAATAATATTTATAGCTCTATTGAAGAACTTATGGTATAAATATCAGGATCGCTCTTACAAAAGAGGGAAAGGAGATACAACAATAGGTGCTGTTATTGATGTTATTGTTTCATATCTGAGATATATAGGATATAAACAAGTGCATCCTACTATATGTTATTTTACATCATTACCAGCATCAGTTGGATCTTCTTTATTCTACTTTGTGAGCTCATTTTACTTGCTATCCTATTGTTTTGCTCCACACTTTTGGTATAGAGGCTGCAGCGGATTCGGTTCTCCCCCACTAGCAGTAAGAGCTGGTATCATGGCAACAGCTTTGACACCATTCATATACGTTTTAGCAGGTAAAGCTAATGCCATCACTCTTCTTACAGGAATAAGCTATGAAAAGTTGAATGTTCATCACAAATACATTGGTGTTTGTGCATTTGTCTTATCACTTATACATACCATACCTTTCATTTATCAACCTATGAGAGAAGGTGGTTCTCACAATTTATATGTGGAATTTAAGAGTGACTTTTACTATAAAAGCGGGATAGCACCTTTGATATTACTTGGATGGCTTTGCATAGGTTCGAAGGCGTCAATCAGAAAATACATCTATGAAGGTTTTTTACATATGCATTGGGCTTGCGGTATCGCATACTTTGGTACATTGATTTGGCACATAAATAAGTCATTGAACTGTCAGGATTATATGTGGGGGGCATTAGCATTTTGGGGGTCTCAAATTCTTTATAGGATTCTTGTGAAGACAGCATTTAAACCAAATAAACTCTTCTTAAGACCTAGAAAAGCACTTCTCAAAAAATTAGGTGATGGTGCATTTGAGGTGGTAATTAATGACACAAGAGGTTTGAGCTGGGGGCCAGGTCAACATTGTTTCCTCAGATTTGCTGGAAAGCGTTTCATTGATAACCATCCTTTCTCTATCAGTTCGATTCCTGGCCAGGAACAAAATGAAATGAAGTTTATAATTATCCCCAAGAAAGGGTTAACGAAGACCTTATTTGATGAACTTAAAGGCTCAGAGCAAAAACCAAAGAAAGTGTATATTGATGGACCATATGGTGGAACTTCCAGAGATCCCAAAGCATTTGACAAACTCATCTTACTATGCTCAGGCAGTGGCATAACTGCTTCATTACCATTTCTTTCGTATACTGCTAATCAGGTTCTTGAAGCCAAAGGTTCGAATAGAACTCCTCGCGTATCACAAATCAACCTCATATGGATTGTTCGTTTCCGTTCGGATATAGAATGGTTTCGGACTGAGCTAGAAAGATGTATATCCATTCTCGATGATATGGTTACAATTGACATATACATATGTAGACCTGACCAGAAAAACAATGGCTATGAATTGGAAAGTGAGAGAGACTCAATGACCGTCGATATAGAAAAGTCAGCTGATATATCTATAAAGGAATTGTCACCAAATATTAGCTTACACAACGGAAAGCCTGATGTAAATAAACTCATCAGAGGGAATATGCTTCTTCGAAGAAATATGGTTGTTAGCTCTGGAAGCGATTCTATGAAGAGGGCAATTAGCAGTCGTGTTTCAGAATTGCAAACATTGATTTTCAACAACGATGTTAATGATTCTCAACTTGAGGAGATTTATCTACACTCAGAGTCATTCGGTTGGTAATATGATTAACGGCATTCTATTTATTAATGAATCTTTAAAGATTAATTAATGCGTGATTAATTTTACGGAATATACTCGTAGTTTATCCCATTTGTATAAAGCTTGATCTGTAATCGCATGTAAATATTATAACAACATTCTATTAATTTATATTTTTTGAAGCTTCAATATGTCAACCCAACAGCCCAGTTATAAGAACCCAACGTTAATATCATAAGAATGTAGCTGGTGGTAACGGATATTACAAAATATTTCATATCATGCTCTGTTTTTAAGCCATGTAATTCAACTACAAATGTACTGACTGTTGTTAGAGCCCCACAAAACCCATCATCTAAGCCTACTAAAGTGTGAAGACCAAGTTGGTTAGTTACAATTGGAACATCTGAATTAGGGCGACTTCTCCCCCTGGATAACAAGGTGCAAATGGCTAGAATCAAACTTCCTAAAACATTTGCCGAAAATGTCCCTAGAGGGAATCCATCTATTTTAGAATTCAAAACCCTTGATAAAGCATACCTCAAAAGTGCTCCAAAGGGAGCAAAAAAACATGAAAACATCCATTCTCTCCATCTCTGTGTTTTCTTTACACCAATAAGAATGCATACTATAATTAATGAAGCAACTCCCGTAAAAATTGAAATAAAGTTAACTATTTTAAGCGTCTTCTTGGAGAAAGAAGGTATAAACTTATCATAAGAAGCCATAAACCGTTTACCTAAATGAAGTCCGATCATAGACAATCCAAACTGAGCAATAGCGACGGCCAAAAACTCCATTACACCATATCCTGCCGTAGGGTATTTGTAAGTCAGAGGTGAATCTGTATTAGTAGACTTTGAAAATATTTCAAGAATTGCTGAGGAAAATGAGGAGAGTGTTCCACAGAAGCCTGTAGTGATTCCAACATAAATAGGAATGGTAGCTTTGGATTCATATAATCCAGAATCTATGACTTCATTCCAGGGAGTAGCCCCCTCAACAGCCATTCCCATGACAATGCAAGCAGCAAAATTTGACCAAATTACACCCAGGAGATAAGATCCCGGGTAAGTAGTCAATTGGTTTAGTCCTCTTCTAGCCAAAACACCCCATATAGATCCGTTAACTATATTCAAAAGGATAACAACCGTGTACCAATGCTCTGATACTTTTCGAGTTGGTAAAGCCTCCTCATATTCTTCTTTTTCATGAAACCCTTCAGGTAATGTTTCTCTAAGAGAAATAGCTTCCATAGTATGTAACTCATTCTCGATTTCCCTTCTCCTCTCCACTGAGCTCTCGTGTGTATGGACACTAGTAGCTCTAGCTATATTCTCCATTCTCACTTTTGCTGAACCATTAGCTAGCAAGTAGTTGTTTTGTAAATATACATTTCTGATAGCTAGTCATGTCATTATATGCACACCATATTTTCATCTCCGGAATATAAGCATCAAACTATTTGCTTTGTAAAAATACGCTTCAATTGCAAGATTAGCATAAGTAGATGGATGAGATACATGTCTATATATATGAATGACTATGTTCATTAGGTCAATCTAGATATTTATTCAATATATATGCATTTTGCACCTTTCTTCTCAGAGGCATTATGCTTATGTTAAAAGTAAAATCTTGACAACGTTCATCTAGCCCTCTCTCTAATGAAGGGGAAAACAGTACGAAAAGCCTTTCAAACTTGAGACCCAAACGATAAAGATAAAATAAGTCTGGTGGAAATAAACTACACCAGTGTCTTTCATGTACGAAAAGCCCATTCGAGTCATAACTCATACGCATTTTAAGTCTATATATGATACAAAGTGATACATGGTAAGAAGTTGTTTAGGGCCCGTTAACCCCTCAGTAAGGAGTGAAACGACTACCCCCTCTAAATGCTCCCCTACCACGGCCTCTACCTCTAGCACCCCTAAAGAAACCTCTGCCTCTTCCTCTTTGAAATCCACCTCTATTAGTAGAGGTTACTCCAGGAACATTTGTCCTCTTTGCGCTCACTTTTAATTCTCTATCTCTAAATGTGGTGCCATCCAAGGTTGCAATTGCCTTGTTAACACCATCAATATCAGAGAATTCGAGGTATGCAAAACCTTTTGGTTGTCCAGTGAACTTATTCATTAAAATAGTAACTCTGTTTACAACTCCTGCGCTAGAGAAATGTTGCTGGAGTTCAAGAGGAGTCGCACCGTAGTCCACATTACCTATGTAGACAGACCTAGAGTCAATATCTCTCCTTTCATCCTCATTTGCACTGCTTTCATCGGTTAACTTTGAATGAAGCTCCCTCAACTTAGCTGCTTCTTCTTCCATTTTTTCCATTCTATGCTTTACGGCATCTGCATCCTCTGCACTCTGAGACACCGTCAGGTCTTGACTATCTACTATCTCATTTGATTGTAAAGGCTGAGATTGCTCCAGTATAGGTACTTCTTCTGACATGATTTACGTTGAGTAGCCAAGTTGTATAGATGTTGATTTACAGTGTATATTCGAGATTACTTTTAATCTTTAATTAACGTATGCGACATGCTTTCCATCGCGACATTGAATTTGCTGTGCGACATAATAGAGTCCTGTGAAATATTCATATGTAAAGAGAATTGAAACCCTTACATTTCATTAGGAAGATTCCGATTTCTGTTTAAATTTTTTGATGTGCTTTTAGACTTGATGGACCTGGGAGCTGTTACTGCTGTTCTATCTCTATCTTTTGAGCTCGAACCTTGAGCTGATCCCGTGATGTACTCGTTATCTCCAGTTGCTCCATATTTAGGTTTCCTTAACTTCTTCTTTACATGCAGGGGGATCAAAGACTGCATATCAGACTTAAAAGCATCAACATCAGTTTCGTATCCTCTGTCGTAAGGGATTAAATCATCTTCGGTACGAACTTTAATGAAGCCAGACTCTGGAACAGAAAATGTATGTGTTAAGACTTTAGAGACTCCACTTCCTTTCCTTTTCGAATTCTCGAGATTCATTACAAAACCAACTATGATTGCTCCGAAGAGAATGATTCCAATGATAAGTCCAACTCCGACGCTAACGAATCCAAGATGAACATGTAAGAAGTTATCTCTCGGTGTATTGTCTAGCCAACTCAAACTCAAAGGCTTCTCTATCAAGAAAACGCAAGAGGTATCGTTATTGAGATGCTCATTATGAATTGAAGTACATCCATGTGACAACAATTGAACTTCATGGTCTTTATTATACGAACGTTCCCCGATTGATGTAGATGCCAATTGTAAGTATGATTTTGAATCCTTCACTATGCATCTTAAACTTGTTCCAGACAAATTAGTTTGGATGACATTTTCGTCCACTGTAGTTTCGTTGACTGGGACGTATTTGTCCATTCCACCGCCACAGTCTAATATTTCAGATAAGTACTCATTTGGAATTAAATGAAGCCTAAGAAAATCGTCTAGCCTAGCGAAATCCTTAGTAATATTGAAGTTTTTCAAAGATTCTGGACTTGGCACTAGCAAGGAGTAACCCGATTGACCATTTCCATTGAGATCTAAAGCATCAGCTAGCGCTGGAAATTGATCGATGAGATTTAAAATTGAATATTTTGATAGTTTTTTACTTTGAGTAGTTTTAATGAGATCAAGAAATGAAACGCTAAAGTCGTCAGGGAGCATAATCTTATTTGTTGCATGAATAACTCCCTGATGGAATAAAACATCTGAATTAGTAGATAACAGAAACTCCGTGCCATTCACTTTAAGAAGTCGCTGGGATGAACCATCTGTTACTTTACCTTCCACGTAAACTTCGTCGCCGTTTAGATCAGAAGTTAGCGATGAGTTGCCAAAATCTGAATAATAAGTACCCTTCACAAAAAAACCTTTCATAACTTTCACAAGCTGGTCTGGATTATCTTGTAGGTAATTTAAAATTAAACCTAGTGAATTCCACGCACCCTTTTTTTTAAGAAGACCACCACCTTTACTTGTATCCAAGCGATTCTTCGAGGATGGGAGAAAAATAGTATAACCTTCATGTTGATCTTTCAAAGACAACAATCCAGATTTGCCTAAAAATTCTATAGTGGTGACAAAAGTCTCTTTGTCTATCAGTAAGCGACTTGAACCCTTCAGATCTTCGTTCGAAATAATTTCAGCTAAGGCATGCTTAAGATTTGGAGGGGGTGAAATACTCTTGTCAACAACGTAAATAGCCGTGTTATTGGAAGCTATTATCGGTCCTTTAATAATATTAATATCATTATTTATAATATATTTCAATTCATGTTGCTCACCTTCAACGGAAGAGATTTTGATTCTATAGCATGAATCCAAATGTTTGGACGAACACAACCGCGAATCTAACATAGCATTGACTTGAAGTTCATTAGAATGATTTATATCAAAAAACTGATTAATAAACTGGTAAAGTAAAGTTTGTTTGGAATTAAACAACTCCATTGATATCAAATCGTTATCATCATTAAAGTCATCTTGGTCTATATCTAGCAAAATAGTTTGGTTCGATACAGACCCGTCAATCAAGGAATCCAAAGATCTGAAATCGAGTTCTCTTACGAAGTCTGAATAGTTCAGAGCGAAAAGTGCCTTCCTAGGAATTATCTCAGCAGTTTCAATCCCTATATCTTTAAAGAAACTACCCTCATTGTCCGTGTGGAGTGTATGTATTACTCCATCAGCGAGTACTGTACTAGATCCATTCATAGGCATACTCACTTTACCATTTAAAATTAGCCTGTAAGGAGCTACCCTTGTAGTGTTATAGACAATACCGTTTATACTTTTATGTTGAGAGGCAGTCTTCTCTGTACCATTCTTCCCAAGAACAAGATCCTCTAACATTAAACTTTCTAGAAGTGATAATATGTCTTCCTTGCGCTCAATTATGGAATCTTCCGTTATCAGTATAAGAAAGTTTTCAAAAGCATTAAATAAAGAGGTATAATAACCTCTATCAAGTGAAGGGAGTGACTGTTTTATGTAATCATCAGTAGGAACAAAGAAAGTATTGGTCTCATTGAATAGTTCTTCACAAGATGTAGGTAGCTTCTTCTTTGGTGATTTCCTGTTCTTCTTTTTTTTCTTCTTATGATGCTTCTTTTTCTTCTTCTTATCAAAAATTTCAAACTCATCATCTGGGTCATAGACTAACAGTTTTACAAGTTGTTGAATAAAAGAAATTGAATACCCATTTATATGTATTGGATCATCTGAAAGTAACAACTCACAAAATGTCTTTTTAACAGGCAACAATCGATCAATTACTTGAATAAACGAGTGCTGGTGTTTTGCAAATATATCATTTTCAACTATGGAAGCACTGTCGTCCACCAAATACTCAGAAGTTTGAATATCTGGCGAGATTTTTACTGGGTAAGGGTTTCCACCAGGTTTGTATAGAGTATTGAATATGGCTTCATCTCTCCCTAAATAGCTCACACGTAACTTTTGGTCGATTATGTACCTCTTGAGAGCATTTTCGTCTGCTTTTGTTTCCTCAAGAGTTCTCGACTTGGCATAGGCCAGATTGATAGGGGCCAATATAGTTACATTTTCCAACTTGTTAATAAGCGGTATCAAACCGTTTCTTTGAAGTGTCCGCAAAAAGTAAGTAAAACTGACATCTTCTGAAAGTATGTCAATGATTGTAGATGGTGTAGGGTTAGGTACAACACTGCTCGTCGAAGTCGCAACTGCCTGTGCTATGTGTATGATTCCAAAAAATCCACAAAGTACGAACACTAAGTGACCCCATAGCATTGGCATAAGTATACTCTGGTATTTCGTATTACACTATTAACAGGTAAAGAAAGTTTAATCACCCTTATATATAAACTTCTTTGACTGTACTTTGTTATAGTTCAAGTAATATAACATGAGATATGCTAGATAAAAATATAAACCAATTATCTCAGATAACCTCAAGAAAGCGACATTTATATATTCGCGACATTCTTATCAGAGCATTTGATTAGCTACATCAGAAACTGATTAAATAAAGTGACGATGGAATTCAGCGAAGTTACTTTTATAATTATGTATATTATTGTCTTTCAAAAATTAGAATTAGGATTAGTTGGTATTTTAATAAGATACTGTGAATTCGGTTAACATCTTTTAAGTTCACTGATATGGTATAACGTGATATTAAATGATATACCAAACAAAGTAATTGAAAAGTTTAGGAGGGAGCTATGCACTAACAACTGCCCAAGTACCTAAGATGCCTAAAACAGTAGATATTAATACAGCAATGTTGACAATAAGCTTCTCCAAAAGGGAGATTTTATTCCCACATAATTTCAAATAAAACAAACAAGGGAATATGATGCAAATTAAGAAGCAGATCGATGCACCTAACATTCCTATAATTCTATCAAAATCTGGGAAAATAATAGCTAAGCCCACAAAGACTGCATTTACACCCACTCTATTGATAAGCAACCCAATAGATTTTATTAGGTTAATGAAGTTGCTTTCGCTGCTTTTGTCAACATGAAAAATCGAATCTAACGTTGAAATAATGGGCTTTGCGTTTAGTGAAGTTTTCGCTAATGGAATCAAACATATTAGCAGACTTATTACGGGATATACCCATTGTGGATAGCCTGGGGTTAATACTATATTGTTAGTGATTTCATTATTACAATACATTCCAAACATTAGAAACCCTAAAACTCCCATGGTCGCGTCGGTAATTAAGGTTATAGTATAAGTCACTTTCAAGGTGCTGATAAACTTATAAGGATGTCTCATATCACTTTTCAAGTTAGGGAAAATGGCATGACCTCCAAAAGGAGCCAACATAATTCCTATAGCCAACATAAGGTCAGGCAAAGATTGGGGCCACATATTAACTGGCATTATCTGAAGTAGCGAACCAGGAGATGTACTTTTGGATAATCCAGAAATCAAAACGACAAACGTGATGGAAATTGTAGCCAATATCCCCAATAATGAGAATATCGACAAAATGGGGAGAGGGAGAAACGTGAACGGAGTCAAAACGAAAAAAGCTAGGTACTTAAACCTTGTTGCAGTCCACACCTCATCATCTCCAATCAATGCATATAAAGAATCACTGAATAAGACAACCAAAGCCACTCCAGCACCAAGCAAGTCAACTGTGAAAACCAAAGATATTATAAACTTTGCAAATGATCCATATGAGGCATAACCGAGGTCTGAATAAGACATTATTGTGTTATCAGTATCCATACATTTAGATATCAAGCCAGCGCTCCAACAGGTAACGAGCCCGCAAATCACTAAGTATGGAACACCTATTAACCACCCAGCTTTTAAGATTCCAACAGGTAAAGCCAAAAGACCAACACCGATCAAAATATTAACAGAATTGAAAATTGTTTGTGGGGCAGTTGATTGACCTTCTAAAACTGTAACGAGATGTCCATCTTTGTCTTCTATCTGCTTGAAATTAAAATGGGACGGAGAAGTCAATATTGACAAAGAAGTTCTAACACTCGCAATAGATGGAGATGGATATAACTTTCTGGTTGGTGTCACCAGATAGCCGTTCCCTCCGAAAGCACTACCGTCGAACAGAGAATTTTCTCTTGACCTAAAATTATTTAAAGCAGCAAATACATCTTCATGAAAAAATTCATTACCCAGAGCTCTCCCCAAGCCTGTGAACATCTGGTTTCTTGCTGTGATATCATGAACCACTGTACTTAATCTCTCTCCTCGGGACGATGGGATCATCAACTCAGGATCAAAAGTTTCATCTTCAAATACTTCATCGTTATCTGAAGGAAATGCTGTTGTGAAGAATGAACGTTTCTTATGAATTTCATTATCTATCTTTGATGCGGCAAAAGATTGGGCTCTTGTGAAGGAACTAGCGAAGTTATGTAGTGAATTGGGACCTTTAAAAGAACCAATGGGTGCATCTAAAAAAGATTGGGGCTGTTGGTTTAAGGGTGTATATTCGTCCGTTTCATCTTGTGATCCTGAAGTTGACATTGCAAAGCCCTTTTATCTTATGAATGCAATTGGTTATTCCAGCCTACTGTCACGGACTTTTGTTATTTAATCGTCGTTTTGATATCATTTGTATCGCATACAGAATGCTTATGTAAGCATGGATAATATTGATAAGAAATGAGCCATACTATTCAAAAAAAAAAAGTCTCTTACAATTCGTGATTTTGGTCAGAAGGTGCTATTACCCATAATAGAGACTTATTTCATATTTCTGATATCCTTAACAGGAAATTGTGACGGCTATGGATTTAGAAGAAGGAATATGGCGAAGCATTGGGCAATACGCTAGAGAGTTTGTTAAGCCAATCACTAATGTGTCAGGAAAACAAAGGTGGGTCCTAGGACTTATAAACTTGGCTTCAGTTGTGATATTTTGGGTAGCATCCAGCTTCTTGGTAAAAATGTTGGCAGATGACAGTGTATATAGAAAACCCTTTTTAGTAACCTACATTAACACTGGCTGCTTTTCACTATACTTTCTTCGTTTTTTACAGACCGAAAATTTAACATTGAATCAGTTTATCAGAAATGTAAGATTGGATTATAAAAAAGTGGATATCGGACCTCGTGAAGAAGATAATAACAGGCTAGAATATGGGTCTAATGATGACTTGGCAGGATTGGCTGATGAT
This sequence comes from Priceomyces medius, assembly GCA_030570455.1. NCBI lineage: Eukaryota > Fungi > Ascomycota > Pichiomycetes > Serinales > Debaryomycetaceae > Priceomyces > Priceomyces medius. Next base: position 101,391 of record JAJLVV010000014.1, read on the forward strand.
GTGCGACAAATCGACCCTATGAATGACGAGTTTGGATACTTCGAAACCATCAAACTTTCAATGCAGTTTACAACCCTTTGGTTCCTTGCCAATTTAGTCACTAATGCTTCATTATCATATACCTCAGTTGCCTCGCAAACTATCCTTTCATCAACTTCTTCATTTTTCACTTTGATTGTTGGATATATTTATTCGGTCGAGAAAGTTAATGGAAACAAAATATTTGGAATATTGTTAAGTTTCGTGGGTGTGGTATTAGTGACTGATGTAGACTGGAGCACTCCTGATGATGATGCTGCTAGTCATAATATATTAGCGCTCATGGGTAATGTTTTAGCTTTATCAGGAGCAGTTATTTATGGTCTTTACACCATTCTTTTAAAATTGAAAACGAAAAGCAAATACTCTAGGAAAGAAAGGCAGTTAAACACCCATCTTTTCTTTGGTTTCGTAGGCATCTACAGCTTAATTTTCCTTTGGCCAGTTTTGATTTTCTTGCACATAACGGGATATGAAACATTAGAACTTCCTCCTAATTCACATGTGGTTATGATAATTCTTGGTAACGCCGTGTTGACATTTATAAGTGACTTTTGCTGGTGTAATGCTGTTCTATTGACAAGCCCGCTTACAGTGACGGTGGGATTATCTCTAACGATACCTTTGGCGATGATAGGTGATTGGGTTTTTCAAGGTTTTTCAGTAAAATGGGTCTATGTATTTGGTGCATCTATTGTCACAATTGGCTTTTTGATCATTAATAGAGATGAAAAAGCTGAATTTGTTGAAGCAAGCGAATAATTTATATAATTACATGTATATTTCCTTCTATATGATAATGTACCGTTCATGTATGTAACTTGTGTATTTGAAGCGTATCGCATGGTTTTGTGATACATATTTTATTTACTTCAATATCCACGATAGATTCAGACACTTAAATAAAACGGGTATTTATATTTAAAATTGGGGGTTTAAATTAATGAAGAAGTGGTCAATACTACACACAAGCATCTGCTTGTTGTCCCTACTTCGATTTTCCTTAGGAGTGTCCTTCAATTCTTTGCAATTATCTTCAAAAGCTTATGAAAGTGAAGACTTCTTTATAAACGTAGAGGATGGAGATTTGTCGTTGCTCTCTGGAGATAGAGACTTTTTTACTTTGGTATATTTAACATCAAGTAACCCTACACATGGATGTCAATTATGTGATACTTTTGAACCTGCTATTAAAAGGGTAGCTAGAACTTGGTTCAATGATTATGGCGAATCAAACTTTTTATTCTTACTTAAAGTGGATATTGTACATCAAGAGAACGCAGATATATTCAATTATTTAAAATTGAACACAGTGCCTCATGTTTGGCTTATTCCTCCCGGAAAAGAAGGTGAAAATAAAGACGAATACGCCGTGTTGGATCTCCCACGTTTTGTGTTCAAGATCCCAATTGCAACCAAAGATGAACAAACGATGGAATTTGCCAGGTTCTTATCAGAAACCCTACAAAAGAAGATTATTTTGAAAGAAGAAAACCCAGCATTCAACTTCTTGCGTACATTTATTCCTACATTTTTAGGGATACTTCTCCTCAAGAAAAAGGGCCCTAACATTTTGGGAAAAAAGCCCAAGAAAACTGCTTATATCATCTTAACGATTGGAGCAACACTTTTGTTTTTAGGTGGTTCTCAATATGCTTCGATGGAAAAGGTTCCATTTGTAGCTAGAGGTAACAATAATGAGATCATCGTTATAAGTGGCGGAATGTTCTACCAGTATGGTATCGAAACATTAATAGTGGCAGCTAATTACCTAGCACTAGCTATGTCAGTTGTTATCTTGGTATATTTGGGTAAGTATAGAGTTACAGAAAACAGCTTGATCAGCTCCGAAATGTTTAAAGTCCTTTTGGTAAACTGCAACATAATAATATTATTCCTCTTATATAGCTGTTTGACAAGTATTTTTCAAAGAAAGGACTCAGAATATCCATATGGGTACTTAAGGCTTCTTTGATCCTTGATTATTTAGTATATAGAGATTTAGATAATCTTCTCGTTAATTATCACTTGCTCGTGTTTTGCATTTTATATATAACGCGTGTTAGATCTTAAATATTATTAACAATTCTTTCATACGTGTTAAAGTCATCTTACTTTAGATATAGAAATAGCAAACCAGGCGACACAATGCTGGTGGAAGGTTTGAACGCTAAAGGAGGATCTACCATTCAGAGCTCAAGTAACCAAAAAAAAAGAGTGCTTATTACTGATTTCTTTCAAGCCAACAAGAAGAACACAACGAAAAAAACCAGTCAAAGTAAAAAAGTTCTGCAAGCAATTAAAACACAAAATGAAGTTACTGAATCATCAGATCCTAGCATTATTACCGTTACGAGTACAGATACCAAAACTTCAGAGATAAAAGAGGAGCTTAAAAAGAATTACAACGAAAACGATAACGAAAACGACGACGACTACTCTAAATTCTGTGCAAAATACAATTTTAACAAAGAGGCATGGGTCAATTCTTTGACCCCAGAGCAGAGGGAGCTTCTAGATACCGAAATAAGGTATTTGCATATTACTTGGTTAGTATTTCTACATAAAGTTTTGACAAAACCCTACTTCTTAAATCTCAAGAAGTTCTTGAAATCCCAATCTGGAAAAACAGTGTTCCCCCCTCGTCATATGATATACTCATGGTCACATTACACACCACTTCCTGCTATTAAATGCCTTATTCTTGGACAGGACCCTTATCATAACTACAATCAAGCACATGGCTTGGCATTTTCTGTGTTAGAACCAACAACTCCTCCTCCCTCACTTGTTAATATCTACAAGGGTCTTGCATTGGACTTCCCAAACTTCGAGATTCCAAACTCTGCTCAGCTTGCCAAACAAGGTAAACCTGGAGGTGGTAACCTTACTCAATGGGCTAAACGTGGTGTTTTAATGCTTAATGCATGTTTAACCGTTGAAGCACATAAGGCAAATTCGCATTCAGGGAAGGGCTGGGAGCTTTTCACTGAGGAAGTGATTCGTACAGCTATCTCATATTTTGAGAACAGAAATGGTTTTGTTATTATGGCTTGGGGGACACCTGCTCAAAATAGAGTAGCCAAGTTCTCTCGGCAATTGCAGAGCGGTAAATTCTTAGTTCTTAAGTCAGTACATCCATCTCCTTTATCAGCGCACAGAGGCTTTTTCAACCTGCAAGTCTTTAAGAAGTGTAATGAATGGCTTGAAAGCCAACATAAAGATAAGATCAATTGGGGTTTATTAGAAGGAAATATCGTGGAATAGAAGTAAACATATATTATAATATTATGGTATATATCGTGGTTGTGTATATACGTAGATATTTATATACATACAAATATATGCATGCAGCCTCGGTCTGTTACCCGGTCAAGATTGTGATGATTTTGAAAAGCGTATATGGAACTCGAATCTATCTAACATTTCCCAATATCAAAGAAATTGCACTAATTGATTGTATTGACCCATACGCTGGAAACTTCTTATAGGGAAATTTATATAGATAGAGGAGTATATTGGAATAAATCCAACTAATATAAGTAAAGGAAACGGGATAAAAAACCAGTAAGATAGCAGTACATTGAGTTGCAGCAATGGCAGGTGCTCGTCGGAAATCGACCATGGGCAAAACTGAGACACTAGAGGAAAAACGAAAGAGATATATCCTTGATACCGATGTAAAAGAAGCCAGATTGAAAGATGTAGATGACGTCACGAAACGCTTCAAGTACCTATTGGGATTAAGCCATTTGTTTCGTTATTTCATTGATCTAAGCGCATCTAAGGATATTAAATTTAAGCGTCTCGTCAGAAAAATAGATGAACAAGTTGCCTTTAATGAGCCTAAGAGTAAGACTAGTAATAGTAGGAGGCGCCAAACAGAGAAAGAGGAAGATGCGAAGCTTCTTGAAGATGAAGCAAATGTGGGAGAAGATGAATTACAAAGTACGGTATTAACCGAATCTCCATCATATGTTCATGGTACATTAAGAGAATACCAAATAGAGGGATTGAATTGGTTAATTTCACTCTATGAAAATTGTCTAAGTGGAATTCTAGCAGATGAGATGGGATTAGGTAAAACCCTCCAAACTATATCATTCTTGGGGTTCCTCCGACATTTTAAAAACATCGATGGACCCTTTATCATAATTGTTCCCAAATCTACTTTGAGTAATTGGAAACGTGAGTTTGAAACATGGACTCCGGAAGTCAATGTTCTAGTGCTTCAAGGAAGTAAAGAAGATAGACAACAATTAATACAGGAGAGACTTTTAACTGCAGATTTTGATGTCTTAATAACATCTTTTGAAATGGTAATTCGTGAGAAAGCCCACCTTAAAAAGTTTCGATGGGAATACATCGTAGTCGATGAAGCACATAGAATCAAAAATGAGGATAGTTCTTTATCACAAATCGTTAGACTCTTTTATTCTAGGAATCGCTTATTAATAACAGGTACTCCATTGCAAAATAACTTACATGAACTTTGGGCTCTTCTAAATTTTCTATTGCCTGATGTGTTTGGAGACTCAGATGTCTTTGATTCATGGTTCGAAACCCAAGGAGGAAAGTCTGAAGAGGAAAGAGACCATAACCAAGATAAGGTTGTCCAACAACTTCATACTGTTCTAAGTCCATTCTTATTAAGGAGAGTCAAATCCGATGTAGAAAAGTCTTTGTTGCCAAAAATTGAAACCAATGTTTATATTGGTATGACAGATATGCAAATACAGTGGTATAAAAAGTTATTGGAAAAGGATATTGACGCCGTCAATGGTGTTGTTGGGAAAAGAGAAGGGAAAACGAGGTTGTTAAACATTGTAATGCAATTAAGGAAGTGCTGTAATCACCCTTATTTATTTGACGGAGCTGAACCTGGACCTCCTTATACAACAGACGAGCATTTAGTGCACAATTCTGGTAAGTTTATTATTTTGGATAAGATGTTAAAAAAGTTCAAGAAAGATGGCTCAAGGGTATTGATCTTTTCTCAAATGTCGAGGCTTTTGGATATATTGGAGGACTACTGTTATTTCAGGGATTACGAATACTGCAGAATCGATGGATCTACGAGTCATGAAGATCGTACTGAAGCCATTGATGACTACAATGCTCCTGATTCTGATAAATTCATTTTCTTGTTAACCACAAGAGCTGGTGGTTTGGGAATAAATTTGACAACAGCTGACATAGTAATATTATATGATTCTGACTGGAATCCTCAAGCAGACTTACAAGCTATGGATAGAGCACATAGAATTGGTCAAACCAAACAGGTAAAAGTTTTTAGATTCGTTACTGAAAATGCTATCGAGGAGAAAGTTTTGGAAAGAGCTGCTCAGAAGTTGAGACTAGATAAGTTAGTTATTCAACAGGGGAGACAGGTTAATAATAATAATAACAATTTGGGAAACACAAAGGAAGATTTACTTGGTATGATTCAACATGGTGCACGGAAGGTTTTCGAGTCTCAAAAAGAAAACAAGTCTATGTTAGACGATGATATTGAAGAAATCTTACGTAAAGGTGCTGAAAAAACGGCAAATTTAAATGCAAAATTTGACAAATTAGGCTTGGATGACTTGCAGAATTTTACATCAGATTCATCTACCTATGAGTGGAATGGACAAAACTTTGCAAAGAAAGACACTTCAAACGACTTAGGATTTTCTTGGATTAATCCCTCCCGAAGAGAAAGAAAGGAACAAACCTACTCTATAGACAATTATTACAAAGATGTATTGAAGCCAGCTTCCTATGGAAATCAAAAGAGCAACAAGGTACAACAAACTAAACCAAAGGCACCAAAAGTTTACAATATTCAAGATCATCAGTTTTTTCCCAAAGGTTTAAAGGAATTGTTGGATAGAGAACAACTAGCATATAAAAAAGAAATAGGGTTTCAATATTCCGTTGATGATTTTGGAGATAGTGATGAGGAGTTCTTGGCTGATGAGTTTAAGCAAGACATAAGCAGGGAAGATAAAAGAGAAAATGAGCAGAAAAAAATTAGTGAAGTTGTTCCACTTACAGAGGAGGAGGTAGAGTTGAAAAATAACCTTTTAGCGCAGAGTTTCCATAGTTGGACGAGAAGGGATTTCACTAATTTCATTCATGCGTCTGCAAAGTTCGGTAGAAATGATTACGAAAACATCTCTAAGGCCTTAGGTAACAAAGATAGAACAGATGTTGAGAATTATGTAAAGAAGTTTTGGGAATCTTATAAGGATGTTGAAGGATTTGATAAATATGTTGCCCAAATAGAAAGTAGTGAAAAGAAAACGGCCAAATTATCACACCAGCAACGACTTTTAAGTCAAAAAATGGAAAACATAGAAGATCCAATGGAGGATTTAAAGATATTTTACCCTCCAAATAATTCCAAGAGAGTTTATTCTAAGCTTGAGGATAGATTTATTCTTACATCAGTCTATAAGCATGGACTTTTCGCTGAAAATTTGCTAGAAAAAATTAAGGACGATATATGTGCCAGTGACTTGTTTAAATTTGATTGGTATATACTTTCAAGGACTCCTCAAGAACTTGGAAGAAGGGTTAATACTTTGATGTTGGCCGTCTCTAGAGAAATGGATGGAACTGCTAAGAAGAAGACGAAAACCAATAGTAACGTTAGTTCAAGACCTGGATCCGTTGAAGTGCAAAGTGGTTCCGGTGTTGGTATGAAATGGGGTAATGGAACCACTAACGGAAGTCTGGACTCAAAGAAGAAAAGACGATATAACTAGTTTAATTCACGTACAGTAGTTTAGTGTGTATAAAAATGTGTATTATTTTTAGAGAAAATACTATAAGTATTCAGGGCAAATAAACTCTTGAACTGTAGAAATAAAATATGGAACTTTGTTTGCAGTCCAGCTCACCGAGAGAAAGCTACTCATTTCACGTTTTTCAACTTTTAAATAGTCGAATACAGTATCTCCTGTAGCTTTATATCTAGGATGGATGAAATCTTTTAAGCTAATAATTTTAGATCCAGGCTTCAATCCATATAACAAACGGCCAACTTCTGAGTTCAAGTTAGCATCAAATAAATAATTGTTAACTATCAAAACATTTGAATCTAATACTGATTTACGAACTTTTTCATTGTTGACAAAACTCTGCAGTAAAGCGAAGTCAAATTTTAACGTATTCAAGCCAAATAATATTAAGTATCTTTGTAATAAGAACTCTTGTTCTCTGGTTAGCTTAGATGCATGTTCCATTAATTCACATCCACCGCTTACATTTGCTCCAAACTCTAAGGCAGCTTGAAATGCTGTATTACCCACTCCTGATCCTAAATCATAAAATTTCTGGTTTGGATTTAATTTGACTATTGAAAGTACTTCACTTGTAAAAGACGGTAACAACTCTCCATATACTTCAGCTGTGAATGCTTTGTATGATCTAAGTTTACGCGAATCTGTTGAAACCACCCTAGCATACACCCTTAAGAAGAGTTGTTGTAAACAAAATCTCGACATTTTTTTCTTATCTTTTAAATTGCTTATGAATGCAGTAACATATCCTTTAGGTCTTAAAGTTTCAACGTTAGTAGTATGTTTCCGTATTAAACCTTTACTTTCCAAGGATGACGATAGTAAGCCATCTTTTTCATCTTCTGATGATATAGGCGGAGTCATATATGATTTTGCAGATGTTTCATTTGCAATTTCAGACTCAAACTGAGAAGAAATAAGGACATTCTGTGTACTTTCATCTATATCGAACTCATAATTCTTTGTAATTTCATAAAAAAATTCTGATAGCTTTAAATCCTCCTTTGTAGGAGCGCTATATTTACTGCCCGTGATGAATGTTCGAATAGTTTCATTGAGGTCCTTTTCTTCAATATAGTTCTTGTTGGGAGTCAAGGCTAACATAAGCTGATTCCATTTATCTATTACAAACATGAACTCTGAGAAATTATTGTTTTCAACAGTCTCCTGAAGCTTTTTACAATAGTCATGTATAATTAATTTTTTGAGCTTGGGGGAGTGTGAAAAATACAAAGCATAATGCATTTCAAATAGCTTAATGATCTCAAAAATAGGATTGAGTTCATTACTTTTAGGTTGTGCTAATACATACAGCTCATAATGCTGTGGGTAGATCAAAAATCTCAAATTAATGATATTTTTTGGGTTTGTTTGCCTCTCTCCTGTGAGTTCGTTAATTATTGTCAACGAAGGAAATGTAGAAGGTAGATCTTTGTAGCTCTTATAATGACTGGTAATGACATCAACAGCAGTTGAATCATTATATGGTATACCGTGTTGGGGAGAATTTATAGCCGGTTTTAACATGTGATCATTTAAAAATTCGAGCTCAGGAAATGAGCTCTTCATCATGTCAATGGCATAAATGTCCCTTGCACGTAGAGACACGTAGCTGTCATGAATAATATCAGAAGGGTCAAAACGATTAAATTTTACGACCTTATCTTTTTTAACAGTACTCTTCTTATCTACCTTATTTCTCAGAGTTGTTCTTGACCTATTCACTGAAGTTTCTAAACTTGTCATCTTTTTACGGCCATTTTTTACGATTTCATTAGCTTTCGGAATTCTTTTAGATCTTCTTAGGTGAAGGTTATCAATTTCCTTTTTTGTGTCTTCTAGAGTTGATGAAGTAGCTTCAGATTTTGGTTTAGTCAGTCTTGTTGTTCTTTTTTCAATTTCAGGAGTGAAATATGTAGCCAGTTTTCTTCTACGCCGAGAACCAAATTCAATAGGCATTCCATCACCGGCAATTGTCTGGAAATATTCATCTGACTTTTTAAGTTGGTCGATTAGATTCGTACGAGGGCGTTTAGTGATTATATCTCCTCGTGCAATCTTCTCTTGACGACGTCTAGTTAATTCCACGGCTTTCTGCTCCTTGATTCTTTGTTTCTCGTGGCGTATCTCATCATTTCTACGCTTCCTAGCAGCAATTTCTTCTTCCGATAGTCTCCTTCTTGGTATATTTACAGAAATATGACGGGTAGCCTCATTCACGTTTTCGAAGTCAAGGTTCGATCTACGAGATGTCCTCCTTGATGTTGATGTTTCCATTAAAGTCCATTTTGCTTCATACAAAAGTTTCTCTTCGGAGTTTTTGAATTTGGTCCTTCGTGTTCCTGCAACTTTAAATTCATGGTATTTTCTTTCGGCAAAATCCATACTTCTTAATGGAAGTTGCGCTGCTACATCGTTAATCGTGTCCCCATTTTTAATTCCTGCTTTTATAATTTGCTTCTCGCCAATAGTCAACGTTAAGCTGTTGGTATTAGTCAATGACTCAATTGACTTACATATATGCTTCATATCAACTCCAGGAAAAACAGTTTCTAGGTGGGATTTACTTAAATCACTTTGAATACATTTCTTTAACAATGTTTTATCTAAATCCTTTTCGTGATATCTCTTTTGATACTTTCCTTTTCCTTGTATAGAACTATCAATTCCGACTTCGTTACCGCTTGTTTTAGTTGTACTTTCCATGTAATTAATACTATGCATTGATATACCATTAGATTCTACTATATCATCGGGGGAAAAATCCATGCCATCTTTTGTTTGAACTAGTTCACCTGTAAAAGACATATTCATTTGTCAACTAGTTTCAATCCCCCCGTATGTCTTCGTGGGAGCTGAGGCCTGACCTTACCAAAGAAATGTTTAATCTATATGATGTTATTATATTTATTCTATGATCTACGTATTCATATCGCGAAATTTGTGTGCGACATCTCTAAGAACTAAATTCGTTGAAGTATAGGATACATTTACTACAACTTGCTTGCCCGAAGACCATTTAGTCTAAATTTAAGGTCTTTTAATACCTTGGTATCGGGATTCCATTTTTCAAAAAGATCGTAAAGTTCATTAATCTCATCATAACCATTTTTACCAAGATCATTTCCGGTATCAACAGTAATTAACTTGTTGTTATTTGGCCAATTCTTTTCAACATTGAAAAGGAGACCTCTTAAACACCAAGGTAAAATGAAAGGATTTGTTCCTACTTTTCCAATGTTAAACTCTTTGATGTACATTTGATTCGTTATGGGTATTTTCAGAATATCTTCAAAATTATCTGAAGTAGTTTCTGAGTTACCGCTGCCGGCCACACCAGAACCTTTAATAATATTTGATTTCTTTACGTCATTTTCACTCACTTGAGATTTACTTGCCGATGGTATTACAATATCATTTGTATCTAACACGAACTTTATTCCCAAATCATAAACTTTTCCATCGTTGTATATTTTTGAGTGTCCTCCGCCAGTGAAAGAGCCAGCCAATGAGGCACTCAACTCTTTCAAGACATTATTATCGAAATACCCAATGTTTTGCAAGTGGCAACATAATGATACTAATTTCCTTATGAAAAGAGGTGTCTGTGAGGAATGGTCAATATAACAAGCACGGTAGATATTAGGATGGAAAACGTGAGATGCCAATGCGGAGTAAAGTGGAACTAGTTGATCGTTGATTGATCCTATGAAACAGATTTTGACATTGGCATTAAGGATAACTTGAATAGATTTTTTGTAAGCTAGCGATTGAGCACTAGAGAACTTTGTTAGCTCAAATAGTTCCATCAACGAATCATGTTCGATAGCTGAATACGCCTTCATAAAGAATGATTTATCGACACCGTAAAAAGGGCCATTATTAATACCGGCCATACCTAAAAGGCCAATTCTTTTCATTATTGGATTTTGCAAGATACCTAACTCGATTAATCTCGCCAACATGATTATAGAGACAACACAACCCTGAGAGTGAGATGCAACAAATATGAAGTCAGCATCGTTCAACTCGTTTTTCCACTTACTCAAAATCTCAGTGAAAAAGTTGACTCTATCAAAAATTTTACCTTCTTTTTCAAGGGCAATCTTTTGAATGCTAACATTATTTTCCATCTCATTGAAAATTCCATTGTCGAGGCAATAACGGATAATTGCTTTTTCAGCCTCGTTGGCGAACTTCAAAGATGTACCCTTGGGAGAGCCTATAATAGGGCGAATCATTTTCGTAGGGAAAAATCCATGAACACCAATTATCAATATCTTCCTAACCTTCTTCAAAGGTCCTGTCTTTTGGGTCATGACATCCGCTGGATGAATAGTGTTCTGGGCCCTCTTGTTTCTCGACACTTTATGATTAATCAACAAATTTCCCATGGGGTCGTTAGTGATTGAGATTGTATTATCATCATCATTGTTGTTATTATTATTATTATTACTATTATTATTACCATTACTATTGCCATTATTATTATCAGCATGATCGCCATTTTGCTCATGAGAAGTGGGAACTTCTTGGGATTGACTTGGTCTTGTAAAGACTTTATTGTAGTTCGGTAAGCATGCCCTTTTATGGTTTGGAAGTTTCTCTAGTGATCTTCCGTACAAACGGTACGTTTTTTCGTATAACAAACTTGCTTCTTTTTCCAATTGATTCATTGAGTTAGTGACGTCTCCGCCTTCGTTCTGTCTAGCACCATCGAAGACACTAGTCAAAGATTGCGAACTGAACCCTAGCCTATTAGAAAGTTGATTTAAAACATTCCTCCAATTCTTTAGATCTATCTTTGATGCTGTCGTACCACTTTGATTAGTTGTGTCATTGTCATTAAAAGTGAATCCTGATGCAGAGGTTGAAGATGATAATGCTGATGACTGATGAGGAAGACACAGATTCCAGTTTGGCACTATTACGTTTTCTTTCAAGTTTTCATTCTTATGAGTGTTAATCTTATTGAATTGGTTTGCATTATCATGCGGCTTATATAATACAGCATCGTCTTCAACATTCTTATCTGATTGTGGAGGAGGAGTATTCTCATCTGAATCGGTGCTTTTATCTAGTTTATTATCCTTGACAGTAGAAGGATTAACGAAGTCTTGTTTTGATGGTAAAGAAGGTGTCGACATCAATAATGTATTTGAAACATTTAGCCTCTTTTCCTTATTTTCCCTATCCTTTTCTATCTCCTTGCCTTTGTCTTCCTTGTTGATCTCTTTGTGTCTATTTCCATCTTTGATATCCTTATCACCGCCCTTTCCATTATTATGGCCACCGTTATTGTCATTTCCTCCATTGCTGTTACCTGAAGCACTCCAGAAATTCCACGTTGATGAGGAACTTCTCTTACCATTTTTTACAACGTGGTCATCTACCTCGTCTTCATTATCATCAGCTTCATAGTCGCCATCTTCTGATTCATCTTCTACTGCCAACTCATCCCTACTACTGTAAGGATATGATCTTTCACCACCTGATGAATCTTCATTGTCCTTGTTCGCCTTAGTAGACCAGTTAAGCCAGTTCCCTGCAGTAGCTGATGCTAAAGATGTGGTAGATGTCTTATATCGTATTGACTTCAGGTTTGTCGTAGTTTTTATTGTGCTACTTTTACTTTCTTGCTTTGATTCAATGCCCTCGTCAACAGAAGCTTTATCAGCAGGCGGTTTGCCAACATGGGACTTTTCGACAGGAGATTTCGATTGCTCTGGTCCATTTTCTTGAGCTTTAGTTTCATTATTGTTCCACCATTGTCTCCAGCCACTATTGCTTGTGGATGTGGGCACCATATTTTTAGTTTCGCTTTTAGTTTTGCTTTAATGGCTTGTAGGCTTACTAGTTAAAATCTTTGTTTCTATTTCAACAACAGCACAAGCTTACTTAGCTCCTCTGCTTAAAAGAAATTGATTCTTTTTATTAGTCCCTACTTGATAGCTGGCTTTAGGTTATTTGCGAACTGGATTTGTATGTAGTTCGCTTTCATATGACACTTTACTCTGGGGAAAAGCAAAAATAGAGCACAGTACAAAACAAAATTAGTTCGAGTAAGTAGAATCACATTAAACATATGAATATTCCTATCTAAATCTAAATCTAACCTAAATATAATATCTATGATGTTACAAGTCAAGAAGCTTTCTATAATCATCTATTAGATCCTTACTAATCACAGAACCTCCACAAGCAATGAAGATGACAATGCTATCTTTGCTTAAAGGTCCCAAAATCTTTAAAAGGTCTTCACTATTGAGAGCATAATGCAATGAAGCACCACATGATGACTCTAACAAATAATTGAACTTGTCGTAAAAGTTAACAGTTGCTCTAATTGCATCTAAGTCGTCTATAAGTCCAGTATAGGTCTTATGGTCAAAATAGTTCTGGAATGTCTTTTCACTTATGTAAGGAGATGCTAAAGAAGTTACTTTGGTCTTAACTGATTGTAGGTAAACAACTTTCTTTGCGTTTATTGCTTCATGTAACCCAGGACATTGCTTTGTCTCAACGGCCAATACAGGGACATTGGCTAACAGGCCATTTCTCTCCAACCCTGTAACTATCCCATTGTAAAGTCCACCGCCACCAACACTACAAACTATTGCTGACACTTTTGAGAGCTCCTCATCAGAAAGCTGTTCCTTGACAATTTCATCAATCATGAAGCCATGACCATCCCAAATATCTGGATTGTCAAATGGATGACAATACACAGGGTAGTTAGATTCCGCAGCACTTGGAATCAACACTTTTCGAAGATATTCATCTGCTTCACCCCAATGTTCTCCGTGTATCTCTACATTAGCTCCATATTCCTTTAGCTTTTTCACAACTATCTCCTTGGAAACCTCAGAAAGCATTTTCGGTAATATCACAGTACAAGGAACATTGAAGTACTTGCTACTATATGCGGCTGCAAGACCGGCATTTCCTCCTGAAGATGAGTAGACATGTACGGAGTCTTTGCCCTGTTCTCGTGCCTTTTTTATAGAGGCTGCTATAAGATTTCCTATTCCTCTTAGTTTGAAGCTTCCTGATGGCTGTTCATATTCGTTCTTTAAAAAAATCCGGCAAGGGGGGTTTTCCAATTGATTGGTTAATTCCACTAATTGGGTCTTCACGCTGGGTTGACCTTCTGACATGCTGAATTGATATTGTTTCTCATATTGATGAAATTTCAAAGATCTGATTTCTAATCTTCGCGGAAGAGTCTCTCATTTCTGATTTGCTACAAATCATGGATCATGTCTAAACGAAGGCAAAAGCTTGACTTTTCAAAGTCTTCAAGCTTTAACTCTATTGATCCTGTTATAGAGGAGGAAGTTCTAGACATATATGCTGAATTCACTACTAAAAATGAAGACCTTCTTTTGAAGCAATTGCCAGATATGTTTGAGACATTGAATATACCCATATGTTTTGTTCAAGATATTAACGAGACAATTGAGTACTATTATGACTTTGTTTCCCAAGAGAATTGGAATTTTGACAAATCAAACTCTAAATCAAACACTGTATTTGATTTAATTAAGACGTTTACAATTTCGGCTACTGAGAATGATGTAATAGACATAGTCGATATAGATAAGCTAATAAGGAACTGTAATAAACTCATGAAGTTTCGAAATTTATACAAACACATACTCGAAAGCTGGACCTTATTTGTAAATTCAGCTACTACGTCATCTAGGTCTCACACTGAGTCGTTTATTTTAGGTTACAAATTAACATTACCTGATCTTAAAACCATTAAAAGTAATTTGGATTTAGATCATGACAAGGCGAGTGGGAAGGCTTTGGGTGATTCCTTTTTGATAGATATGTTGGGATGTTGCATTACAGATTCGAGAGGTAATAGATTAAATTTTAGCTTGGATACTTCTAAAGTAGGGCCCTCGGTCACTATCAAGGAATTTGCAGAGATACTTGGAAATATTGGAGAGTTAGATTAGGTATTAAAATGCAAACGGGTTATTTCCTATTTCAACAAAATCAATCCATGACTTATTCTTCCATGTCCCTTTCGGTTTGCCGTTTTTTGATAGTTTCGATGGGTCATTGAGTTCCTCATCTCTTTCTAACTTGTTAATTGCTTCAATACCGTTGGTCACTACCCCAATAGGTATGTAATTTGATTTATCATCTAACACTTTATTATCAGACAGTGATAGAACGAAGAAGAACTGGGATCCGGCAAAATCTTTCTCATCGTGATTAACCACAGTTAATACCGTTCCAAGTGTAATTGGAATACCCGAGTTTTGGGGCTTAAAGCAATCTTTTACCTGTCCTGTCAAAGGATGTAACGAGTCAGCTGCAAAATTTTTCTTTCCAGAATTGCTGGGATCCCCAGTTTGTAATATGAAATTGGGTACATATCTTAAAATACTATTTCCATTGTATGATCCTTTAGCGCAATGCCGTAAGAAGTTTTCAATATGTTTCCCTTGTCTTTCATCTGTTAATATTAACCTTATATTTATTTCGCCTGTTGCAGTATATATCTATATTGTTAGTAGTCTTTAATAAATAACTATATCGGTTACCTACTTTCACTGACATAGTAAGAGTCTTGTGAATATCAGTCAAGAATATTATCTACTAATCTTATTATCATTATCATGTCGCGATGATATTTTCTTTATCAAATTGAATTGAGACTAAGGCTAAGGATCATGCATAAAACTGACGGCCCTTCGTCGAGGAGCGCGTTACGATTGGGTCTGTTTCAAAGGGCAAAGACAGAGGATGTAGATTCACTTTTTCCAGAATTAGAAGACGGGAAACCATTTAACTTGAATAACGTCAATCAGTATGAAGCATTGTTTATATATTTAGAATCAAGTTGGGGTATTCATAGAGAACAATCGTTTGGGTCAGATCATTTGAATGATAAATACATCACTATCCCATCCGTTAATATTTTCCGGATCCTCTTGACTTTGGCTGGAAGATGTGAGGAAACTACCTACACAATAAAATCTGTTAGCATAGCGGGAATGACGGTCTCCAAAGAATATGTGAAACGTTTATCAGACATTAATTCTTCAAACATTTCAAGGAAATCCCTACAGATACGTAGCTTGGTTCAATTGAAGTCATACATTGCATTGTTATCCCCAATTATTGAAGAGTGGGATCTGACAGTTGAGATCACTTATAAGAGGTTGCATTCTATGCTTTCCGAGTTTTTATTCAAAAAAGATCTACTGTCTACTACGTCTGACAACAAATTTGCATCGGCGTTTAATGCTTTAAACTATTATAGAAATGGGGGTAATGATCCTGATGCTGCTTCTGATCGTAAACTGACAATAAAAATTAAAAATATGAACGATAGTAATGAGTGTAATCAGAATGAAAATTATGACGCTAATGACTCACAGTTCATTGAAGACGATACAATCAGCGACTCAGAAGATGTCTCAGTTCTTCGAGATTCTGATTTTGAAGAAACATATTTACTTGGTAATGCTGTAGGGAATGCAAGTCAAATATTTCATAGTGAAACTTCACCAAGTGCTGATGCAACAGAGAATCAAAGGAAGAAACGCATAAGACTTTTTGATTCTTCAAATATTGAGATAAAAGTATTTGACGATTTCGATCTTTGCAGAATGTTGAATTCAAAATTCAATCATGGATATTGCTTTTGGAACTTGTTGGATTGGGTATTTTATTGTGCATATAAGTCGTCCAGATATCAACTGAAGTTGGGATATCTGGGATATTATAAAGTATTCAGTGCTTATAGTGATGTTTTGGATAGTATTTTAGACATAATGTGTATAAGTTTACACTATGAATTGAAAAAAAATATAACTTCTTACAATGGATTTTCAGACTCTATTGAAATGTTGAGGAACAATGAAGAACTTAAACAAATTTACATGGCGTTCGAAAAGTCTCCCATAGATCATGGTAATATATTGATTTTGAACTTACTCACACAGTTAGAGCACCCGCTGAGATATTGGTATGAGATGTCTTGTCAGTATATATTTAGTGGGCTTCTTCAAGGTGAAAAGTCTGCTCCTTCACCTTGTTACGATAGGGAATCTGCTTTCCTTAAACAAGACAATAAGCTACTTAAAAAAATCCCTAACAATGAATATGTTGACTGTGATGAAAATGTTGCTTCAATGAAGCTACGATTTAAAATATTGTTGCTCATATTTTATCAATCTTTAATATTCCACGATACATCTCAAAGGGTGAGCAGATCACGTAGCTATCTAACACTGAGTCATTTAGTCTCCGAAGCCTCTAGCGCTTTATTTCAAGTTGATCACTTATACCTCAAGGAATTCTTTTCCGTGTCATTGACTGAATGCCTGTTAATTCCAAAACATATCGTGGTCTTTATGATGAGAAGTATATCTTGCCGTTTATTGTTTATCTTGACTGGGATCTCCTTTGAAGACATTCTAATCACGCCAGATGTGAAGTGTTCTACTCATCCTGCCAAGGTATTGATCAGCAAATTATGCGATGATTCCATATATATGGATATTGTTGAAGATGAAACTTTTACTTCACTAAATGAATTTGTACTGACATGGTCAAAATTGAGCTTTCTACTTCAGTGGTTGTTAGGTAACTATTTAGATTCGTCTCTCATTCCTGACGGGCAATCTGATGAAATTAGATTACAAATGAAGTTAGCGGATAGTGTTAGACAGAATTGTTTTGATATTTTTGTTCGAAACCATACCGAAGAGAACGAAAATTATAAGTTTGTCATAGATCAAAGAGATGAGAATATGTTATTACAGGCTAATCCTACCTTATTTGAGGATATCTATCTAATCAAGGTCCAACTGCGGACCTAGTCATTGTGAAAAACGCTTGTAATGATTTTATTTATATACGTGCCGTACATAAAAGTCATACTATAGAAAAGATCAGATGATGTGCTTCACTTTAAAGTAGTGTCTCAAATATTGAATCTGCCATGCCCCCAAGCCTACTAATGCTCCGATAATCGAAATAGAGAACCATTTGACTCTCGAATTCGTTGATTCATTTGTGTCTCTCATTTTCTCCTCTCTTCTTTTCAAGTACAGTAATTCACTGACTATTTCCTGAGTAACTTCTTTTATCTTGAGCAAATCAACTTCAGCAGGCCTTAATTTTTCAGTTACTTGAAGAGCATTCCAATCTCTAGCAGCCGCTCCACTCTCTACTTCTAATTCTACTTCCCTTCCAATGCTGCTAGTCTGAGACCAACCTTGCTTCAAGTGATTTTCGAAACAAACGTCAAAAGCGACGTTGCTGTGACTGGTAAATACTACTTTAACATTACCTCTTATGTCATTTTTGTGCCTGAGCTCATCCCCAAGCAGGTTAACAACCTTCAAGTCCAATTGCTGGCCATCACCTGGCGTTCCACTAGCCTTAATGTTTAATACAACCATTTGGTCCTTGTACGCGAAGTCTCTGATGCATACTGGTTCTGCGGATCTTGTAGCTGGAATATCCAATTGAAGCCCATTGACTAACGTCATAAACAAAGCAAAGCAATAGATTGCTATAGAAAAAGAAAATAATTCCCTCATGTTACCTTATTAGTAAACTAGCTTTCGCTTAGCTCTATGTTAATGCTTAATTGTCACAGAAAGTGGTCGCCGTTCAGTGTGATTAGTGCGTGTTCTTTTCTTTATAACAATTTTGGAGATCAATCGCGTTGTAAAAATGAATAGAAAGCATGTCGTGAACTTTACGACATTACAGCTGATAATTAACAATCCATTTATTTCTAATTTAGGAAGTCTACGTTTTCTGAATATGAATATCAATTTTTTCATTATTGAAATATTAGAATACAATATTTTTTAGACTACTATTTATCTTTTATAGATTTTTATATCAAGCAAAATGGCAAGGGCTAAGACTACACATACCATGGTGAAGGTTGTTTCTGCAGCAAAGACAGGTTATGAAAAATGGTTCAATATTCCAAGAAGCACTAGAAAGTTAAACTTAATTCTTTACGACCCTGTTGCAAAGAGACATTGCTTGTTCACTGAAGACAAGAAAAGAAGAGTGCCAGAGGTTGTCCCAAAAGATTATAGTAGAAGTCATAGATCATAAGAAAATATCTCTGTATGTCTAGATGAAATTTTAAATGATTTCACTATTTTATCTGTTTACGAAGAAGGTGTTGGTCATAATCTTGTATATATATACGAATAAACGTGTCAAATGGTTAAGCATAATATTATTATATATATGATATTTACAGGTTTGTATTTTCCACGCTCATCTTTTTAATAGTCCAATTTTGTCTATCTTTTGAAGGTAATTTATCCAAATTTGAAATAACACTTATCACATTGCGCTTATTTCCAATGAGATACTTGTCAACAACATTTTGGAGATCTTGGGAGTTAATATCTAAAAAGTTCACTCTCCTTTCCTGTCTCATTTCATCTGTGATACCTTCAAGGAAATTTGAAGATCCCTGTGAAGCAATGTGACTAGGTGCATCAACACTCTGGAAAATACTTAGTTTTGCTTCTTGTAAATCAGCACTGTCTAAATTAGTGACCTTTTCCAAGGCAACACTGAATGACTCTTTGAAAGATTCAATTGATGCGAAGGGATTGGGATCCCTGTAAGAGTAGAAATTCAAAGTTGCGCCGAGGCCATCATAGCTGAGCCCTCCTCCATATGCACCATTTGACTCCCTGATAACAGAGTGCAAATGCTTGTAAGTTAAAATTTGTGCTAAAACTTGCAATGCCGCGCCATCTTTACTTGAGTAGCTTGAGCCAACCTTAGCTAATGAAGTATATCCTACCTGGAATGGCAAATCAACTAGAGTTTGGACACTTTTTTGGTCTTTTTCTCTAAATGAAGACACAAGTGAAGATAAATAGTCTTTTGAGTCCATTTCTCCATTAAGTTTATGATCGAATTGTTCAATCAACTTTTCGTTTTCTATCACTAGGCTCCTGTCGCCTACTAAGTTGTACTGGAATCTACCCTCATTGACTAATGAGGACTGTATGTCCCTTAAAATAGGTAAAATTTCATCCACCAAGTACTGTTTGGATCTGCTTTCTAAGTTAGAATTCAAGTCAAGTATAAACTGAACCTGAGATAACCCACTAATTTCGTTAGTTATATACTTAGTCGGAGAAATTTCCGCATTGCTCAAAGCATTGGCGTAGGAATGACCCCTATCAGCAATATTGTTCAATTGATTTTGACTCAATCCTTTAATCAAAATCGACAACTTGTCAATCACCTCTGCACTATCATCAAACTTAGTTTCACAAAGAATTTCATGCCATAAATTGTAAATATTCTTGGAGTTATTACCTAGAGCCATACCTCCTAATAGAAAATTCAAATTTGTTTTTGATATATCAAAAGGATCTGTCTTTGGCCTCACTGAGAACAGTAGCCTTCCAGTTAACTTTTGAATTTTTGTCTCTAAATCAATAACTGATGTCCTCGAAGTACCTGCTAAATTCGTCAAGCATGCTGTAAATAAGGGCAAAAATTTGTAGTATTTAGATGGTAGGAATGATAAATCCTTCTTTGCAGTTGCGTAAACTAACCCATTCGAATCGACAATTCTCTTTTGAATGGTTCGTTGATCAATGTTCGAAAATTCCAAATCATAAAAATCACCAGTCCTTGGGATATCTTTCAATGTTAATGTAGGCAAGACAGAAACATCTTCATCTTTCTGCTGTTTTTCTGCTAAACGCAAACCCCTTTCATATATTATCTGTTTATCGTCATCTGATAAGTTCAAAACTTTTTCTTGGAGCCTCTTTTTCTCATCTGAATCAATCTCAGACAAAAAGTCCTCATTAGGTTCCATCGTGAACTTGAATCTCTGATTGCTTGGGTTTAACAAGCTCTTTTGAAGAATCTCTTTAAACATCCCAAGACCTTTGGTGGAGTATTCTTCTTTGAAACGCTCTAAGATTTTTTCGACTTCTAACATAGCTATAGGATTCATATCATGAACCCAGGATGGGACTAAGCTACTTAAAAGTCCTAGGCCAAACTCAGGTTTATGCTTCTTAAAATTCAATTCAAGCTGATGGATAATCGCTTCAACTCTTTCTTCGAATTTGCTATCAGGAGATGAAAATCTTGGCAATATGTTTTGTTCTAAAATTTGTTGAATGGTAGATTCTAAGTTTTTAGCTTTCTCTTCAGATATATTATTCAAACCCACTGAAAACGATAATAAGGCGGTGGTTGCATCTACTCCCGAATTAACAGTAAAGTCGTCGCCAAATTCAGATTCAATCAACTCCTGATAAAATGGTGCATTATGACCATCAAGCAATAAAGAGCTTAATACTTTCCATGTGAAGATTTCGTACTGCTTAGACTCGTCTAGAGGGTTACCTAAAAACCACGTAATAGAAGCCTTGTATTGATCATCTATCAGTTTACCGGACATTGTATCTACTGGACCCTTGACAGTAACAGCAATATTTTCTTTGATTTTGTTTGATATTGGTTGCTTTATATCTGCTTTTCTGGCTCGCTTTCCAAATTTACCAAAAAAGCCATTAAGCTTCTCTAAGTGACCTGTTAATGGAAGAGAACCATACGTGAAAGTTTTGGCATTCGAAGGATGATAGTTTTGTTCGTGAAACTCTATAAGGTCTTCATAGTTGAGGTTAGTTATTTGACCTGGGTCTCCTCCAGAATTATTCAAATCGGAATATATGGCCTCTTGAAATTTTATCCAGTAATAATATCCTGAATTGGAATATTGTCCTTTCATTTCATTGTAAACAACTCCTTTCAAAGACAATGGGCTTGATATGTCTTCATTATCTTCATTTTCAAGTCTCCATCCTTCTTGTGTGAAATCTTCGAAAGTTAAAAGCGGTTCAAATGTCGATGACAAGTATACATCCATTAAATTTTCAAAATCTTTTTTATTTGTAGTGGCAAATGGATAATAGGTATAGTCATGACCAGTCATTGCATTCATAAAACTGCTGAGTGATCTGTTTAGCATTTTGAAAAAAGGATCTCTCACAGGATATTTGTAAGATCCACAGAGAGTGGTATGCTCAAGTATATGGGGAACCCCAGTTGCATCTGGTGGGTTAGTTCTAAAGGCAACCAGAAATACATTATTCTTATCATTCAATGAATCTAAATGTAAATGCTCTGATTGGGTTTTTAAGTGCTTAAGTCTCACTGCAACTAAAGAAAACTCAGGAACTTCTTTTGCCTCCTCTATAGTATATCCATGTATTGTTTGACCAATGGGATATTTGAGCAAATTTTCCCTGAGAGGACTTGTTGCCATATAGCGCCTTGAAAGGCCATATATTTTCCTAGGAATACTATTATATGTCCTTCTTGTTAACATATTTGAAGTCGTCTAAAAAGAGTTTATTTACTAGGAATGCATTTCTTCGATCTCTTCACAGCTTAAATGCGACATGATTTCCAGACCAAATTTTAACGCAAATAGCAGAAAGTACTCTTGTTGAAAAAAGAAGAAAAAAGTTTCTCACGTTAAAGATATGACTTCAGCTCTTAGATATCTATCTGGTTGGAAACATCGAAATCGTCCAGGATGGCATTAATGGTACTATAGATCTTTTTTGGAACACGCTCACGTGACGACCGAGAAAACTTGTTGAAAAATTTGGTCTATTTACATGTACTACAGATGAGTTTAACGGCAGTAGCTAAGGAGAGTAATGAGTTCCACGAAAGATAGCGGTTCCAGCAGTGGTGAGGTTTCTAGGAACATATCCACTTTAGGGGGTTTTATCGCAGGTGGCCTTGCTGCTTGTGGGGCTGTGACTTTTACAAATCCGATTGAACTCGTAAAGACTAGAATGCAGTTGCAAGGAGAATTGATGAAAAGCTCTAAAGATGCTGTTAAGATGTATTCAAATCCGGTACAGGCTTTTTTTCACATTTACAAGCATGAAGGAATTAAAGGTTTACAACAAGGACTTATAGGTGGATATTGTTACCAGTTGGGTCTCAACGGTTGTAGAATCGGATTATATGAGCCAAGTAGATACTACTTGACGAAATATTTGAAGCCATCTTTATTCACCGAATCAGGTGCAATCCCTCAAAGTCTTCCAATAAATGTTAGTGCTGGTTTCATCTCCGGATCAGCAGGTGCAATTTTGGGCTCTCCTTTCTTTCTCATTAAGACTAGAATGCAATCATATTCCTCAGTCGCTTCGGCTAAGAGTGTTGGTCAACAGACCTACTATAAAAATGTGTTCCAAGGTGTTGCTACGGTTTATAGAGCAGAAGGCATCAAAGGTTTATTTAGAGGTGTTGATGCAGCTGTTTTGAGAACCGGGGCTGGTTCTTCTGCCCAACTTCCAGTTTATTTTTATACCAAGAACTTCTTGTTGCGTGAGAATATGGTCAAAGATGATAGTCTCGCTTTGCATTTTATCTCCTCGTCTGCAGCTGGCCTTGCTGTTGCTATTGTAATGAATCCTTGGGATGTTATACTTACCAGAGTCTATAACCAAAAAGGTGATCTCTACAAAGGTCCTATTGATTGTTTTTCTAAGACTGTTAAAGCAGAAGGATTCTCGGCCCTCTATAAGGGATTCTGGGCCCAGCTCTTCAGAATTGGCCCACATTCTATTCTTACTTTGATGTTTATGGAGCGCAGTATGAAGTTGGTCTATTCTGTAGAAAAACGGCTTATTTAGGTATTCCGGGTGAATAATAGAGCCGCTATTTATTAGAAACGTTTACTATAACTATAGACTATGAATAAGTAAGCATGTATATTTTGTAGTACTTAGGTTTGCCGTACCAGGAGCTACATAAATTTATCTCAGACGTCACGTGTGTATCAAAATAAATTTTCCATTATCCACTTAGATTGGTGGCAAGGGATATCTCAGGTCAACAACAACGTTAATTAACATTAGATAAGATCAGACGGGCCGTATTCTCTATATAACTTTAGGGTTTAAATTAAGAAGATTGACACATAAGAGAAGAAATTTATAAGTAACAAGGGCGATATACTTGATTCGACCTTGGAGACATAGTCACTAATATTATTACAAATCAAGTAAGACGCAGAACAGTGTATAATAAGCCTTATGCGTGATTCGAACTACAAATCTGTATCCAGCAACAAAGCTGCGGTCACGATAACTACTAGCCTTTACGATAGGAGAGCCTTAGATGCCACTTCAGACAAACCGTTGGTGAATTCGTTGAACCATTTGACTTATCTTGTGTCATCGCTGGCTAAGGTAAGAGAAACATTATCTATGGACGGGGGCATAGAGAGACTTGTTGAAATTCTTCATGAATGCCATAATACAACTTTTAATTCAAACGATACGATATTTAACAGTGAGAAGAAACTTTTGACAGCGTGGAAGTGGACCTTGACATTTCAATGCTTGGTACTCGTGGGAACAAGAGGTACAGAACGTATAAGACAGAAAGTCGTTAAGGCTGGAATTCTTCCAATAATTGCTACAGTGTTAGACAATTACTTGTCACTTCATGAAAGGACTTTTATTCACGCCAACTCTAGGCCTTTGCATCATCACCACCATCATCTGCCACTGCTGCTGACTCAACTGCTGCAACTGTCGCAGCAGCGTTCACAGCAGCAACAGAGCGTAGAGCTGTCACAAGAGAGCAATAATCAATTCCTCAGTCAGCAACAGCATGAACACCAGCATCAAAATCAACAAGAGCATCAGGAAGAGCATCAGGAAGAGCATCAACAAGAGCTTCAGCAACCTCAGCATCATCAAGAGCAGCAACAACGACTGCAATTTGTCAACTTACAACTGCAGAGCTCGCATCAGCTACATCAGAATCAACTGAGAAGACAACAGTTGAGACAACTGCCATCTGTAGTTCCTCAGCAGCCTCTGCTACAAAGGTTACGTCATGAGAATCATCAACCTTTCGATATTTCAAACACTGACAATAGTGAAAATACAGCCATAACCACTAACGCTATGAATGATGAAAACATCATCGCAAATGCCATCGGTGCTTTCCAAAGTACTTTACAAAACAATATACATTCAACGGATGTAGATAACAATAACAATAATGACATGTCATTATCAGTCAATCCTTCGACTATTTCAGCAGAGAGTCCATTAATACCTACTGGGTTTCCACTGTTATTCAACAGCAATCACCCTAATAGCTTGAGTGATGATTTTGAGAATTTAACTGGTGATCAATTTTTCAAATTAATTGGACACAGTTGTCAGTCTAACTCAGTTAACTTTGATGTACGGAGGAAATATTTAATTGCCAACATCGTCAAGAAGTTGAGAGATGAAAGCGAATCCAACTTATTAGATGATAGATTTCTCAATGATAACGACTATGAAATGGATAATAATTTACAATTCTTGTCAGACTTGTGCTTACAAGATCATGATCATAATAGAACTCTTATCAATTCAAAAATTGCACCAAGGAATTTCACTGATACAGGGGTTGTGATCCCAAGAGATGATGATATAGTTTGGTCTTTACAATTATTAGCATATATCTCAAAGTACCCTTACCTCAAGGAGATTTTGCAAAGCACGCATCTAGTTATCGACATGAGCATTAGGGATAAACAACTCAAAATGTATTTGGAGAAACAAATGAAACTTAAAATGAAAAAGCGTCTTTTGAATCAATCAAAGCCCTCGATCAACCCTAAGGAGCAAAAAACTTCTACTTGTGTTGAACGATTTAATCCATCAGCTTCTAATTCACCGCAAATGGTCAATGACCTTAAAGCACTTGACAATTTTATCTTAGATGAAGATAAGCTTGAGCTCTGTGATAAGCCCCAAGAAGAAGGTTTGACAGAAAATGCTGAAGTAGAAGATGATAGTGATGAAGGTGATGAAGAGACTGAGCTTGATGAGATAATTTCTGATGAGAATAATGATTGTGTAAATACTTGTGCTGACTCTTACGAGGATGATATCTGTAACGAAGAGTCTACCCCTATGAGTAACGTCTATGAATCTATTATAAACACTGAGTCAATCGTCAATGATTTAGAACGTCAAATCAGATTATGTCAATTAAATGAGAAGATGGAAAAATATATAGATAAGGAGTGTAAAAGCTTGAGTCAGTCAATCATCAACAAGCGATTGGAGTCTAAACGGTATTTAAAAAATAAGTGGAATTATAGTACCTATTCAAAGTTTGATATTGATGAAAATACTGATGAGCTTGATGACTCTTTAATCGAGTACAAAAGGGTCAACCTATTTCCTATGGTTGAAAAATTCACTTTTCTTTCAGGTACCGATATGTACTACTGGTCAGGTGTAATTATGAGGAATTCGTGTAGACGAAATGAGCATAGAGGAGGTGTAAGGCAGTGTGGTAACCTCGAATGTGGAAAGTGGGAGAAATATCAAAGAGAATTCCTGAAGTGCAGAAGATGTAAAAGAACGAAGTACTGTTCTAGAGAGTGTCAAATGAGGGCGTGGCATTCTCATAGAAACTGGTGTATTCCAAGTAACTCAAGCACTACAACGAGCACTACAGCCAATCCTCAGACTGATTCCACAGCTCCTGACTACGAGAGTCTGAGAGACCTTTTGTCAGAGCTGTCTTGATCAGATGATATATTCTATAGATGTCATTAGAAATAATTTCGAAAATTGAATATTAGCATGCACAGAAGTATTCTTTGTTTATATGTAGTACGTATGTTTTAATATGCGTGTAGTAATGACATTCATAACTTCACTGAGTTTAAGGGGCCTAATATGGATGAACTTGCTGATCTAGGTATCAGTGATTTAACAGTACCAGATCACTTACCACTCGATAGAAAACTAGTGAGAGAATTTGAACGACTATCAAAATTTCAGAGCTCATTTAAAATTATTGAAGATCTTATAGATGACGTAGTAAAGGAAACAGATAAATATATTGAATTTATTTTAAGTCTTTCAGTTTTCGATATAGATGATTCATACTTCCAACGGAACTTGAAAAGCTTGGAGCTGTTGGTTCAAACCTCTTTCAAACTAAATGTGCATAAAAATGCTGTTGATAATGCTAGAAAGAGATATCAATCATCCAGAGAACCTGAATTCACACTAGGAAGTTTGGCTCACTTCCAAGAAAATCAGGACTTTGTTGGATTACCACAGCTTTTTGATCAAGAGATGACTGATAATTTAATACTAAACTCTACAGATATCGAAACACTCTTGCGATCTAACGATAATTATCAGTATTTGAAAAATGCTGCAGTTGTGTTGAAGAACCCACTAGATCCTTTACCAGATGACTACGAAGATGATGAATTAAAGGTTAGCGGCGGAAAGATTTCGTTGAAAGATCCCCTTTCAATGAATTACTTTGAAAGACCTGTAACATCAAAAAAATGCCTCCACACTTATGAGGAATTTAATATTAGAGATTATCTAGATAAAAGGAATCAAGTATGTCCCATAAATGGGTGTGACTCTTCATTGTCTAGAAATGATCTTAAGTTTGATAAAATAATGCTTCTTAGAGTAAGAACTTTCTTGGCTCAAGAAAAAAGCAAAAAACTCGATGAGAACGTTGAGAGGTTGTAATTATATTGATGAGCAAAATGGACCAATCTCAACAATCTCTCAGCCATGAATATCGTCTTTTTTACCAATTGCATGAACTCCTTCTAATGAGAACTTATCCTTGGTCCTAATGTAACTTATATATATTAATATATTTGTATGTTTATATGCAGGTTGTACACAAATCGATCGCTCTTGTTTACATTCAAATCTTACGTCTGCTATTCATAAGGTGGCCACGAGAGCATGAGCAATGGATTCAGATATTAATGACAGGCTATCCAAATTCTTCAAATTGAATGCTAGAACACCTTTGAGTACATCTATTAACCAAAATTCACGTCCTATAAATGGAAAAGACCTAAATTTAGCTGCTAGATCTTATATTGAAAGTGCCATAGCTTGCCCTACGATAGATGACGACATTATAGAGTCAGTGAGTAATTGCTTTAAGGCAGTTTATATGATCAAAAAAGGTGATTATGAAACTATAGACGATGTTAAAAAACATCAGGTATTTATTATCAAACTAATTGAGGCTAAAAAGGCCGAAGCAGCTCTCAGTCAATTGGTTTGTCTAAATCTTCAATTATCCGCAATTGTAAATTGTGAAATGCCTGAAATTAATGGCTACAATTCAGTAGAGCTGCTACTCCTCGGTATACCTTTCAATACTGAGATTGGCCATGAGCTACCATATCAACTCATTTGCTTGGTCATCGCGTATCATTTCCTAGTATTACAATGCATGCTTCAATATATTTCTCTGAATTTAAAACAGGTGCTTAACTCAAAAGGGATCGTTGGCGTCACATGTTTTAAGTTAATTGCTGAGCTTACTTTAAGTAGCAGCCCTCTTATGAGGTGGCTAGACAGCCCTCTAGATGAAGCTACAAATACCAAGTATAGAAATAACCTAAATAAAGTCCTCAAAGGATATTTGAAAATTGCAGGAGTTTTGGAGAGGAAAGGACATTCTCCTGACTTTAAGTCTTTTAGAACTTGCATAAATATTAAGTTGTTTGAATTTACGAAGGATGCTTCTACTTTAGAAGACTTATGTCCAGAAACAGAACATATACAATATATTGAGGATTTGAAGACACATGATGTTCAAACAGCTAATAAATTGATTTCCAGAATTCCTTCAAGTAACGATTTCGATTTGGAATCAGCTATCAACGCTTTCATTAAAGACCAGTCGCTTGAACTGATAAATAATATAAAATTGTCACTGGTGGTGTCTCCACATGTTGCAGTGAACTTGAATAAAATATTACTTAAAATCCTGTCCTATGAATTGAATATGAGTGATATAAGCTTAAAATTTGTGGATACTATAATGGAATATTTTATGCTGGTCTCTGTTACATTGCTGTCATTGTCGAAAATTCACATTCAAATTTTAGACAAATTTACTATATTTATTAGAAATTGCATTAAGAAAAGTATTCAGAGCACAATTATTGCTGAGAATTTGCTTCGCATGTTTTCTATTTATAAGCATTTCAATGAATTTAAACGTATCAGAAATTTGTCAAACTTATTTTACAGTTTGGGGAACAAATCCAAGAGTATTGTTTATTGGAACTTGTCAATTGAATATGAAATATATGTTAAGAAATCTTGTGAAGAGATTGATAACAATGAATTACAGCTGAAAGTGCATAAAATCGCCTATGCTTTGTATGAAAATCAGAGGTTCCGTGACTCAATTTTGGTTTTAGTGTGCTATTTGAGGCAGATACTTCCTGGAGCCAATAATTTAGAAGATTATTACAAAATGATTGAAAATCATGATGATGCTACTACATTTAATTTAATTAGCAAAAATTTAATGTCTAGTAAAACACAAGCAAGTACATTATTTAAAGAATATGAACTATCTGATGGTTTGAAGGCTTTTATTGTGTTGCAAATAATTGACACTTTAAAAAAATATAATATCAGCAATAGGGCACTGTTTCTAGATGATCTTGTTAATGGTACTTCGTTTTCAGACATCGATTTGAAGCTATTGGTATTTTATCATTACTACCGTGTAAACGGAATGCGTGGATTACCAGAACTAGCAGTTGATGATCAACTGGTCAATAATATGTTGGCTTCGGGTATTCATCTTCAAAAGGCGATTCATTTGAGTCATGATCATAATCTTATACAATCAATAAAATATTTCGAAACATATTTGAAATTTGAGCCAAAAAGAGTCGAAGGTGATTTTGAAATTTTTGAAGAATTAATAAAATTTTTGAACTTCAATGGCCTTTACCATGAAGTCATTAATCTCGTTGAGCTTTACATGAAACCTCAAGGTTTTCAGAAACCTCAACTTCAAATATTTTGTCGTCACGAATTAGGAAATGCATATATAAAGCTGCGAATGATGAAGGAAGCTTCAGATCACTTAACTATGTTGGGGTCTACCTTAAGAGGTTACCAGGGATTCTCCCTCAGAGACATCTTAAAATTTAATTTACTTCAACTTGAATACTGCTTGGAGATAGAAAATGTTGTTATGGCAAAAGAAAAATTCAATAAAATACTTAACTTTATAGGCTCTAAAGAGGAATTTAGTTTAGATTCAGATGATCAGAGCTTAATTGACAAGTTAATGAATTTGATTCTTATAGCTAGGTTTCAGATACAATCATCAAGACTTAATTTTATTAGTGGTAACTATCTGGATTCTTTCACGAATGCCAAAACTTCAATCAAATTATTATATTCTATAACGAAGAAATTGTCGAGCAACATGCTTAAATCAGTCTTTAATGACCTCAAGTGGGAATCAACTGTTTTACTTTTTGAAGCATATTCATTCATTTTGAAAACATTACTTCATTTAGGTGTGGCTAGGGACTTCCTCTTTTACTTCGAAGAGTACAAAAAGCTTGACTCATCGGTCTACACTCCTTTAAGGAACTGTCATAATAATATTCAATTTATCATATATGATTTTTTGCTAAAAAGAACTGAAAACACTTATGACCAAAAGATTAATGAACTTTTAGCTAATAAGTTATTATCGTCAAATGAGTCAATGAGTTGTTATTATAGCTTGGTAAAGCACTATCTTAGCTCTCATTCGGATGGTAGCCCTGAGAAGAATTGTTCCAAGACCGACATTCTTATAAGAAGTCTACCATCTGCTGATAAGGATATAAATCTTATCTTTTCATACCTAGCCTCCTTAGCTGATCCGATTGTAACTTATTCGATTACTTCAGAAGTCTTGAGTAAGCATTCTCAAGTATTGAGATCTATTATGGAGTGCAAGTCGAGTGTCTTCCAGTCACGAAAATCATTACAAAATCTCCCGCTGAGTACACCGGCCTTTAGATCAGTCCAAGCATTACCTTGCATTATTTCCGACGGAAAAACTAACAGCCCCATGAGGGCTTTGGAAGCGTTAGACATTTTAATTAAAAGTAAAAATTTAGCGCTTGAATGTTTGGCTGTTTCTAAATATCAATTGTTATCCATCTATGAATTGAATGACTTAAACAAAATTCTGACCTATATCCTGACCCTCATATCATCAGTAACAATATTCAAACCCAATACTAATCTCCTTAAAGAATTGTTTTTTTTACAGGAAATCCCAAGGAATCTTGCTATAGAGAATGACAAACATCTAAATCACAGCTCAACAAATCAGATTCTTCCAAGTGAGATTCAATTGGGGGATCTGAATGATTCATTTGAAAAGCTATCTATTGATTTCTACCAAGATCTAAATGCACTTTTGCCTTCCTCGTGGTCTATCTGTACAATAGACTATTGTTCATACACTGGTGATTTGGTTATTTCGAAATTTAAAAAGGGAAGAAATCCATTTTTTGTCAGGCTTCCACTAGACCGATTTCATGCAAGGTATTCCTCTGTCAGAAGCCTCTCATTTGAGCAAGTACGTACTGAGCTCAAAGAGATCATTAAGCAAAGTAACTTGTCAACAAAATTCACTACTACTTCAAAGATAACTACAAAGGAAGAACGCAAAAATTGGTGGAGGCTTAGGTTTAGCTTGGATTCGAAAATGAAGGAGCTTTTTGACCATGTTCAGTTATACTGGTTAGGCGGCTTTCTGGGTATCGTGAATTATGATTCAGATGACGATCTCTTTTTGAAATATAAATTTGAATTTTTGAATATATTACGACAGTTTCTTCCTTCAAGGAGTGTTCCAGAAACTTTTATGGAAATTGATGATAATATCATCAAATTATTTTATAGTTTAGAGGAGTATGATGGTATTATAGCTGATGATTTGCTTTTCTTTTTGATAGATTCACTAGCTCGCCATGGCGAAGTAAACAAGATCGAAGAGATAAATGTTTCAAAAATGCGTTTACTGTTAAAACATTTATCTGAAAAGTACGTGAAGGAAAGAAAAACCGAAAGGCAGCATTTGGTTTTAGTTCCAGGATCTGAGTGCAGTTTCTTTCCATGGGAATCTTTGAAGTCGTTAAGAGTCCTATCTGTGTCCAGAATGCCATCAATCAAACATACACTTGATCTACTTAGAGATCGAAAATCTAATTTTGAAATCAGCAACTCCTCTAGCATGTATTATGTTCTTAATCCAGGTGGTGATTTGAATAGAACAGAGGCGAATTTCAAAGACTTATTTTCGGGGTTGCTCAATTGGGAAGGTATTGTAGGGTGTGTTCCTGATGAAGAAAATTTGATTAACAAACTTCTTACAAAAGACCTCTTTGTGTACCTAGGGCATGGGGGGTGTGAGCAATACCTACGAGTCTCTTCTTTATTCAAAGCTTGTCTTCCTGATAAACACAAATTACCCCCGAGTTTACTTATAGGATGCTCGTCAGGCACTCTTCAATTCAACGGATTTTTGCAGCCAACAGGCAATATATATAATTGGATAACATGTGGAGCTCCTATGGCTGTGGTTAACTTGTGGGATGTTACAGATAAGGATATTGATATGTTTACACTTTCTATGATGACTAAATGGGGTATATTAGGACCAACAGATAGACTCATAAATATCTGTGAAGCTGTCAACCAAAGCCGGGGAAGTTGTAACTTAACTTATCTTAATGGAGCGGCTCCGATTGTCTATGGACTACCATTTTATTTCAAATAGATTAATGCTTATGAATTTTACGTAAATACAAATGTAGATATTTTGTTTTCTTATACTAATTTCAACCATTTTTTGCATCTATTTGCAAAGATTTGGAAACTATAAAAATATAACACACAACTTCCCCAAAAAAAAAAAAAAGAATTGATTCAGCTAAAGAAGAACTACTATTAAAGAAAATGATCGGTTGATGAAAAGCACCTATATTACAAACTACTTCATAAATTAGTATTGATGTATGGAAACCGTATTATTAATACATCGAGTTGAACTTATCTGCGCAAATAGTTTAGTGGTAAAATCCAACGTTCCCATTGTTGGGCCCCTGGTTCGATTCCTGGTTTGCGCAATTAATTTTTCTTTTTTATTTTGACTTTTTTATCTGTTGACAACTTGAAATATATTACCTACAATTTGGTTTATCAATAAGTGCATCCACTTACAAAGTCCCAAGCATGAACTTGTATTCAATTTAAAGAAATCATTTTATCTCCTAAGTTATTTTTCAATATGATGATTAAATTTGTACGTTCATATTCGTTAAATGTAAAGGATTCGTTCAAACAAATGATGGCTGGAGTTGGATCCCAGTCTATGATACTAAGCAGTGGAACTATAAATGGCAATAAAACACTGCAATTGCATGGAATGACTTTGTCTTCAGTTGCATCATTATCAGTTTATCCGAGACCATTACTCCAGTTTAATTTGCATTTACCTTCATACACTTCACATTCAATTCATTCAAGTAAATACATGGCCATACATATGCTACCACCATCACCAAAAGCTGCAAGACTATGTCGAATATTTGCCAGTGGTGTCAAGCTAGAGAACAGTAGAGGACTTATGAAACCATCTGATCTGGAGATTAAAGATGGTGAAATATTTCATGAAATGACTACTCCTTTCAATAAAATAGATAACAAGGATTGGGATTTTTATGAATTAGAGGATAAAAGTATACTGATTCCAATAATAAAGGAGAGTGAAGCAATATTCATATGCAGAGCTGAAAAAAGTATGCTAATAGATGATCATGAAATTTGGGTTGCTGAAGTTCACGAGATCCTTCATCCGAATAAAGAGACAAATGGCGGAGGAAATGGTGGATTGATTTACTTGAATAGAGGTTTTCATAAGGTAGGGACCATCATAGACGAAGATTGAAAGAGTTATGCATGTATTGAAGTCGCATCTTTGGAAGTATATAGTGATAGTTCTTTCTATTCATTCAATACCCAATCTAATTCTTTCTGCATTTCCGATGTCGCATGTACAACTTTTGGCAATATGATCTCAAACTTATCATCAATTTTTTTTGCCTTCTTTTGAATTTTGAGTAGAATTTCATTTTTCTTTAAATTCTTCAAGTCATTCTGTAATTTTAAGTTTTCATTGACTCTTGTTTCATGTTTATTTATCAATTTGGAATGTTTTGCTTCAATAGCTTGAAGCTCTGCTTTGAGGTTTTTTAACTTGCGTTTCTCTTCGTTTATCCGTTCATTATAATCATTATGTTCCATTTCCAATGCTTCCATTTTCGTTAGAGCTTCAGATTCATCTTTGTCAAAGCTTTTTTTTACCTTAGATTCATTTTGAATTAGCTCCTTTAATCTTTCCAGTAAGGCAGAAACTTCAGCTTCCATTTGAACTATTGTATGCTCAAGACCTTTTAATTTACCAAAAGCTCTGTCATTTGATGCCTGTCTGTTAAATCTGGTTAATTTACCTTTCAAGCCATCGATATTATGCCTTAACTCCGACAATTTCTTCCCTTCATCTCTCTTTAGTTTCTTCAATTTCAGTTTAGTATCACTGACATGCTTGATTGTTGAAACCACAGATATCTTTAAAGTCCTTAAAGAAGAATTGTCCTCTAAACTTTCGTTAAGTACCCTTTTGTTATCAACTGTATTTACGATAAAATGATTCAAATTAACATTGTTATGAATGATATCTATCTCATATTGGAAAAGGGAAGTTAATCCATGTATCAAAACATATAATTCATTGTTATGTTCCATTGTCTTGAAGTATGTCCAGCCCACGTTATTGATTTTGATATGCAAATCGTCTTTACCGTAGCCTATGTCTTTGTCTAAAAATTTGAATAATACTTTAGACTCGTCTATCAATAGGATAGCAATATTGGCGATGGAGGTTGGCGATTGAATAAATTGGCCACCATTGTTTTTTATCCTCGAGAATTCACCTCTGAAAAATCTAGGGTTTTTTATAATAGTTTTCAAACCTGCCAACACAGACCAAAAAGGCTGAAGAGTTATGTTGAATAAGGCATTGTATTTGGTTTTTAAAATGAATATTTTATGTTTGTTAAATGCATGTATAAGAAAGTTTTCGAAGTTCCTTGTTGCAATTGACCCAGGGAAATTAATCTTTGGATCTTTAGGAATTTTGTAAGAATCTAATGACACTTCAACAATATTATCCTTCCCTTCATCAGAATTTATGAGCATGACTTCTTCCATTTGAGGATTGTACAATAGTTTATGATAGAAAGATGATATTATAATATGCAAAGATAAAAACATCTCGTATCTGTGATACTGGTAATGGTTAATGGAAAAAAAGTTTTTGAAACTCAATAGTCCTATGAAGTAGTCAATATAGCTAACAGCTAAAAAGCACGTCACGAAATTACTGAGTCTACTATTCACAAATTTAGTTTCATATTGGATTTTAACATTAAATTTTCTGTTTGATGCGGATGTACCTATTGACGAGGTTCCAATAAGGTTACATGACACTATAGTGTTGGCAAAGACAACTAAGTAATGAACGGCAAGTTCTTTCTTTCTAAATGCAAAATTTTTGAATGCATAGTACACTATCGAGTCCAACACAAAAAGTGTTATAATATCCCATAATGAACCGTTTTGACGCAAAATCTTTTCTTGATCTCCATTGTTGAATCCATCAAAGAGAATTTTTCCACCAACTACCTCTGCTAAAACGTATAAACCCAATAACACAACTGAAGCTGCTTGTGGTAGCGCCAAAGTAATAAAAATAAGCGAAAGAATATCTCTCAAAGAAGATGAAGGTAGTATGGTGGGCATCACTGCATTCTGAGTCACGGTGAATTGAGGTGACCTGGCATGATTACCAACACCATCCATATTCCATTTGCTTTTGATATGTCGAGATCCAATCGTGATTTTTAACTATCTAAAATTTTCCGGTGATGTTTGGAATGTATTTCATTTACATACAGGAAAAATATGTCAACTATAGGCTCGAGCCCCTTGCAAGCAAGACTAACTAAAACAAAATTTTGCTCAGGTACCAAGCAAGAACGGCAGAATTTGATATTTATTAGCGTCAAATGTAATCAGAGTTGAAATTAGTCAAGCGTTTAGCAAATAAGAAAAAGCTTTCGTGACTGAAAAGAAAAACATCCTCTACTATTCGAACCTCGTATGTGAGCAGGAATCCTAACAATGTATGCCAAAGTTGAATGACTTCTTTGTTAAACTTTGACCGTTAGGGATTGTAGACTCCTATGAGAAATCTCAGGAAAGACATGATAATCCTTTCACCTTTTCAATACCAATGAAGCACCAAGAGTTCAATCTGAGGTATACGATTCTCCCTTCTCGGACCGGTGAAAGTATTCGGAAAGACTTCTCAAACTGAGGGACCCGAGAATACGTTTATCGGATTAAGGGCCTTTTGAGGAAGGTCGTGGGAAACAAAGATAGAGTGAACTGTAGTACAAAACGTAGTTACACCTATACTCAATCCAGCAAAGTTCTTGCTGATATTCGCATTCACCAACTTCTCCATCACCACATCAGTATCAATCAGCTTCAGACAATCTAACATTATTCTGTTTCTTAAATTTAATGCTAATAAGATCAAACATCACATGATTCAATTCTCATTCTTTCGAAAAAGTCCCATCCTTCTATCGTATTTCGGAAAGCATTCTTGCAGCATCGAGGCTCACTCAAAAAAATGCAACAGATGCTTTTCACTCCTACGAAGGCATGCTTGTCTTATCTTAAGAAAAGTTTTTTTACTGCAGAGTTCTAAAGATTAGAAAAGCAGTGTGTACAATTTTCCGGAGCTCTCTCTGTCCGATGCCACCACTTGTCATCCACAATTTTACGATCTGCAGCCTGTTCTACGTTTCAGCATAACAATGTTCTTCATCCTAGGTCATCAATTGTATTTTGCCTAATGAAACTTGAATCTTTGTGTCTTTAAATTGTTGACTTGATAATACGCTTATTAGAGAACAATTTGCAAAACTTTCTGAAAGTGGCCGGAACCAGATAAATAGAACCAAAATTTTGTCTGATCATGAATTCGAGCAATGCAGATAAAGAGAAATAAACATAAGAATCTTAGATAGGATAGGTAAACGTGGTGAAGTTTTTAAAATTTGGCTCCTTAGTGAGATTACAAAAATAGTACTTGCATACGCAGAATGTACGCCTGGATGTAAAGATGTCTAAAAAGTGAGGACTTAGAAAATGTGTGAAATACAAATAAGCTGCTAAACGAGATTTACTAAACGAAGTGCGTATAGCGGGAGTTCTTTTTATTTTTATTTTTGGATAGATAATGAATCACATCTGAATCATTAACCCATATCGTATGGTTCGTTCTATTTTTAATTTTTTGAAAATCGGAGAAGCGTTCTAGATGCCGCGTTGCTTTCTTCCAAATCGCCACAGCGACCTGTCACGGAAACTCACAAAAGAAGGCGTGGAATAATTCCTCTAATTAACACAATTCTCAAAAAAAACTGAAACTTAATTTCAATTCCTATTAGAATGTAAATAAGTCCAAAAATAGTTAGAAAGTTTCGTTATAAAGTTTTAGGTAAGTTCCTTCTGAGGTCGATATTAGTCTAGCCTGTGTCTAAGGATGCGCTATTTTTTCGATGTCACTAAGGCCGGACTGGCACCTGTATCAAGTATATACACTACAAGATAGGTTCGCGACCCTTGATTTAACAATAAATTGTGAAACAGCTACCGTGAAAGTAGAACAATCGTTGCTATGCTCTCATGACGATCATAGTGAATAAAATACCGCGCTCTCAAAGTAGAGCTTCATTTCCTTTTTCCACCGTCTCTCAACATCTAGAATTAGAATTCTGAGTTTAGCTGCATTGAACAAACCCTGTGCATAATGTAAAACTGACATACTAAATTATTTCTGACATTGAATGAAGAGCCTCCTGTTGTCAGCACATCATGTACCCAATCAAAGGCAGCATTTTCATTTTAAGTATACGGCATGTCGGTAATATCTCCTTGGCAGCTAATTTGGGTCTCCTAAACTTTCCTCTCTGTCGGTTCGCTTGGGCCGTTGCAGGGCTAATATAGGGTTTTTCCTTTTGGGTTAGTTCACATACCGAGGGTCTAAGCATTCGGGATTAACTACATACATAATAAATGTAAGGTTGTGGCAGAAAAATCTCTGGCTATTCAAGCCAGCCTAGCGCTTTGTTTAATTATCTATTGTTTGTGACAGCATCTGCTTAGCAGGTTTCAAATTGCTGCGAATTTCTCTATTTTCGGTCATGTGAGTCAATAGCTCTGATTCGAACCCTAAGCATGATAAATTTTCAGCAGATTGCAACAAACTTGTATAAGTAGAACCCAAAGCCACGATGCCAATGAAATGTAGACCATTAGAAACAAGCTATCGATCTACCAATTTCCCCCCCTTCGCCATCCTGCAATGAAGTTAGCTGCATTTTCGGTAGTAGTGCTAAGTTTCGTTCTGACCGTCTCATCTGCACCAGCTGCTATTGCAAACTCTCAAATCCGCTTCCCAGAACTAGCCAAGAGGAATAGTCTGGGACACGAGAACTTGGGAAGCTACTCTACATCTATTGCATCGGTTTCCACTAAGGATCCTATAGTGGCAGCTACTGATGTGGCGGATAATTTAGCAAACGGATTAATGAAAAATTTTTGGAGTAGCTCAAACGGTAACTTCAACAATAACTGCAGTGCTCCCTATACTCAGCCTGTCGTATGGCCCGTTGCAGTAGCTGGGTACGGAGTTTCGGTTCAAAATAACGGCTCTGCAATTGAAGACGTCTATAATTCACTTCAAAAGTACAAGAATAGGAATTTGGGCGGATACTCAGCATCAACAGCAGGTGACGATGATGTTTATCTAGATGATGATTCACAAGTCAGTTGGGTGTTTATCAAGAACTATCATGATGACCCTCATGATGAATACTTAGATAGTGCGGTTGACCTTATGAACTTCATAACAACCCAGGAAAACTCCGGGGGAGGTGTTAATTGGCAGTTGGATGGACCCTACATTGCATCCATTTCAACATTGGAGTCAGCTTTGGCTGCAGTAACATTATTCCAGGAGCATGGTAATTCGTCTTTGATTTCATTTGCTATAAGACAACTTGACTGGGTTTTCAACAACTTGTTGGATCCTAACGACCACTTAATATATGACGGTAAGACTAAGGGAGGTCAAGTAAATACCGGAAAACTTACCTATACTGTGGGAGTAGCTATGTCGACCTTGGCAAACTTAGTTAAAATAGGAAATACAGATGAGGATTGGAAGGCAATTGCTACAGAATTTGGCGTAAGAGCTTTGGGTGCTGGTAACTTGAACTCTGCTTTTTTCGCCAACGGATACCTTAATAACGCAGTTGAATATTCACACAATTTCTTTGTTGGTCTAGCGGATCTTTTAGAGTTGACACAACCAACTAGTGACTACCAACATGATGCTTATAATATGTTCAAACACGAGATGGTACGTGAGGCTAGAAACTACTATGATACATACACGTCTGAACTTACTTCCTCTTCCTGCCCTTCAACCATTAACCTATTGCTAGATTATTCTTCTTATCTTCAAATTTTCCAAGCTGTTGCTAGAGTTGCTGATAAAATCTAAAATATAGAGAGATATAGAGAGATATAGATATAAATACTTGGTATTAAAATAACACGAATTATTGATGCCAGAGAGCTATTTTTAATGCGTATTCATTAGACCGCCCAAAAAGTTCTAGTTCTCTTTACTAGATTGCCCGGCTATGGTTTTATTCGGACTTCCTGAGTCAAGTGTCTCAAACTACGAACTGCCTCCATTTAGTTGGAATGTTTTGTAGCCATGAGCTGTAACCCAATTCAACGTTCTTACGTTTTGCAGCCGTAAAGGAGCCCAAGAGGTGTCTGTAGAAAGATGACGTATACGCTTTGCATTTAGCTGGTAACGTAGACAAATTTCTTACCATGTAAGGGCTCTACAATTCAAGCTTAACATTGCAAAGTATTTTGCTCTGATATTCTATTGTCAGCTGAATATATGTATCGAAAAACCCTCGGCTTGTACATGTTGTCGAGCAAATAATTTTACTACTGATTGCGTGGAATGCAATAGCAACTATACTACGCTACACAAGATAATCACTGCTTGGAGAACAAATGGCAAGTGTTTAGCGAACGATTGGAAACAGCTTTCTTTGACAACCACATACTTTCATAATTGAAGAAGGATGACAATACCTCCGGATCATCTTATTGTTTTATGAGATTCACGAGGGGCATTTGCTATCTCATGTTTTCCAAAATAGGCAATCATGGGCAAATTTTGACAGCTTGTGATCGTATCACTAAATTACCAGCCATTACTAACTACTATGGGGTTCTAAGTAGATATAGGGTTTCATCTTCGGCAAGTATGTTTTACTATATCATTAGAAACTGAAATGCTTGCTAAAAAATTCAAATCTTGAAAATTATAAGCAGTTATGATGAAAAGGATCCTATTTGGCTTATAATGAAAGTATATTTAATCTCTACACAAAATATACCAACACGAATCCCAGAGCCATGAAGTAAAAATTCAGAAGAAAAATGCATGATATTAAAATTATTCAGTTTATGGATGCTGGAGAATTTTTCTAAGTGACGGATGTGAAATCAATAAGTTTCATAATACTAAAGCATAAGTCCCTATTTTCGATGTAGCCTACTTTCAATGGAGCGTTTAACTCAATATCAGGGACAATGTGCTTAATGTTGATTACTGGTGTTGTGCCTTTAAATTTAAGTACCTCTCCTTCACTTACTACCTCAAGTCCTTCGCTTTCGTTAGCGTTTTTAGATGCTCTAGCTAGCAAGAACTTTATGTCATCCCTATAATGCTTCAAAACAGTAGCTCTGAAGTCAGGCAACATATCAACTTGGGAAAGAATAGATGAGTTGTTCTTAAACTTGAATTTCTGAGGGATATACCTCTTCCACTGCTTCAAAACTTGAACATACTCTATGTACTTTAAGTTATTTAAAATATAA
Organism: Priceomyces medius; assembly: GCA_030570455.1. Lineage (NCBI taxonomy): Eukaryota > Fungi > Ascomycota > Pichiomycetes > Serinales > Debaryomycetaceae > Priceomyces > Priceomyces medius. Next base: position 142,231 of record JAJLVV010000014.1, read on the forward strand.
TGGGATGGTGCCAAAAATGTATCTCTATCTGAACTTTTCAACAAGGGTACCAAGAATAGTTTGCCATTAATTCGATCGACTATAAGCTGTATCATTTCTCCTTTGGGAAACCTAACTCTCTGTCCATCAGCCCTTGTTCCGATCAATGCATTAGCAAACGGATTACATTCTATTGATTCATGATTGTAAAATTTTGTCTGGTATAACTCCAGAGTATGCTTCTTGACCCCACGAAGATATTTTGCCGGATTTATTAAGATAGGGTGCTTAAACATGAAGACCTATCTTGTTGTGATCAATGATAACTTTTGTTACATTTCAAATTTGTTTTTTTTGCGATTTATCGTTTCACATCGTTTCAAAAATTGTACATGAAACATTTATAGTATAACGATAAAACAGCCATTTTTTAAAGATGTAGTATCGGTCACGTTAGAGTAACCGAAAGGAACCACTTTAAAACATGATGTAGTAGACTACATTGTAAACTGAATCGACTGCTTTTCTGAAAAGAAGTGGGAGTAAAGAAATGTGATCAGATATAATACCATGATTATCTGCAAAACATTGAAGTTAATGATTTCGACGGTAAGCTATGATATCATCATTAGTATTGGCTTTATTTATTCTTCTTGAGTCAGTGGTCTCAATTCCAGTGAAGAGAGACTTCAGAATTGTAACTGAATACGTCACCAAAGTACGTACACTCTATGTCACAGCAGGTTATAATGCAATATCAGAGACTGGAAGTAGTTCTGTGCAATTGGCCTCTACAAGTTCGGTTTTGTCCCAATATGGCTCATTATATATTAATTCAGAAACTAGTACAATACTGAGCAACACAGGAAGTCTGTCAATTTCAAGGGCACATTTTACAGCTACAGCTAGTTCCACATCGAAAACCCGAACCACGCAAGATGTTCGTAACAACGAGCTTGCATCATTGAATATATTTTCAAATAGTGTATTGAATACACAGTCATTAATGGTTCCATCGTTTTCGGTATCAATTACAACATCTCAAGCGACGTCAAGTCAATCTTCAAGTAGAGTATCCAGTTTCCGTTCTGTTCTGTCAGGAGATTCAACTCTGTCAGGAGATTCAACTCTGTCAGGAGATTCAAGTCTGTCCTATACACAACAAGAGGCCTCGGGTAGTAAACTGGATCCTGGTTCCAAGTTCTTGATGTCTGTAAATTTACCGTCGTCGGCATTTTACTCGACAATCAATAAGATATGGGACAGATTTTGGCTGGAGGAAAGTTCTCAATGGAGTGAAAATGATTCAGTTTGCGGACAAGACGTGAAAGATACAGTATTATGGGAACAGGCTGTTGTTGGAAGAGCAATAACAGACATGAAAGATTACGGCAAAATAAACTCAATTATGACCAATATTGCTCCGTACAAAAACAATAATCTTGGTGCCTACTCTTCTGGAAAAGGTGGGACAAGCGATGTGTATACAGACGATAACTCCCAACTAGCTTGGGTTTTCATTGATGCATACCTGGTTACTGGAAATAATGATTACCTTTCTAGTGCACAATCTATTGTATCCTATGTAATGCTGCAGGCAGACGATAATGGTGGTGTCATATGGAAATACCAAAATAATTACATTGCATCAATATCTACAGTTGAAGCAGCACTTGCTGCAATGAGGCTATATGAGGTTACAAATGATCAGAAGTTGATTAATTTTACAGTCTCTTGTATGAACTTTATGTTTAAGTACTTCCAAGACCCATCAGATAAGCTATTTTATGACGGCTTAGATAAAACTGATTACTCTAACGTTAACAAAGGAAAGCTTTCGTACACTGTTGGATGTGCACTAAGTACCCTAGGCTATTTAAGCAAATATGATGATGATAGTAAATGGACCTCTAAAGCATTGGAACTTGCTAAAGCTGCCACAAACCAGAATGGCGCATTTTATGATGGTAACAAACTTTGGAACAACCAGCTAGAATACGTTCATCTTCTATACGCTGGTTTTGCTGATATGTTCAATATTATGAAATGGAATGATGAGTTCGAAGACTTCAAAGATGAAGTAAAGCGCCAAGGCAATTACATATACGGGATCTTACAAGATCCTTTGGATTTATCTCTATATTGGAATCTGGCAACATCTGGCACGGAGAACGTTTTTAATAAATTTCAAAATGTTTTTGGTGGTTCTAAATCGTTCTCTGAAAGTGATTCTATACATTGTAATAATAAAATGTCTCTGCCGACAAAGAAGGTTCTCATGGACAATGCATCTGCCGCACAAATTTTATTCGAGTTAAGTAGAGTTCATTAGTTTGTAAAATAATAGCTTAATAAATTCTAGATATAAGGAAAGGAGTGAGAAAATAAAACCAAATCCAACCAGAGTGTATCTTGAAGTTATGAAAAGTTGACAAAAGTGGTGTTTTCCCCTTTATTTTAAGAATATGTAAAGAATGACACCCAAAGTCTTTCTACAATATCATCCAAGACAAAGAAATGGGCGCAAAAAATCACGAGATTTGCAGCAACTTTGAAAATCGATTAGAATATGAAGTGTGGCTAAAACAGCGACAACGGCAAATTACTAAAAGTTCAAGCCATACAATATCTGTCATTATGTGGCTCAACTATATATTTTTTAGCAAACCCTGGTTCCTTTGTTTTCTACTGAAATAATCCTCATTGTGATATTGAAATCTTTCAATATGGGAGATCAGACTACAGTAGAAGAGATTGACAAGAAGTACAACGTTAGACCTTTTATTGAGGCAGAACCTTCAAAGTCAAAGGTAGAAACAATTGAGTTAGACTCGATTGATTTGGCTTTGTTTAAGGAAGGCGATGAATTCTTCTCTCAAAGAAAAGCTTTAGCAGATAAATTGGAAAATTCTTTGTCTACATATGGATTCTTTTCTGTTGTGAACCACGGACTTGAACAAGAAACTTTTGACCATTTACGTTCTATTTCGCAATCATTACTTGAGTTACCAGAAGATGTAAAGAGGCAATATCTCGCTGGGGCATTGAAATCTGACCTTGAGAATAGAGAAATTTCTTTAGGAGGTGAGAGAGGAGCAGGTTTCAAACCTCGAGGATACTGGTCTTTTAAGAATGGAGTGGAGGACTCCATTGAACATTACAACTTCAGGGAAATGCAGCAGCCAAGTTTTTTTGATGAGAAAAAGAACTATCCAGAATTAGCAAGAGCCCACTTACCTGAGATCGCTCACTACTTCAGATATTTGCATCAGTCAATTTTGAGGAAGATTCTAACATTGTGTGACATAGTGTTAGAATTACCAGAGGGAACCTTATGGGAAGACTATTTTAAAGTTATTGAAAATGATCACTTCAACTCTGGAAATGGATTTGGGAGATTTATGGTATACCATGGTATGGATCCCGAAGATGAGAGAAAGGTAGATAAGAACTGGTTGAGAGGCCATTCAGACAGTAGTGCCTTCACCTTCATTACGTCCCAACCAATTTTATCGCTTCAGATCAGAGACTACTTTACTGGTAACTGGAGATATGTCGGTCATACACCAGGGGGGTTAATCGTTAACATTGGAGACACGATGGAGTTCATCACTGGAGGCTACTTTAAGTCTTCAATTCATAGGGTTGTAACACCACCAGATGATCAAAGACAATACAAGCGCTTAGTATTGATTTATTTCTGCAACCCTAAATACCCATCTGTTCTCGATCCCGAGCCTCTAAATTCACCTAAATTGAAAAAATTGGGTTTAGGAAAACCTGAAGAATGGGAAAAGATTACATTTACGGAGTGGGACAATGAAAAGGGAAGACTATTCGGTAAAAAAGCCGTTAATGATAGTAAAGGTGACGAACCAAACTTAGTTCTAATCTATGGTCGCCTTCACGAGAGATGGCACCAAGCTGAGAAAAATTTCTCTCTTACGGAAGCTCGTAAGAAGTTCAATGTCATTGACATTGGGAATTTATAGTTTACGAATCTATTTACAATGAAATATGTTTTATGAAATAAGATCTTCAATGTCAATTTCTTTCTTTTTTATCCCTATTATATACATCTCCCTCAGTTCGTTTCTGCTGGCATTAGGCTTCATTTTGAACACCTTAGAGAAGGCTTTCCGCATCTTCTCAGTTAAAATTCCTTCTTCTTTTCCCGTGTAATATTTCATTAACAAGTTACCATTCTTCTTGAGTAATGAACAAGCAAGAATTAAAGTTCCATCACATAAATCCATACTGGCAAAATGGTCGCTGTCTTTTAGCCCCGATGTATTCGCCATCATGTCACTTATTATTAAATCAACTGGGTGTTTACTTTCTGCTCCAGATCCTCTACTGAAAAAATCTCTTATCTCATTATGTGTGTTCTTAGAGAGTATATCTCCTTGGAGAAAAAATGAACCTTCTGGAGGGCTACAGTCTATAAGGTCTACGCCTAGTATTGTTGGCTTCAAACCTAGCTTTTTAGTGATGTCCAATGCAACTTGTGTCCAGGCTCCTGGTGCAAAACCTAAATCCACTATGTTTAAGCTTTTCTTATTGAACAATTTGTATTTCTGGTCGATTTCAATTAATTTGAATGAAGCTCTGGATCTATAGTTCTGATTTTTTGACTCTTTTGTGTAAGCGTCATTTTTCTGTCTCTCCAACCATCGCATAGAAGATGGTTTTGACTTCCATCTGATTTGCCTTAAAAATGGAAATCCAGATTTAAGCATAATGCTTTCGTTTTAAGACCTTTAAAAAACTTGTAGAACTTTAAAACGTACCGTAGAAAATATACTGCATATAACACGTCATCTAAAATACTCATCTCTGGAAATTTTTTAGACTATATCGGTGATACAAGATAAATAGAAGAAGCCATTTAAACGTACCAATGTCACAAGAGATTCTCAAGACGTTGGAGGATGCCCCTCATAATGTTTTCAAGCTATTCAAATCTGAAAGTACTGAAAATGGTGACTATTTCAAAAATTTGGTAAAGGAATTAATAGATCCTATAACCAAACAGTATTCAGTATTGGATGAAATATATGTTGATGGGCTTGATTCCAGTCAGGTTTTTGGTCAAACAAAACTCGTTTTAGACAGTGTTAGTGATCTGCTTTTAAATGAAACGATTCCTTCTTTTAAGGAAGAGCTAGGCGAAGGCGAAGAAGACGATGAGGAAGAGGAAGAGGAAGAGGATGAGGAAGAGGATGTGGAAGGCGAAGAATTCTCTGACTCTGAAATTGATGGGGAAACTTCTATTCAAGATGAAATAGAAGGTGAAGAGTCAAGTGAAGATGAATTTGATGATGCTGAACAAGAGCTAGAAGACTTTAATGAAAATGATGTTGAAGACGGCCAAGAAGCAGAAGAGGAAAAAGAAGTCAATTCGGATAGTAAATTAGAAACAGAGGAACATGTAAAGGATGTATTTGGATTGAATGATGGTTTTTTTGACATTGATGAATTCAATAAGCAAACTTTAGCCCTTGAAGATGGGTCAAACCCACAAGAAAGAATCGAAGATGAAGTAGATTTATATGGAGAGTTAAGTGAGGAAGGAAGTGAAGATGAGATGGAATATTTTGATGACTTCTATGAAAAGCCAGGTCAACTGTTGAAGTCTGCAAGGAAATCTAATGACAAGAATGAGGAAGTAGAAGAAAATGCCGAAGTAAGCGATGATGATGCAGATGAAAATTACTTACAGGATGCTATGGGCTCTGCAAGATTGGACTTATTTGCAGACGATGATAATGATCAAGAAGTTGATCAAATTAAAGATCAGAGAAATTCAGGGGAGTTATCAACCTTCGAAAAACAGCAACAAGAAATCCAAGCTCAGATAAGACAACTTGAAGCTGAATTAGTTGCTGACAAAAAGTGGACAATGAAGGGTGAGATATCCTCTAAAGACAGACCTGAAGACTCATTGCTTAACGATCCTGAAGCGCCTAACTTGGAGTTTGATAGAAATGCTAAACCAGTCCCAGTGATCACAGAAGAAGTGACCGAATCAATAGAAGATTTAATACGGCGAAGAATTAAAAATGATGAGTTCGATGACTTACCAAAGAGGATTATTACAGATGTTTCTAAGTTCTACAATAAACAAAAGTATGAGTTAAGTGAAGAAAAGTCGTCAAAATCTTTGGCAGACCTTTATGAAGACGAGTACAACCAGGTTGACCCTCAAAAACAAGTGGATGAAGAACTCCAGAAACAGCATGACGAAATCAGCGAACTATTCACGGACGTCAATTACAAGTTAGATGCTTTAACTTCGGCTCATTTCGTGCCCAAACCACACCAAGCCAGATCTATTGAAATAAAGGTTAATGATGACGCCCCTGTCATTTCCATGGAAGATGCAAACCCTATACACGTTCCAACTGGTTCAGCATTAGCTCCACAAGAAATATATAAGATTGGAGACGATCAACCACGCGCAAATTCTGCCCAAGGTAGACTGGAAGTTCAACTCAAGTCAGGTCTCTCATATTCCAAAGATGAGCTCTCGAGGGAAGACAAACAAAGGTTAAGAAGAGCAAATAAAAGAAAGAAGACAAAGGAATTTAACAATCGTAAAGAATTCAAACAATTGTTACAAAACCAGTCATCTGAACCTGAATCCAAAAAGCAAAAGACTGATAATGTTATTGATACGTTGTCTAAAGCGAAGAATGTCACTATCATTGGCAAAAAGGGTGAGTTACGAGATGTTAGGGGTAATTTGAAGAAGCAACAAGGACCCAAACTGTCCAATAACTTCAAACTTTAGTATATAGAACAGCATTAAAAGTTTTATCCATTTAATTATGTTTGGTAAACACTCATATTAGAAAGGTGTAGAGTAGAACCTCTCAATCAGGATTTTTCAAAAGAGTTTCAATAATACAATAAGTAATTGAAACTGTTTTGTTTTTTATATCGACTGTCCTGAACATACTATGACATATAAACGTATTCCAACGTTAATGTAAAACTTTTTGCGCTATAGCGTAATACTAGATTTACCCCACGTAAACAGTTTAGAGCAAATTTCATTGTTCGTGGCCCGATTAGGAAATTTATTTTTCAGCTCGCTTCTGCTTCAGGGGAAAATCTTGCCGAAAGATACAACACAGGAACCTTTACATCGACGAAGCCCTGAACCCTTTAGGAGTAGCTTCGGGACTGCTTCGAGAGTAAACATCGAGACTGCTTCAAGCTAACGTATACACTACGTTGTTGGCTTATGAAAAAAGACTTCGACATATTTTCTTGGGAATCTCAATTTGAGAGGATGCAGATGTGACCAACACAAAGATAGAAACTGATATTTTCCGCTTTCCTTAAAGTTGCATCAAGCAAACCTACATAAGTTTGTCGGGATTTAACGACTTCCTCTGTTGTTTAGGTGTTCATTTCACTGGATTTAGTGAGGATTCACTTAGTGAGATTTCACGCACCTAGCCGAATTAGCTATATTACATGCAGCAAGGGCGGAACTCTTTTTTTTTTCAAACCCCAAGCCGACCATACTTCACTGGCAATCACTTGTGGCCTTGAGTCACGATGTTTGCGTTACAGGACCGAATTTGCTCGAAGCGTACTAATTAGCGGAACTCCCCTTTCTGCCATACAGAAGATTTTCAATTGATATAAATAGAAACTCGACGTGTTAAGCAATACTAGATTCCACATGTTATCACTTACAAGATCCATCGATAAACCCATATCTACATGGCATACCATCATTTGTTAGGCATCACCTAGCAACACCACCCACATAGTAATTCTCTAATCTACTATATCCGCAACGTAATCATTTTATTTTTTCCAGAACTTTGCCCTGTAGGCATGGATGACGGCGGGAAAACTTTCGCCCTTCGCCTGCATTAATTTTGATTTAATTCCACTCACCCAACTTTAATTTAGTATCGATGCATTTATTTGATGGACGATACAAGGGCTAAACACTATTCTAAATATCACCTTTTACTTGAGTGCTAGACCTACGTAGCGGTTCTGTGCCTCTTACTTCTCATAGCCCAGGGAATTAGCCTCCACAATATGGCTGTGATATGTACTTCGTCGTAGCCATTGTACTATACGCAGTACCCCATATATGCCTATGCCGCTTCCCTATTGGGATGTACAAGAAATAACTATATTTAGCAATGTAATAGGGTCAATTACGACGTCGAGCACTGAACATTTCCTCCTAGAGAGGGGGTTGTTGCCTGGGGAAGTAGTTAGATCATAATCGACTTATCCCGATACACAGTTAGCGGGGGTTTTTCCCTATATAGGTAGACATTAGTCAACATGGGTACCTTGAAGGTTCCCGGAAGGGGTTTGAATGACTGAAGTGTTATAAATATGCCTTCTTCTTCCTTGAAGTGGAAATTTTTTTATGGTCAGACTAGTTTTGAGTTGATAAGTACTACTTGGTTTTAATTGCTATAATAGTATCTAATGAGAGTCAGCAACGTTCACTTATTATTAGCGCTTGCAATAGCGCAAACCACTAATGGTGCATACGTTCCATCTGACCCATGGACTAACTTGACACCATCAAAGACTCTTGCAGGTGCAACAACCGATTTAGACGGTACATTCGCTATTTCCTTAGAAACTATCGCTTCTGGAGAAACTTCTGGTGCTGAAACATCTGTCGTGACATCTGCTGCAGGTAAAACAGGTGCGAAACACAGCGCTAAAGACAGTATTACATCCACACCTGTTGTCGGTAGCACATCAGGAGATTTATCTCCCACGAGTGCAGCTTCCTTGAAATTGAGCCCTCAACAAATTAAGGGAGCACAGGTGAAAGAAAATAAGCATGTGGGTGGGCAAAATAAGGGCGTCGATCAAATTGGTGACGGTCAAATCCAAGGTAACACTTCTCCAGTTTCCACAAAGGCTGCTAAGTCGGTTGTCAATCAAGTAACTGATGGCCAAATCCAGGCACAAAGCACCAAAGCAGCGGCATCTGTTATAAACCAAATTACTGATGGACAAATTCAAGCCCAAAGCACCAAGGCTGCCGCTTCCGTCGTGAACCAGATCACCGATGGACAAATTCAAGCCCAAAGCACCAAGGCTGCCGCTTCCGTCGTGAATCAAATCACTGATGGACAAATTCAAGCCCAAAGCACCAAGGCTGCCGCTTCTGTCGTGAACCAAATCACCGATGGACAAATTCAAGCTCAAAGCGCCTCTCCTAAGACTGCTTCGGTTGTAAACCAAATTGGAGATGGACAAATTCAGCATCAAACTAATGCCCATGTTGTTAACCAGATTGGTGATGGTCAAATTCAACAACAAAGTGCTTCTCCTCAAACCGCTTCTGTTGTCAATCAAATTGGTGATGGTCAAGTTCAACACCAAACTGCTAAAGCTGCTCCAACTGCTTCTGTCGCAAACCAAATTGGAGATGGACAGGTTCAACACCAAACTGCTAAAGCTGCCCCAACTGCTTCCGTTGCGAACCAAATTACTGACGGTCAAATTCAACACCAAACCGCTACCGCTGCATCGCAAATTAGCGATGGTCAAGTTCAAGCGAAGTCTACCGCTGCTGCAGCTTCTCAAGGAAGTGATGGTCAAATTCAAGGTAATTCTACGGATAATTCAGATTCTTCAGGCAGCTCAGAATACCCAGAAACTTGTGTTTCTAGCGACGCTTTGACAGTTACTTTACAGGGAGGAATTTTGAAAGATGCAAAGGGTAGAGTTGGTTCGATTGTTGCAAACAGACAATTCCAATTCGATGGACCACCACCACAAGCTGGTGCTATCTATGCCGCAGGCTGGTCTGTCAAGAATGGCAATTTGGCTATTGGTGACACTACTACCTTCTATCAGTGTAAGTCTGGAGACTTCCAAAACTTATATGATCAGTCTCTTGGTGCCCAATGCTCTCCAGTAAAGATTAAGCTTTTAAAGGTTGTTCAATGTTAAAACAAGAGAAAATTAATTATGAAAGAGATAATTAAAAAAATTTCATGCATTTGATACCATTTAATGATTAATTATATCATTATAATAATTCTTTTCAGACACGTTAATTTGTTTTTTTTTTCGAAACCATGACTTTTAGAGTGTTCACTCTGCAAATGTTTTATTTTATTTTCTTGATGGTACATGATTTTGATTTCATTTGTCATTTCACTCCTTATATAATCTGCATTTCCCTGGCATATCATGTCTCAAAGTTATTAGATGTTTAATGTAGATCAATAAATTTAAAATTAAGGTAAATCATTTGTAAATATACAGCTAATAATTAAACTGACTATTTTAAATAGATGAGCACTCATGTTACCACTTGTATGAACAGTTGCTCTTTTCTTTGAACAGGAATAGGTTCCATGGTCTAGCGGTATGACGTCTCTCTCACCCAGAGAAGGTCTCGAGTTCGATCCTCGATGGAATCAACTCCTGTCTTTTTTTTCGCACTTTGATTAACTTAAAAAGCCTTATGTACTACGCCCAAGTCTATGGATTACAATTTGATGATTTGTACAAAAAATTCATTTGAAAGGAAATTCTATGTACTAGAGTATATAGTTATATTCCTTAGTCTTCGTCCTCGTCGCTAGTGATTTCTTCATCGTCACTATCGGAGCCATTATCATCATTATCTTCAGGAAATGTATTAGAGGCACTATCATCATCATCCTCTTCACCCTCATTGGGGTTAACATCAGCCCATTCTATATAATTCCCACTTACAATGCTCTTACTGATAGGCAACAGTAAAGGGTCAAATGGAAAATAAGCTTCCAAGTCCAAAAATTCTTGTTTCTGCCTAAAGTTCCCGACAAATGCTGGTAAGGAATTTGGACCATTAGACAGTAAAATCCTCTCCCTTTTGTTATGTTCAATAATGGAATAACAATAACAGACATTCAATTTTGTGGCTATTTTAGCAAATATGAAAACAACTGTTTCGTCACAGAACTTGAGCGGATTGAACTTTGTAATAATAACCCTTTGAAAAAACTTATCCAAACTACATTCCCATTCAGAATCGGTTGAAGTGGTCTCAGAATTTGAGCTATCGTCAATCAATTCCTTGTATAAAATTTTGTACCTGAAACAAAATATGTATAATAATGCTTGAAATGCCGCATAAAACAACTTGAATCTCTCCATTCCTCCTTTTTGTTCATTATTTTCCCATGACCCAGGGTTCTCCATATCAGCAATTTCACATTCTCTTTCAGTAATATACTTATCAAGCCATCCAATCAAATAGCTAACGATAAACACAACTTGGTGTCTTGATAAGGTCTTTGCCCTAGCAATGTACGAGGACAAATACTGCATGGCCTTTAATCTCTTTTCTAATATTTCCTTGGGATTGAAAGCTACATCTATGAGTGCAACCAAAAAGGAGTCTGCTAGTTCTGGTTGATATTGTGAAACATGGAAAAGAACAAATTGTATCAGCTTAGTAAAATGCGTTGGAAGTACGTGAGACTTGAATAGTGAAATGATTGTGTTGTACAAGGTGACACCATTCTCATTATTTAGTTCATCAATAGTGAAGGAGTTTGATGTCAGATTCAATAGCAAACTTAATATAGAGTCTAACTTCGATACTAAGGATCTAATGGTTGAAGTATTCGTAACTGGGTCAACTAGATACTCTACTTCACCTTCTCTGAGCTCGTCATCATCATTAACAACTTCGTCAACATTATTTGATATTAATGTAGATTTCTCCATTTCATCTTCGGAATTTTCTCCATCGCCATCACTTTTGCCATTAATTAAATCTTCAATTTCATCGTCTTCTAGATCATCTAATTCATTTTGGAGTTCAACATCTAATTTGATACAGCACTCAATAATTAATTGCCAAATATTAAATTGTAAATCTGGACAATAGGATATCATTTTCATCAAGTTGTTAACATAATTAGTGAGCTCAACAGTGCTTGCAGATAAATGATGTGGGAAGTTCTTTTGAAGAGTCTTCGTAAATGAATTTATGGAAGTTGGAATAAACTTCATAATTTTATGTAATATATCGTGATGCTTTACTAAAATGCTATTATCGTCTAAATCTATCGCAGTAAACTCAGCTATTAGTTTGGTAGTGACTTCATGCAAATACTTGGGTAATGTCGAAACAAGTACAGATAAGAAGCGTGAATAGAGTTCTATAAAGTCATTCAATGCCTCTGAGTTTGGAGACTTTGCTTCAAGCCAACTGTAATCCAAAACAGCAGAAATCAACCTGTTACCTGGTGCTTTGTCCAATCTGAAAATGTTCGATATTAAGTTCCTCAATAATATATTAAAGTTGAATATAGAAATCGAACTTTGATGAGATATAGGCAAACTAATTCTTGAGGCAAGGGAATCGATCTGTAATTGATCATTCTAAAATTGTTAGTAAATACACTTTTTAGAATTAAAACAAGCAAACTTACCTTTTCCAAAGCTTCAAATGCAGAGTCTACATATGCTTGAAACATTTGCTCAGAGAAATACTCTGGATTATCGTCATCTATTAGATCTTGGTTACTTTTTTTCACTTTCTTAGTGATCAGATCGTTATTAGAGTCAGCTTCCATTAAGGTTCGCTTTCTCGATAGTGGGTCATGTATTGACATTATCATTCTTTTCAAGAGGCTAATGCCTAACTATGCCTACTTATACTTCTCTGTTAACAATGTGATGAGTATCGTGTGAATGAAACAAGGAGAGAGAAGAGGGCTTTTTAGAAAAAAATTGCACTAAGCCGCAGTTAATGTCGTGATAGAGGCACGACATAATTGGTACAAAGTATGTACTATCATGTTCTAATAGAAATGAAGGATATATATTCCAAATTAAAGAATATTATATATTATGGAGGCTGAGACTAAAATACCAAAGAGAGTTGAAATTCATCCTGTTGTTTTACTAAATATTTCTGATCATCTTTCACGTAACATTGTAAGTGATTTCGGCGTGCTTTTAGGTTCGGCAGATGGTGACAAGGTAATAGTTGAGGGATCGTTTGAAATTTTATTTAAGAAGCAGGTGCTAATCGACGAAGAATTCTTGATCAAAAGGTTAGGTCAGTTTAAGACAATAAATCCACTGCAGGAATGTGTGGGAATTTATAAAATATTCAAAAATAGTGATCCCGACTCGTCCGTGGAATCGGTTTTAGAACAAATCTATAAATTGCAACCAAACATAGGGTTCATATATACCTTAGTTGACGGCCATAGTTTACGAAGTGGAAAAAGTCCAACTGATTTTGAATCATTTAAAAGTTACCTTTATGGGAAACCAGATCCATTAACGACTAGTATGTCGCTAACTACTACAGAGTCAATCTCAGCAACGACTTCTTATGATTATTCAAATTATCTGGAGAAGGAACAACAGAGACATGAGAATAAGGACGTCACATTTTCAATTACCAAACTTCATGAAAAAGTTAATAGAATAATTGATTACCTTCAAAATCCTGATCGTTACCACTCCTTGGGTCCTGCCAACTTGGATGTTTCTATAAATCGACTATCGAATAAAATTATGGCATTCAAAGGTCACAATCACAAACCACTTAATGGTAATTATCAACTACAAAGCTCGCAACTATCCCTCTTAACTGAGCAGTTAAGTGCATTACAAGATCTCAAATCTAAAATTGATCTTCTGATTTCCAGACATATAATGGGTCCTGATTCAGAGTCAGGACTAGACGAGATATTGTCACTGCGAGCACCGTTCACTCTTACTGATTCAAGAAGGTGAATATACATTTCACGTATAGAGTAATTGATTTTGCATAGTGGCATTAGCCTATTATTACATGAGAAGGCGATATTTAACTGTAGTTATACGCTATTATATGACAAGAACTGCAGAAAGCCAAATTAAAAAAAAAATGAGAAATGATGACTCCGACGCGGTTCGAACGCGTGCATCTTTACGATAACAGAACTTGAGTCTGCCGCCTTAACCACTCGGCCACA
>JAJLVV010000015.1:0-148820 GCA_030570455.1 Priceomyces medius
TTCAGCCTTAAGTTTGTCCAAAACCCAAGCGTACTTGAAAGAACCCTTACCTAATTCAGCGGCTTCCTTTTCAAACTTTTCGATGGTTCTCTTGTCAATACCACCACACTTGTAAATCAAGTGACCGGTGGTAGTAGACTTACCAGAATCGACGTGTCCAATAACGACGACGTTAACGTGAGATTTTCCCTTACCCATCTTGTACTATCTATCTAATTTATTAGAGTTCTACTTGTTGTAAATTCTCTTTAACAGGAGGGCAAAAAGCTTTTTTTTATACGCTACTCCAAGGGTAAAAATTTTCAGGATCACCCTGCACATAATAACAATAAGGTAACACAAACTTATAAAAGCCTATGCACCCATACGTAAACAGCAAGGCATCGCCTGTAACAATAAACTTGCAGCCGCTGCGCGGCAATTCTGTCCGGTACACGGGAATGAGGATAGGGTTGGAAACCTACTGCAGACAGGCAGGCGGACAAGGTAAGAAAGGCAGACTCGAAGTCTTCCTAATTGTCAATGGCTGCAAACAAAGGTGTAGCTGTATATTGCAACTGAGAGAAGGCATTTAGTGCTTACTGAAACATAACTACAAAGATTGTACATAACTAGGATATGTGTATGTATTAGCTAATTCTATCTCCTACGCCTAGATTTGCGAGTGCCAGCCAGCTCAGAGCTGAGCTTTTCCAATAACAGCAAACCCTTGGAGGGCTCAGCATCAGCGTACTTCACCTGAGTTAACTGCTCATGGTCATCTGGGTTGGTTATGTCGGCGTCATTATCAGGATCATCTTCCAGATGTGCTACAATGAGGTCAGCCGTAAGCGACCTAGGGGACGGATTACCCACCAAGCGACCGTATTTAAGCTTCTTGGTACCATTTTTTGGTGAAGGTAAAGACACAGAGTCCATTTCATCATGAACACGCTTCTTTTGAGGAGTTGATGGGGAAGTGTTGCCGGTGGTTGCGCTGGTAGTGTCGGAAACTGACTGGGCAGTCGCAGACTGCATGCGCCCAGCAAACTCGATCAACGAGGACGCTCTGACACCGCCAGCAGGTGCAAACAAACACCATGAGTAGTCCATAATGCTGGGAAATTGAAGCTTATCAGCACTTGAGGCGCTTGTAAGTTGAATTGCTTCCCATAGATATGCAATAGAAACGACTGGGACCTTCCACTGCTTAGCAGCATTTATTTTATTTTTTGTAGCTAGACTTGAGACAGAGGAATTTCCAGACTTATAGATGGGACAATCGACAATGTCTTCGAACCGATATTTGAACAAGACAGGAGAATTCTTTTTTAATGAATCTTTGAAGAGACTGATGTTGACCACCAACAAATCTCTGTTTACAGTTAAAGTATCGCAGTAATCAAGACCCAAATAACGAATGAGTTTTTCTACATGAAGAAGCTCAATCCCCGTGAATCCACTAATACAGACCTTGAATTTCCTCTCTGACTTTACAATTCCCTTTATGGGTATGCCCCAGGAATCGATTGTAATTTTATTGTAAAAGAGCGATCTCTCAATAAACCATTCAGTGACCACCTTAATACTACCATTTGTGATTCTATCTGTAATAGAATCCGATAGAATTTTCAACATGAGTGATGACTGCGGACCCCTCTCTGCTGGTAAAGCGATGTGTGTGATATTAGAATCCAATTCAGTTGTAACCAAACCATGGTGGTTTTCTATGACTTTTGATATTAAGGAGACCTGCTTATCATTGAATCCAACAAGCAAAAATGAGTAGTTCAGGAACAAACCTGTTTTAACTAACGAACTAGCTTTTGATTCCTCAGCAACTTCTTCCTGCCCTTCATCTTCCAGAACTTCGTCCCACGCTGAGTTCTTGTTCACGTCTTTTGAATGGCCCTTCGCTTTATCCATAATTGAGTTCCATATATCAGTACTTTGTCGCAACTTCAACCTGGGTCTCTCCACAATGCTAGAATTATCACTTATGCTACGATTCTTATGATCCATTACTTTGGCCCATACATTACATCCATTATAAACTTCCTTTTCCAAAGAATAATCTTCCAAGACTAGGCTTGTACCTCTCAAACTTGAATCAAAGAACCATATGGGATGCACGGAAGGAATATTCCACTCATTAGCCTTAAGATATCTCTTTCCTTTAGGTTCAGAGGTTACAATACAAGTATGTGATGTTGTCAAAGATTCGGTGAGTTTGCCCCCCTCCTTTTTCACAAATGCTGATAGATGCTCTAAACTGAAGAAGTCTGCATCTTCATGACCTTCTCTATGCTGTGCTTTGAATAACGCTGGTATGTCATGATATTCAATACGTGAAAGACATATTATCATATCACTGAAAATAGGTAACCTATAGTCGTCTAACAGAATGTCTTCTCCCCGAATCCACTTGTCATAAATTTCATGAATAGCATCCTGTCGTAGAAACTTGATATCGAACCGATTTCGCACACAATAACCATACTTGTCAGTGTTTCTGTTTCCAACAATAAGATAGTGAACATCGCTCATCAAGTCGCTGTAGTGCTTTCCACCAAGCCTGACGGCCCTCTCAGCAATTTCCTCTCTCTCCTTGGAGGGAATTCCCGTACAGCAGAAAGCTAGACCCTTAAACGGCTTTTCATTAGACATTAATGAGTTATTAGTATGTTTATATTATTCCTATCAAACTGATCTCACATATCTATACCAACAATATATACAGGAAACCCATCAATTCCATTTGTGTGCAGGTAATTTATAATCATGTAGCTTTTGATATAAAACGAGAATGCAAAGGGCAGGTAGCAGCCCCACGACGGTCTGGTGGTAAAGACGTGGCATATATGATTATGAAGTTAGCAGTTAATTCGTGATAATTTCAATACAGACTTACATACACAAGCACATACTTATAACGAAGACGTTGTCGGATTAAGAATGGCAGTAACAAGGTCCAAGAAGATCTTGAAAAGTTCTACAGAAATACTTTCTAATGGGGTTAAGGAAGTTAAATTGATAAAAGTAAGGAAGGTATCTAAGAGCACTGCTATTAGGTCTCCCAAGAAGCAAAAAGGTATAATCTTCGAAGACTCGCTAACCCATATTGATATTCCCAAGGATCTCCAGCTTCCACTAGAATTCGTTGCATATCATCAACCAGAGTTTGCAACAGGCTTACAATACATTATTGAAAAGGACCCTACCTTATATCCAGTTATTACACACCAGAAGTTCTCATCATTTAAAAATAAGGGCCCTGAACCCGAGCTTTCACGATCTGACACTACTTTAAAGTATTGGTATTCATTGGTCAAATCAGTTATCAGCCAGCAAATTAGCGGATCAGCTGCTAAATCAATTGAAGAGAAATTCACGGCATTGTTTGGCGAAGAGGGGCCAACTCCCGAAACAACGTTGAAAAAACCATTAGAAGAGTTGAGAGCAGCCGGTCTTTCAAACCAAAAAGTGAAGTATATTTTGCATATTAGCGAAGTTTTCAGTGACCCAAACTCTACATTATCTAACCCTGATTTTTATAAAGAAAATTCCATCGAAGATATTATCAAAGAGTTGGTTCTTTTGAAAGGAATAGGTATCTGGTCAGCAAAAATGTTCATTGTTTTCACATTGAACGGTATGGACATTTTTGCCCACGATGATCTAGGAATAGCTAAAGGTATGTCTAGGTATTTATTAAGACGTAAAAATATCTTAGAAGATGCTAGGGTAGAATTAACCAAATACGATGACATTCAGATTTTATTGAAAAAACGGCCTAAGTTTGAATCTAAAGGAAACAAAAGGGATTGGGTCCCAGTCCATGACGAATACGTAAAATATATTGGTTCTCAATTCAGTCCATATCAAACTGTTTTCATGATGGTGTTGTGGAGATTGGCTCTGACTAATATAGATGTTTTGGAAAATTCAGGGATATCAAATGCCGTGAAGCAAGAGGACAAATAAAAGTAGATGGTAGAGGGGCTTAATCAAAGTAGACGAGTTTGGGTTTTCACCACCAATCAGTATGTGTTTGGCTTCAGTTTTATCATTTTCATTTATCTTGTTTAGCTCTTTTTCTATTTCATCAAGACCATAGTCAAGGCCAGGTTTCACCAAAAAGTCCAATTTCAGCCTGTCGAAGCCTTGTTTCTCAACCAAGTAGTTGACAAACTCTTCCATATTCAATTCATATTTTTCCTTTTTCTCTGGTTTAACTGCACCATATATCTTGTAGCTGTAGTCATTGAATTTGGATCCATCTTCATCATCAGAGATTACTTGTTTAGTCCACTCCCGCAAGTTGCTTTCATCAGAAATTTTGTCTTCATAGTTTTTGATGCTTGATTTCATTCTGTTTCCGAAGATGTCTATGGTATACTGTTTAGCTTTAGCTTGATCTCCCATCAGTTTAAAGTTTAGAAACTCTTTAATCCACGATTTTGTAGAGCTTATCTTTGTATTAATAGGTTTCTCAGGATCTATCAGAGAAGCTGTCGCCTTGTTGACTTCAATGTTTGACTCATCTTCAGCTTCAAACGGATCACCGCTTTCCTCTTCAAGTGCAGATGATTCAATCTTATCATTTGGAACAATACCCAGGAAAATTCTATTCTTGAAATTTTGCAATGCTGCTCTTCTGCTTGATTTCTCTGGCTCGCTAGAGCTTTGGGGTTTTATCCCGCTATCTTCAACCTTTTTAAGAGTAGAATGTAACTTTTCCAGATTCTTTATCTTCACCGGGAGGTGACTAGTCATCCCAATTCGTAGACTCAACACACCAGAGATGTGGAATGCAAGTAAAAGATAAAAGAACTTCATAGCGAACTTAACTTAGCTCTTATGTTTAGCAATTGTTGTAAGAGTTATCGTCTCTAGTTTTTTTTCTTTAATAAAAAAATATACCCTTAATCTACAAGAAAATATCTAAGGATCCTTTAAGTTGTTTCTGTTAATTGTTGCACCCAAAGCCTCTTGCAGTTGCAGCAAGGGAAGTGGCTTTTGTGGCACTACACTAGTTGGAAGAGTGTCTGTCTGGGACTAGATTCTTGTGTAAAGTTGGGTTTTTTGCAACCTCCGAGGATTTAATCCGGGCTCCTCGGAAAACGGTTCCCAACAGGCGATACAAATAAAAAAAAATTTACAAAATTTGAGGCCACACGTATACGGAGGGCGATCTTACGCATATCATTTAGAATCTCTTATATTGTGCAGATTACCAATTACTATGATAGACACCTGAATATGCCTTCCGCTGTTCCCGCACGGCCCTCGCTTGTTTTTCTTTTTTCGCCATTATCTTAGATATAAGGTTGAATTAGCGATCCTTATTCCTACATGAAGCTACTCTAGACCATATTCAAGATCCGTATATTTCTTACCCCTGTCTAATAGAGCCCGGACTTACCAGATATGAACAGTGAATATAATGCGGCAATTGACAACGTGCAGTCCTATCAATTTTCGAGAAATTGCGGCGCAAGCAGACACAAGCGCCTTTGACTAAACAAGCAATAAGTCTCACAAATATAGCAACTATGCCTTGACAACTTGAATATATTGGCAAAAAGAACAATGTCTGGCAGAAGCTAAAGGGAGGGAATAGAGAGACATTTCTTGTACACAGTAGCGGATAAGGGGTGGCCAGTTTACAATAGCAATCTATCTTAGCCCTCGTTCATGTCTCAGCTGAGCTTGTGACAATTAACCAGCTGTGGAGGTAGTGGTTAAACAATTCCAACACATGTTGTGAAGGTCATTGTTCAATTCGTTAAGAAACAAAGCGCTGGTGGGCAATGTGAGATGATGGTATGTCGCGCAGACAGGACTATTTTTTCTGTCTGCGTTGCCTGTAAACGTTAGCTGCGACATGTCGTGATTGTTCACAAAGTTGATCGTATCTTATGAACTCTCCGAAAACGTAACTGTAGTGCATAACTTAATAGTTAAAAACTATTCTCGTGGCTAAGTCTTGTTATAACCCTTACAAGGTGAAGAAAAGACCATTTAGACAGTCCAAATATCCGTAAACCTTCGCTTTGATATTAACAGTCGGATAAACTGGATTAATACTTGTCTTTGACTATAGCTCTACAAGGAAGCTCAACTTTTGCAAGCGGTAGGCGGATATAACTCATTGCCCATTGAAAAAAAATACTAAACTAGAGGGATCCACCGACGGACGTCACCAAGGATCTAGAAGGATACGTCAGGGAGTATATTGGACAAACGCAGGGAAAGATCAGGTATTCAACTTAAAAGCTTTCTAACTGAGCACTGCAGAAACCAGCAAGCTTTAGATTTCAAAAGTTCTTAAAATAAAATCTGTTCAGACTACATACCTAGTAATTCGCTGAAAGGATAAGCTAGTGACATTTACGAACCACAGGCTCTTGTATCATACTGTTCAATGGAAACTCATCCATTTTTGCCTTTAATTTGTAACATTTTCTTCTTTTAGCTATTATATGTTTACTAGCACTATGGATGTCTCATCTAGAAGGGGTTCTATGAGCTCCACATCAACTTCAAAACCAAGGTCAGGAGGACGTTTAGAAATCAGAAGCATAGATACTGATAACTTAATCACCTTGGAAGATAAGTTCACCAAAAAATCTACCAAAAAAGTCAACATAGGCTATACTACTGAACAGTCAGAACGTTCAAACCTGCTTGATTCAAAGAGCAAAGAAAATTATCATAAGACTGTGAACGGAACTTACTATTTCCCCAATGGTGAGGTTTTCAGACCTCGAAATGCTCCATCAAAGAGAAGCAAGCCGAAGAAAATTCACGCTAAACCAACAACAACTGCGCCACAAAAAGACCATAACAACAAGCCTAGTGAAAGCATACCTAGGAACTCTTCATTGACGTCTTTATCATCTGCTAATTCTCAAGTCCATCTTCCTAGATCGTCGTCAGCCAAAAACATTGCACAAAGGAACAGTTTAGCTAAGAATCTCAGGTCAAATAGACTGGATACCAACAGTAATTTAGCACTCTTAGCTTCTTCTTCTCAAAGCAACAATAGTAGCAGTAGTACAAATGTACAAAAGTTACTGCCTAATAACTTGCTATTAAGGAATAACTCTTGCAATTCCTTCTCGGAAGATATATTAAAGTCATCTGATTCGACAGCATCAAGTTTGTTCAACTATAAATTGAACAGTAGCTCATCAAATACTCCTACCACATCGATAAACACCAGCGAAGAAAGCCATGAAATTTACACTGAATCTAAGTCTGTTCACTCCGGTGACACTGACGATTTTAATTTATCAACACTTAATGAAACTTCGGAGGATAATATACAAAAATATGAACTTTCCAATACCGAGGATAAGACACTAAGATCTTCAGAAGGGGAAAGAGTTTTATCTGACAGCAGTTCCGATGATAACCTGGATCAGTACACTGAAGCCAGAGAGTTCATCAGCGAAAGTCCAATGGCGGAGCAAAACGAAAAAGAAATTGCTCCCCACGCTCTATATGAAGACGAAAATGAGCCAAGTGTTCCGACGGAAGATATTATCAATGATATTTTGGGTGAGGTAAGCACAGATGAAGAACAATCAAAGGAACAGGAGCAGGAACTGGCTTCCTCGCCAGAACAAAAGGAAATAAAAACAACTCAGGTGCTTGATGAAGTTGATTCGAAGAGTAGATATTTAATAGAAAGTGAGATACCAGGTAGCACGATTGATGAAGCCAAGAACGAAGAAATTGATCAGATAGCAGTTTTACAAGATAGAAATCTCGATACTTCTCAAAACGAACAGAAGGAAGAGGAAGAATCCAATGCTAAAGAAGCTGTTAATAATGAAGCAACTGAATTAGGGTTATTTGCTGCCAATGATAATGCGAGCACTGTTGTCTCAACATTAAGTGGATTGAATGATGACTCAGAAGGTGGTCAAGCTAACCAACAAGAATCCACTTCCGACATACAAGAAGAGAATAACCAAGACAATCAAGAGAATAAGTACGGTAATATTGAAGAGCAGCCTTATGAGACACCAAAAGAATTACATCCTGGCTCTAATAATGATGATGGTGACGGTGATGGTGAAGGTGATGGTGAAGGTGAAGGTGAAGGTGATGATGGTTCCCTGAATTACGATAATGATCCTCTAGATATGTCTTCTGATATCATCTCTAGCAATACGGATAGCAATTCATCTACTGAGAGCAGCGAAAACGAAGATAATAATACTGCAAGGGAATGTAAAGATGAGTTACAAGAAAGCAAATCAGAGTCTCAGGTGAACGATGAGCCTGAGCTTGAACCACCTTTGGAAAGATCAGATCTTTTTAATGAATCAGAGCAAGTCATCGAAAAGTTTTTAAATGACACTCAAG
Source organism: Priceomyces medius (assembly GCA_030570455.1). NCBI lineage: Eukaryota > Fungi > Ascomycota > Pichiomycetes > Serinales > Debaryomycetaceae > Priceomyces > Priceomyces medius. The sequence goes on from JAJLVV010000015.1 coordinate 8,359, forward strand.
AAGAAGTTCCACCAAGAGGCGACATCAAGATTCTGGAAGACAAAAAGATCAAAAGACATTATCGTGGAAATTCGTCTATTTCCTCTTATAATTCTTTGACAAGATTTGAAGATAATGACAGTTTCATGTCATCTCCCAAGACCCGTACTAGTGAATCGTCCCAATCTCAGGAACCCGATAAAGACATATTAGGAGATAAAGAAAATGAAATAGAAGAAGAGAAGGGCGCACACATGGACAGTGAAATCAATAAAGGAGATGACAAAGACAGTGATAAAGACGACGAAAAAGATCACGGTTATAACAAGACTGCACTCGCACTTATCTTCAGTTTTCCTTCTCAAGATCACATACCTGAAGAATCAGAAGTAGCCGAAGTGGTTAAGAAAAGGCCAGTATCATCAATGCTTCTTCCTCTTGACGAAAATGACTTGAAGCCGAAGCCAAAGCCAAAAAAGCTGCCTGAGAGTGCAGACAAAAGTGTCTTCGAAACAACATCTAGAAGGCCCATAACTCAACAGGCTCCTAGAAAACTATCCATACAATCGCAAAGATCAATGGTAAAATCGCCTTCAATCGCAGGCTCTATGTCCTCTAAGCGGTTTAAATCTCCATCTATAGGAAACTTTAAATCCTTCTGGAACAAGTTAAGAGGAAAGGACGAGAACCAATTGTCAGATGATGTAGAGAGTAGAAGTGCTACGATTAATACCGTTAATTCAATCACAGATAATGAAACTATAGGTTCTTCAAGAAAATTCAAACATTCACTTCTGTTTACAAACTTGAAGAAGAGTACATCGAGAAGATCTATAGATAGAGACTCAAAAATATCGGTATCAAGTAGCAAACATGGCTCAGATTTTGAAGTAAATATCTTGCCTAAACTAGTTGAAGACGAATCTTTTCAAATTGATGAACACTTTTTGACTCTTCCAAAGTTATCCACCGCAGATTCCGATAACATTCTTGATGAAGTTCTACACGAGTTTGACGGAAGGCTCGAAGAGGACAGTAAAAGAAAGGAAGAGAACGGCCAATTTAATTCTTTATCAATTCATGAACCATTCTTGAAAGACGACGAGTTAACAAGTGATCAAATCAAAGATCAGCAAATGAAGGACAGGGCCATGGAGAATGACAAAGAGAACAGCAGTGGTGATGAAAATGAAAATTACGTGGACGAGAACATCAAATATATTCAAGAGGAATTCTTCTGGCCCGATTTCCCTGAAGAGAAATTGCCCAACGAGGAGCCCATTAAAAATAAAGACGAGAAATTATCAACACCAGAAGTAAGCTCTGTCTCTGTCGCTGTATCTGGCCCCGAGTCTGACTCTGACTCCGATTTTGAGCGGGTTGTTTTAAGTAAGGATGAACTCGCTTCTGTGTTCAAGAACTTGTCAGATCACGATAAGAGACATTTACCAGCTCATTTGAAATATGTCGAGCAGTTCACAGGCTTTAACTTCGTTGAGGTAAATTTCAAAAAGTTTGAGGATTTACCATCGGTGGAGTTTGTTCCTGCGCCAAAGTCATCATCTACTCCCATCTTGAAAGTGAAATCATCTTCGAAAAATAAGAAAGTGATGTTCTCAAATAAAGTTTTCATTAACGAGACCTTCCCTGCTGACATGTATAAACGTTATAACAAATGTGTTACTCAGTACACTTTGACAGAGGTTACTGAAGTTAACAAAATCAAGAATGAATTGAACAATTACAAATGCAACGAAATGCTTGTTCACGAAGATTCCCAAGAAAATACGCATTTCTTTTATTAATATAATCTGAAGTATATATATTGTTAACTTATTATACAATCGCATTTACTAGTAAATCAACTTCCACGATATGTAGTATAGCTATGATTAGACAACAAAAGTGGAATATGGTAGTGGTGATCAGGTGGGTTATCTATCTGGAATACAATTTCAACAAAAGGAAAGAATGTACGGCTATTATCTCTCATTTCATGGAAATATTTTCCTGTTAAAAACTTGATCTTGTAGATCCCTGGATTAAGTTTTTCCCAGTTAAATCCACTATTTATACCCAACTTCGACTTGGCATCAGAGTCAAGCTGTGGATCTAAAACCCAGCTTTTGATCCTACCATCTTTATCTGTCTTATTCATAGCAAAAGGTTTGGAATCTGTAGGAAGATCATAAGCATCGCTTTCTCCCAATTTACCTATCAAAGGGGACAAGTAAAAGAGTTGGCAGTTGACATCAGATGCTGGCTTTCCTTTAGTGGTATCCAAAATGTGGCACGTAATTGGAGACACTGACATAATAGATCAGTCTTTTGGTCTTAATTACAATAGCTAGACTAGACTAGAATTGGAAGAAGAGAAAAAGCAGGTGGTTAATCTTAATGACAAACTCGGGAATATCCGAGATATGAAAATCATTATCTTAAGGTCGTGCATATAATATAATAACATAATAATAAACTTATATAGGGAATTGAAAGATGCTAGTTTTAAATAGACTACTCTAGCTTATTAGGATTTATCTCCTAAATATAGCCATTGAACAGCCTTTGAGTCATATCTCCAACAATTTGAGTCATCAAATTCGTTGTGAATTATGTAGTCAATGATGGCATTGATTAACTTGTAGTTGATAACAGAACCGACTAGGTCGTCAACTCGAAGATTTCTTAAATAAGTGTGAATATTCAAAATCTTTGTAGATTTGTGTTCTAATTCTTCTCTCCTCATTAAAAGAAGACATCTTCTCAAGTGGTTATATACAAACTGTAAATTATGCAGCTTCACAACTTGTGCTTTGTTGACAGAGATCAACTTGTTATTCACTTGCAAGTCGTGACGTATACTATGAAAAATCTCCTTTTTGAGAGTCTGATGAATTAATTCGTTCAGTTGAATATTTCTGGACAATAAATTAATCCTTGTAAGATCGTCAAGAAGACTATTAATTGCAAAGTCACGATAGAGATCAGCAAGCTTGAATACCTTGAAGTTGTTTTTCAAGATCCAACTTATAAACTCTAGAGAAAGCTGGGATTCAGTAATAACTTGAGCTGGACGTTCTCTTACCTCTATAAGTTGGATACTCGAGTCAATATCGCACCCGGCATCGGTATAAGTAACCTTATCGGCGCGTTGGTTGTCGCCAGCAACAACCAAATCGTCATCAAATGCGGCTGATTCACAGATATCAAGGGAAGTCAAAGTTAGATGTTCTGTGAGAGTCATCAGATGCTTATCTTTTAATTCCAGCCGAGGCAGAGTGTCAAGACGTGAGAGAGGAAAGATAGATGGCTCACAAACCCACGGTATCGACAATTTGTTTCTTCTGAATGCAAGCGCTTTTGCCCAACCTTCTATTTCTACTTGCATATCATCATTCTCACCAATAAATTCAAGAAAGTCACAATTATACTCCCTTAACTTAGGATTTTGGTTAATGGTGGCCCGTATTTCTACAACCTTTCCGTATGACTGGAAAAAAATTAAACCTGATGCCTTATAAATTGCCTCTGGCACTTTCACCACAATAGTAGATAATTCTGGATCAGAAAAGTCGTCCACAGTAAGGATCACGTAGTTTTTTTGGTTCGGTCTTCCCTTGTCATCGAAGTCTTTGTATATTTCTCCTATCACCTTTCCACATATCTTGAACGATCTGACAGGATAATTGTTGATTATGATCACATCAGAGTAGTCACTTCCGTTAATGCCATATATGCTTCTAATAGAATGGCTTCTATTAATATCTCGTATTAAGAGAGGTATAGTTTCGTTAAAGTATGGGGACAAATGAAATACCTCTGGGACATAATAACATTTATGAGGGAATCGCAAAGCGATATGATTATCTCCTTGATTGAAATCAACTGACAGATGTACTTTCATTTGTTGACACAAATATATGTAGATATATGTATAAATTACCCAATTTTGTATGCCATAGATGTTAAGTTTTTCAAGAATATATAGACTCTAACTATCATTAAATTGTGTTTTGATTACTTTTGTGAAGGATCGCACATCAAAAAATGATGAGATGACTTGAAAATAAAGGTAAAATTCAACTCTTCAAGGAATTAGATTAAGGTGCGCTATGTCATTGTTTGAAGTAGAAGGCTGGAACTTGAAACAAAAGAACGTTGCCACCGATGGTGGCCCTTCTAAAAGAAAGGCAAAGAAGGAGAAAAAACTTGCAAGAAAGTCAGAGATTATGCCAAATATTTCGAGTGTTCCCCAGGAAAGCTTCAAGAAAGAACATGAAATAGATAATAAGGAGCCCTCAAAGAGAAAGAACGAAGAAGAAACCAAGTCTCCTAAAAAAAAGCAGAAGCTTCCTGAAAAAGGCTTAGAAAGCCATCCTAAGAATAAGAGAGAGGAGATTCCAGTTGAGCCTATACAAGTCGCTACATCTAAATTAACACCATTACAACAAAAGATGATGGCAAAGTTGTCTGGATCTAGATTCAGATGGATAAATGAACAGCTCTACACTTCTACATCCGAAAGTGCCCTAAAATTGATCAAGGAACAACCTGCGCTTTTCGATGAATACCATAGGGGTTTTAGGTCTCAAGTAGAAGGATGGCCGGAAAACCCCGTTGATGTATTTGTAAGCCAAATCAAAAAGAGGGCATTAGAGAGAGCAGTGAATGCTCCTGGAGGATTACCTGGACTTGGTAATAAGAAGGTAGTAATTGCTGATATGGGATGTGGTGAGGCGATGTTAGCTTTAAACATCAAGAAATTTGTAGAACAGCAAGACCAAGGTTTCACAAAGAGCAAGAACAAAGGAAAGAAGAAGGGCAAACACCCAGTAAACATCGAAGTCCGCAGTTTTGATTTGAAGAAGGCCAACGAAAGAGTAGAAGTAGCTGACATAAAAAACATTCCTATGGAAGATGGATCATGCACTGTGGTAATATTCTGTTTGGCCTTGATGGGAACGAACTTTTTGGACTTTATCAAGGAGGCATACAGGTTGCTTGCACCAAGAGGTGAATTGTGGGTTGCAGAGATCAAATCGAGATTCACTGAATCTGCAAATATGAAAAATATCAAGGAAGAGGATATAGGATCAGAGTTTACAGATGCTCTTAAACTATGTGGTTTTTTCCACAAGTCCACTGACAACAGCAACAAGATGTTCACCAGGTTTGAATTTTTCAAGCCTCCTCAAGATATTTTAGATGAAAGAAGAGCAAAATTGGAAAGGAAAAAGAAGTTCATCGAGCAAGAGACAGAGAAAGAGCAGTTTGAAGCAAAGAGGTCTCAAAAACCAGAGGGTGAATGGTTATTAAAACCTTGCATATATAAAAGAAGATGAACCTAACTTCGTCTCCTGTATAATAGATAATTTAGAATATTTTCTCATACTTTCCTATTTAGGAAGAGTTGGCTGAAAATTAGCTTTATCTAGCATCATCAATAGAACACACCTAAAATCAAGTGAAGCGTAGGATAACCCTCACCAGCGAGAAAGGTAATGTGTACCACGAATAATTTGCGTTAGCACTCAGTGTGTTATTGTTTAACAATTTTATCTCTGATATGACCTAAAAAATTAATACGACCAGCATCGCACTAAAAAACCAACCAGCCACTCTGAAATTTTGCATCAATTATGGCTGCTACTCCTTCACTCTTCAAATGAGGAAGACACCAGCCATGATGTTAAGTGAATCAGCATGAATAGGTTTAAATAACTTATAGAATGATGAATTCCATTCATTTTCTATTACTTCTGAAGATTCATCACTGAGCAAGAGCAGAAATACTATATATTAAATATATATATATTATAGTTGTTAGTTAAAGTCCCAGGCACCATGACAGATAACTACTATGAGCCTGTTATGCTCTTTAGGCTGAAAGCAATTAGAAAAGCTGAAATAAACACTACTATGATGGATAGAAGTTCAGGATTAGGAAGAATAGGAGCACCAAAGCCAGCTCCTTGGCTAATGAACTTCAACAACCACAAGGACATGGAAGTTGCAAACAAGGCTTGTGCCTTGAATAAGATCAACTACAAGTCAAATTACTGGAGGATTCCCGATGCAGAAATGGACTTGACAGCTTTAGATGTTAGCAATAAAAACAGTGATGTTACTGGGTTGGCCATTGCCAGTGCAAACACAAGCTCTAACCTTTTCATATATGATCTCAACTTGGAGGATAGCTATTTGTCACATAAGAGTACGATCTCTTTGCCACACATCCACAGTCTCAAATGGGTACCGAACAACCCAAACCTATTAATGGTGGGAAACCGTAAAGGATATTCTCATTTAGTTTCCATACCATCTAATGAAGAAGGTTCTGAACAGGCTGAAATTTACAAGAGATTCAATCATAGAAAGCATTTGAAGTCTATCAACAAAAGCTCTTCTATTCAAAGCCACAAGTCTACTACCATCAAAAACTTACATTTCATAAATGAGCATTTGCTATCGCTTTACGATGGAAATTTGTTCTTCTGGGATTTGAACGGCGCAAGTAGTCAGATTAGACCAAAGCCAATTTCCATTGCTTCAATATATGGATTGGAAAATATGGACACTATCCCGAATAGTGAGAAGGTGGTTGGAATATGCGGTAGATTTGGCATATCTTTGTTTGATCTTAGAGAGCCCAAATTCAGTGTACCTACTGCAGTTATGAGAGATGCACATAAACATAATCTTGGCTCAAGTTTGATAAAATGGAATCCTAACGACGAAAATGTGTGTGCCGCAGCACACCACGACGGTGTTGTAAGATTGTGGGATATAAGAAAACAGGATCATTTCGCAACACTACAAGGAAATCAAAGAGAGATCATGAATATGGAGTGGGCTAACGAAAGCTTATTGACAGGAGGAAAGCACGGAAGCATCATTCACTGGGATTTATCTAACTTGACTTCAGAAAGTGGCTCATCCACAGAATGTTCTCTTAACGAGGGTTTCAGAAGCTTTAAATTCAATCCTAGCAGAAACTCTCTTGAAGCAATGGCCAGCCAAAGACAATGTGGAACAGTTTTACCAGCATCGAATCATGATATCACAGGAATGTGCTCTATGAATACTTCTGATTCAAATGTCAAGGTCTTGTCTATTGATAGTAGTGCGCTTTTTGGAGTACACTCACCAATCTACGAAGATATTAACATGGATGATATCAGCCGTGGAAAAGCTTACTACACAAAGGAAGATCTTCAGCTTCTCAGTTCTATTTACAATTCGAATTCCACTTTGGTGAATTCTTCAGAGTCCATTAATGAATACACTAAGCCACTCAACTTGTCCAATAGTCATAGCATTTCCAAACTCCCAGATAAACTCCTGAGTCCTGGTGACGTTTCTGGTAGCACCAAACTGTCTATTTACACAATTGAACCTGAACCTCTTGAAATGCCAGATACAGGTTCTTTTAATTTCCTGCTTACACCGCCTCTGTTTGCATTTGAGCATGAAAATTCTTCTGGCACATCTCTCATGGAGTCATTTAATGAATCGGGTTCATCGGACATATTCAATAACTCCATGGAATCTCTCTCTACAAATCCAACAATTATTGGAGAAGACTACACTGACGAGACTTCTATCAAGATCCAAGCTCATCATCAGGCCCTTCCCAGCTTGTCGCTGGCCTTGGACTTTGATTTTTCAATGAATTTTTAGCAATAAAGCCCCACTAATGATAATAACACGAACTATATTATATGTATATATATCCATATGTAACAATTACTGAATTAAAGAAACAAAGAAAAAGTGACATCCACCGTGTAGCACTTTCTCCTTACCTTTCTTTTTTATGCTTCTAGAAGAAGTGTGTTTCGTCAGCCGCTTAAGGTTTGTTTATTTAGCAGCAAAAAATGAATAAATTTGCACGTGATCCATGGCGCAATTAATTTTGTGATTCATCCGGCAAGGTGATTATTTGCTTCATCTAATATTTAGTAAACCAAACGAAATAGCTACTTATTGCACATTAGAGCTCATTACTCCGTTTATAGAGTCAGTTCACAGTATACTCAGAACTGTAAACTGTCATTACACAGAGTCAAGTGGCCATCGAAATAGGAAACGATAGCTTTCACCGATTAATCTGCATCTAGACAAGTATCCGTTTTCTAGAGGGTGGTAAAATTGGACATCTGAACTCGTTTGATTCTGAAAAAGCAGTATCAGAGCAAGTGCATATAATATAAAGGACCTTATAGAGATAAAAGGAGAATACAGTTGGAACCGGCTATTTGACTCATCTTATAATTTGTCTCCTATTTATTCTGACCAGTGAAATTTCTAAGCACATCGGGAGCCACTGTTTGCAATACAAGACATTTCTATTGAAAGCTTAGAAGAAGACTATCAGTGATATTGCTGAACTGGTTCCATAAGAAGGGAAAATTTACCTGTTTTACGCTAAAAGTGAGAGACTGACTTTAGAATAACGTTAGAGTATCATAACATAGAACCGAGACATGACTTCTAGAGGAACTCCGATTGTAGTGAAGGTAGTTGCGTCGGAATCTCTTTATAAGAGAGATGTTTTCAGACAACCAGATCCTTTTGCGGTTATCACTGTTGATGGATCACAAACCAAAACAACAAAGACGGCTAAGAAGACATTAAACCCATACTGGAATGAGTCATTCACGTTCAATGCATTGGAGGATTCTATCCTTGTGATTCAAGTTTTCGACCAGAAGAAGTTCAAGAAGAAAGACCAAGGGTTTTTAGGTGTGGTCAACGTAAGAATAGGAGATGTCATCGATGTGACGTTGCCTAATTCAGAAGAAACTATTACCAGGGATTTGAAAAAATCAAACGAAAACTTAGCGGTAAGTGGTAAGATTATTGTTGTTATTTCTCATGACACAAGAGGATCAAATTCCGCCCCCACTATTAACAGCAGTTCCACCAGACCCGTTTCTAATGGTGTTTCTGCCGCAGCAATTACTCCATTTTCGAATAATAGCACAGTATCCACTGGACAAACTTCAGCAGCAAGGCAATATTCTTCATTTGAAGATCAATATGGTAGACTTCCGCCAGGATGGGAAAGAAGAACTGATAACTTCGGAAGAACTTATTATGTCGACCATAATTCAAGAACTACAACCTGGCAAAGACCTACTTTAGATCAGTCGGAGTCCGAAAGAGGACAACAGAGACAGGATAATACAGAAGCTGAGAGAAGACAGCACCGTGGAAGAACCCTCCCAGGAGAAAACCCATCATCTCCACTTTTAACTGCTACTTCTGCAAGTGGGAATATTACTGTCAATTCAACGGGTTCAAATTCTCCGATTAGTCCAGCTGCTGCAGTTTCAATGGCAGCATCAGGTGCAACTACTAGTGGCTTGGGTGAGTTACCTTCGGGTTGGGAACAAAGATTCACAAACGAAGGCAGACCTTATTTTGTCGATCATAATACAAGGACTACAACATGGGTTGATCCTAGAAGACAACAATATATCCGTACTTTTGGTCCAAACACAACTATCCAGCAGCAACCTGTTAGTCAATTAGGACCATTACCATCGGGTTGGGAGATGAGGTTGACTAATACGGCAAGGGTTTACTTCGTTGATCATAACACTAAGACTACAACTTGGGATGACCCAAGATTGCCATCGTCATTAGATCAAAATGTTCCACAATATAAGCGTGATTTTAGAAGAAAAGTTATATATTTCAGGTCACAACCTGCTTTGAGGATTTTGCCGGGCCAATGCCACATTAAAGTCAGAAGAGACCACATATTTGAGGACTCTTACCAAGAGATTATGAGACAAACTCCAGAAGATTTAAAGAAGAGACTAATGATCAAGTTCGATGGAGAAGAAGGTTTGGATTACGGTGGTGTTTCAAGAGAGTTCTTTTTCTTGTTATCGCACGACATGTTTAATCCATTCTACTGTCTTTTTGAATATTCATCCCACGATAATTACACTTTACAAATTAATGCAAACTCAGGTATTAATCCTGAGCACTTGAATTACTTTAAATTCATCGGAAGGGTAGTTGGTTTGGGTGTCTTCCATAGAAGATTTTTGGATGCATTCTTTGTTGGTGCTTTGTATAAAATGATGTTAAATAAAAAAGTTGTATTGCAGGACATGGAAGGTGTTGATGCCGAGTTCTACAGATCATTAAAGTGGATTTTAGATAATGACATTACGGATATTCTTGATTTAACTTTCAGCACAGAAGATGAAAGGTTTGGAGAGATAGTTGAAATCGACTTGAAACCAGGTGGGCAGGAAATTGAGGTCACTGAAGAAAACAAACACGAGTACGTTGAATTGATCACAGAATGGAAAATATCCAAGAGGGTTGAAGAACAATTCAAGGCGTTCATAGATGGATTCAACGAGTTAATCCCTCAAGAGTTGGTGAATGTTTTCGATGAGAGAGAACTCGAATTATTGATTGGTGGTTTGGCCGAAATTGATGTTGAGGACTGGACCAAACACACAGACTATAGAGGCTACCAAGAGAGTGACCAAGTTATCCAATGGTTCTGGCAATGTATCAAAGAATGGGATTCAGAACAAAAGGCCAGATTGTTACAATTTACTACAGGTACTTCTAGAATTCCAGTCAATGGATTCAAAGATTTGCAAGGCTCTGATGGACCTAGAAGATTCACTATCGAAAAGGCTGGTGAATCTAATCAGTTACCTAAGTCACATACTTGTTTCAACAGAGTTGATTTGCCCCCATATACGAGCTACGAAAGTTTAAAGCAAAAATTAACCCTAGCAGTCGAGGAAACTGTGGGTTTCGGCCAAGAGTAGATCTTAAGCCGTGTCATACTAATATTTTTTTAATGAGATCTATATATACATATAATTTATATTCATAGGTTTGCTTTTTAATATATAAAATTTGAGTTTTACATATTGCTGATGTCCTCCGAAAACCTCTACGATCAATCGCTGTACTCTGATATCGCCTAGCTCTGCATAGCTATTATAACATCACTCATAATAAGGGACTACATCATCGTCGATGTTTTTATTATAACCTATCCAAAGTAACATCCTTCCTTATGTCTACATATCAATGTCATACCTGCATAAAAATAAGTGGTGTCATATAATCATCCTCACATTACATACAGGATAATGGTAATCCATCAATCTGGTTATCTATTTCACTTATATGCCGTATTGTTATATATCTCCTCTATCTATGCCTCACCATCTAGTCCACTGTTCCATCGTTCCCCTCAATCCAGAAAGATCTTTCCCCTGTAACAAGTCAGTAGAGTCACTTTTATTATCACTGAGCCGCTTCATAAGCTAGCCAGTCTCAGTAGTAATGAAGCTACTGCGACAGGTCCTTAATATGTCACGTACGGGCCATTTTTTTTTATTACTGTAGTATAGATTTACTCCTCCTAAATGGCAAAAAAAAGAAAGTTGTCCCCCCACTGAAAGATTTAAAGCAACTCTCCGCTATTTTATTAGTCAGCTTGAATGAGGGCACATAAAATGACTCTGGAGAGACTATATAACGCAGGGATGAAGTGAACGACAGATTTATTACTGGTTAACTTAAGTTCTTTTTTCATATAGTAGACCAACTTAAAATAATATATTTACAACGGAAAAAATGGCAGGTGGCTTATTTGATAACATATTCGATAGAATAGGCACAGCAATTAACGGTAAATCATCAGGCAGATACAGTTCAGCCTCACAGGTGAACACAGGAAGTTATTACAACTACCATGCTAACTCCACTAATAACCACTATTGGTTACCAAATAAGAAGAAGGATGAAACCAGCGATCAAATAAAGGTTCCTGAAAAGGATCGGATGAATAGTGTTTCGTCGGAGATGTCAGATAATTATTCACCAATGCGCAGAGGAAGCGATGCATCTGAGGATATGGGTAGGAAAGGAAGTGTAAGTTCAGATTATTAAATTAGCTTAACAATATTGAGGATATAGTACTGGTTGCTAATGAGGATTTCTCAACTTTCGAAGCAGAATTAAGTAGTAAATACATATTATCTATATTAATGGTTAGATCTAAGCTTGCTAGAGGTAAGCTCATTGATAGTTGCGCACAGTATTACCGTAGACAGTGTTAAGACTCTTATAGGAGGTTTGTGCGTAGCATAAGTGTATGTACTATCAAGTAGAAGTTACAAATTATAGTTAACAAAAAGATGGATGGATTGAACGTGAACACTTTTTGCTATTAGACTAAGAAATAATGTATGATAACAAAAATTAATAGCAACAGCAGAAAATGTACTTCAAGAATCCAGATTCACGTTTACGCCTTTCATCATAGCTCGAGCTTTCAGAATGCAAGTCGCCATTGTCCCTTACAGGTATCATGCCATGTGGATTTTGCTGATGACCCAGGTATGCAGCGGCGTTTGCATTGTCTTGTGTGATAGATTGGTAATTGCCGTAAGACAAGGAATGGGGCTTTGGTTTCAGATTCCTTGAGTTTGTATTGTTTGAGCTATGGTTTCTTAAGAGATTTCTTGCTTGAGGGTTCAAATGTTTGTTTCGATCTTGTGGAGGATGAGGGTTTCCGTAGCCATGCAAATTGGCCTTCTTGTTGAGTGCAGCGTCCCACCCTTTTCCGTTATTTAGGTCCATCCAATCGTAGTGCTGGTCCTCTTTTACATCAATAGAAATTAGGGCTTTATTCATCAAAGAAATTAGGTAGTCGTAATCAGGATCTTCATCAAATTTAAGATTTCTCACATAAGAAAGGTATTGTGCAAATTGAATAGGAAGAGCATAACAAAGTTCGTTAATGGTAGTGGTCTGTTTTTTCATCCCTATCTTTTCGTATTTCTGTTTGTTTGTTGGAGCTTTTAGACCTTGCCAAGGCAAAGACCCTCGCAAGAAATACATGAACACATGGCCCAAGCTTTCCAAGTCATCTCTTCTCAGTTGCTCTCTACCAAGATGCGTGTTAATTGACATATAACGTGCAGTTCCACTCAATGCTTTTTTCTCTCTATACGGAATATGTGTTTTACTCTTAGGGTCTCTATATTGCTTCGTCATTCCAAAGTCCACCATGTAGACCATATTTGCTTCAGGAGTTCCTGGTTTTCCAATTAAAAAGTTATCTGGCTTGATGTCTCTGTATATTAAGTTATGCTCGTGGATAATCTGGACTCTTTCGATCATTTGTTTAGCTACCTGTATGACAGTCTTGATAGAAAATTTTCTACCACACCAATCAAACAAATCTTCCAAGGAAGGACCCAATAAATCAATCACAAGAATATTATGTACGCCTTCTTGCCCAAAGAAGTACGCTTTGGGAATACCATTTGCAGAATTTAATATACGGTAAGCACGGTATTCATCTCTAAGTTGGGGAGCTTCACATTTTCTAGGTTCGAACTTTATAGCTACCTGCTGATTGTTCAATAGATTAATCCCTTCGAAAATAATTCCAAATGACCCTTCTCCTATCTTCTTTCCCACTTTATAGTGGACACCAACGATGTTGGAAGATCCTGATTGAGCCATTGCAATAAACGACGGAAACAAATAGCTAGTTATATATTTATTTTTTTACCCTTTGTTTTTTTGCTTCTTTTTCACCAGTAACTCAAAAGTGTTGACCCGCAAAATAACCTTGTAGTACAATAGCGTGTCGCTTGTTTGTCTATGCTCAACCTATACAATGTCAAATGTCACCTTCGCCAAAATTTGGGAGTTTTTTGTTCGCTTCTATTAGTGTTATCAAACGATTAATTTCTTCCGGTGTCTGGATACTATTTTGTTTTTGTGCAGGGTAGCCATACAAAAGAATACGATGCTTAGAAGCTGGAGTATGGGGCTCAAAGGGTAGTAGAAAAAAAGGCTATGACCGTACAAAAAATAGGATTCACTCAGTTTTAGCTAAGGTAAGAACAGTTGTTATTAAAGTACGGGAGACTTTTCCTGAGCCACTTTCAATATCTTTTTTTGTCAAGGCAATATATATGCTAGAGCCGAAAATGATAATACGCGGCACGAACAGACGATAAAAATTATGTCTACGACAGGCTGCCAAACTGGATAACAACGCTAAACAGGAAAAAATGGACAAATTCAAGCCAGGATCCACAGTACTAGCCTACCATGGACCTTTAATATATGAGGCCAAAGTGTTAAAGGTCCATGAAAAAAATAAATCGTATATTGAAGTCGCTGAGGGAAAGCAAGAGTCGTTAGAGAACTCCAAGCTTAAGGAAGAGCTTTTGAACGTGGATACGTTCTTTTTGCATTATCACAGATGGAAACCAAAATGGGATGAATGGGTAACAATTGACAGATTACTTGAATACAACGAAGAGAATAAAAAAATGAAACTTGAGTTCGATGAAATGACGAGAAAAAGGAAGGTAATTAAAAAAGAACCCATAAGCGTCAGCGCTAGCAGCAGTGCTGGTACCACAGACGAGAAACAGGGACCAGGCCGTAAGCGTCAGACATCCGAAAAGCCTCAAACAAGAGAATCAAAGCGCAGGAAAGAGGGTAATAAACCAGAAATTACTATTGAAATGCGTCCAGAATTAAAATATATTTTGGTGGACGACTGGGAGTTTATTACAAAAGAAAGTCAGGTAATTGAAACACCATCCGAGTATACTGTATCAAGAATTCTTCATGAATATGAAGGATATCGTAAGAAGAGTGCCCCCTCTCCGGAGGCACTCAACGAAATTTTAAATGGGTTGGAGATATATTTCAACAAGTCATTGAGTCTTATTCTCCTTTACAAGTACGAAAGGCTTCAGTATTTGAATCTTATAAAGGAAGGAACTACAAAAAACAAGAAACCTAGTGAAATCTATGGTGTTGTACATCTTCTTAGGTTATTTGTATCTCTTCCAGGTTTAATTGGCCAAACTTCTATGGATCCCGTGAGTATAGGAGTTTTGGTACAAGAATCACAGGAAATCTTGAAGTATATTCACGGAAACCTTCGTCGATTCATGGTCAAGTATATCAATACTAGCCCAAACTACGATAGTTTAGCAAAAAGCTGATAATATATTTAATTCAGAGGCATCATACACAAAACACGTAAACACATAAAAACATAAGGACATCAAAATCGTAAAGAGCATAAAAATTTGTAACTAGATTCCAGTAGCCTCTGCACAGAGAACAACACACTGTCGTAGAATAATGACTCCAGCAGCCATTTAAGTAAATGGCATGGCCAAGTAGTCAACCTCGACTAACGGGTTCTCATTGTTGCAGCTGACCGCTAACAGGAGCTTCCAGTGTCTATCGTACATATCTTCCTCTTCTTTTGGAAGACCGTGAAGGCCAGCATCCTCAAATTTCCAGGTGATCCTGTCTGGTGTTTCTTCCATACCTACCTTGTTAAAGTCCATCTCATATCCAGAGCACTTTGCCATTTCAGCCATCAAATGCCTCTTAACATGATGCTGCAAATTTCTCCTGAATTTCCTCGAGTTTTTGTTCATGGTAGGCTTGATCTTGTCTAAATTATCATGAACTTCCTTCATAATGAAGGGGGGATAGTAAGACAAGTGTGCATGGCAATAATCAAACTCGTTATCCCATGTTTCGTCTCTAATATATGCTTCAAATGATTGCAAGTCGTCAAAGGTTTTCACTGGTGGTGGGGTAATTACCGATTCCATTGTCCCATTGGACTCTATAGATGTGATGGACGACGACCTGCTTTTTGGAGGAGGTGGAACATGTTCCATTCTATCAATGGTTCCGAGATCCAATGGGAGCGATAACTTAGATTGCTTCTTTGTTTTCTTCGCAGTCATTTTTTAGAGCTTATCGTAAAATAAGGGTAGACGAGAACACTATAATTAAGAAAACTATTGTAAAAAGGTACTCACAACTCGAGTGTTGTTGGTAGGGGCGTTTCACTTTTATTCAATTACTCTAGGAGGGATTTCACCCTCTTTTTGTAGTCCCCCCATATACGAGCAATCACAATACTCCCCCCATACGATGAGAGTCACTCCACCTTTGATTGATCACGATACTTAAGTTACTAAGTACAGAAAACTCCTCTAAAGGCGAAGAAACGACACGACAATGGGAAGTTTCAGGGAACGTAGCCAGCAGTGGCCCTGTAAGAAAGTGAGCCTCATATGTCATTTACGGATAATTGTTGTTGAGTAGAATGTGACTCTTAGACACTTTGTTACTATATGCCGTGGTCGGGGTAGTTGGTATGAGATCTTCAAGTTATGCAACTGTAAGCGCAAATGAGGTTGGAATTTGGGGAGAGCCCCTGAGTGGGGGGAGAGCCCCGCAAAAGGTTAGGTTATAGGAGCTCGAATTAGTGGTAACTCGGGAACTTTACTGGTAACTTCTCCCTAGATCAGAGATAGCACCAGGCGCGAATATCCCTGCGAGCTGCTAGTTGTTTCGTGGAGAGGCGTTACGAATCTCATCGCGGTGTATGATTTATTCTCACTTGGATGCTGCTAGATGTCTTTAGATGAATGAAATCTCTCAGCATACCAAGTGAAACGTTGTTCAAATTTTGGGGTATATACATTGCATGAACTAAGATAGTTCCCCAACGGACGGTACAGTTTACTATGGGCAAGCTTGTGTTTAAGGGAGAAAAGCCGAAAAGGAAAAAAAGAAAGGTGACCAAGAAAACTATTGGTCCTGAAGAGGAAGGTTCAATAGCAGAAGAAGAAGATAAGCCAGTGGAGACAGACAATAGTACTAGTATCTCAGCATGGACTTCTTCGATATCGGAAAGTGACCTAACTGGACCCTGCGTTATTGTGTCTATTAGTGAGAAGTGTCCAGAAGTACTTATGTTTAAACCTGATCTGGGTTCCTTTAGGGGTTCAACCTCTTACGATAGGGCATCTAAGTATGTTAACTATTTAGGAGATGGTATCACCAATAATAGCGTGCTGTATCTGGATTACCACACAATTGAGCCTACAAAGACCACACAGGTGCAAACGATTGTTCTGGTGAATAAAGGAGAAAGAAGAATACAAAGTGATGTTAAACAATTGTTTGCGATAAAGACAGCTAGCGGAGAGTATCTTGCTGCTGATCTGAGCTCTTGGAATCTTTCCACTAGCGTGGCCATGAACGATCTCTCTTTATTTGAGTTTCATAAACATATTAGAACAGACGAAAAGAACACGCTCGATGAAGTATTTTGGGAGATCAGGTCGCTAGCGGAGGGAAGAATACTTGTATTACAGGATGGGAAATGGGGTTTCGAAAAGCCCGATGAGATCCCACCGAACGTCCCTAGAGAGTTCTTGATACGTATACAGATTCAAAATCTGCAGAAGTACAAGACCATAGAGCTCAACAAGAAGAAGGAAGCTGAACAGGACATCAGATATATCTTGAGAGACTTATACAAGGACACAAAGGGTAAAATCAAGGTAACAGATGAGCTTATCACTCGTATCAAGGAAGCCGTAAAGGAAGGACGTTTAAACGAGCAACTTATAGAGGAAAAGACCAAAGTACTATCTAGAGGATAACATTGGAATCAGATTGATCGCATGGGCTTGTATATCTCCTCAAAATATAATCAATATTATTCTTTCTGTGTATCTTTCTATATATGATAAGTTTATATATGTAGTTTGAGGAAGACTGTAAATATTAAAATATTCATAGAAGAAAAAAAAAAAAAATTCGATCCATCCAACAAACGGTCCCTACTAGAAAGTTCACAAAACATTATATATAGAGAAGTTGAGAGCATGTTTGGGATATACACTGGAGACCAAGGGCCTTCGAAGCCGTTTTCTCAGATGACCCAACAAGAACAAGCCGATGAGGCTGCCAAAAAAATGGTAGAATTCATGCAATCTTGCCCAGGTAAAACAGTAATGGCAGGAGGATCTGGTTTTGTTTTGGGTGGTTTCTTTGGTCTTTTTATGGCATCGATGTCCTATGATGTTCCCACTGGGACAAATGCAGCGAGCCATATCAGTCAGTTACCTTTTAAGCAGCAAATGAAATTACAGTTTACGGATATGGGAAAAAGATCATGGTCGAGTGCAAAAAATTTTGGTTATTTGGGATTGATATACTCTGGTGTTGAATGTTCTATTGAAAGCTTGCGTGCTAAACACGATATTTATAATGGACTCGGTGCTGGCTGTATAACTGGTGCTGGGTTATCAATAAAAGCAGGTCCCCAAGCAGCATTCTTAGGATGCGCTGGTTTCGCCGCCTTTTCCACAGCCATTGATTTGTATTTAAGAAGTGAAAGTGCTGCCCCTCCAAAAGACGACTATGACGAGTAGTTTAGCACGAACATGTAAATATCTAACACTATTTGTACATTATATAAGAGTTACAATTACCTAAATGATTTAATACACGCAATGAAATGAAATGAAGACAAAAAGATGACTTCAATAGAAAAAATAGTAACAGTTGAAATACGGTTCGGATACAAAATATGACAACAAAGTGACAGCAATAACTAAGCTGATTATAGATACATGCCAAGAGGAAAGCATGTGCCATCTGGTTGAAATAAAGTCAATTCCCGGCCTTTCATTTCGGATTTGAAGCCTTTCAAGCTCTTGAAGCAATTCTGCTGATGTGCGAGATAGATTCAGAAATCCTCTCTTAGCACGAGCGTCATCTATATCTGACTCTTGCTCGAGAATTATAAGCTTATCTTGAATGTCCCTTAAAATATTGGTACTTTTTATAGTACGTCCACTCACAATGACTCTCCGAAGTTTAGATATGGAAGTTTCTATTGAGTTCACAAGTTCAAGAGGATCAGGTATATCTGAAACCTTTGGTTCCAGAAATTCTTCTATTTGATTTATGCTGTTATTTTCATCATTGAAACTGTCATTTCTATTACCATCATTGTCATAAATTATTTTGTTTACCTGTTTGCGGCCCGTTAATGTGCCTTGAGATAGCACTCTTCCTGCCAGAGAAATGCGAGGATTGTTTAACGTTATACGCGGCTTTCTATCATCTGACTTCGCCAGTACACTCTGTAACTGGTTATATCTATTTATTTGTTCGTTGAATCTTTTACGGATTGGCTCATTGAATTGTTTTGATTCTACTGCAGTATCTTCTTCTTCTTCAAGTAAACTTTCCGGAATTTCTTTTTTGGTTTTATAAGGCAAGGGCAATGGGTCTCCTAGTGTAATATGGAAATCACCGTGTTGTTGTTTCCTTCTCGCTTTATTCATATTGGCATTCTATTAGACTTTTTGGTTCAATTGTTCTAAACAATTTAGTTATTTTGAAACAATTTCTTATTCGCGATATCAAAACGCACATTTACGAAACATCATTACACACAAAGTAAGACAAAAAAAATACTGCCGCTTTACTATCTTTGGGAATAGTCTGGTCGAAATAAACGCTATGTGTGGGATTCTATGCTGCATTGGAGCCCATAGACCTAGGGAACCCTCACTTCGTGATCTACGAAAGTACGGTCCCGAGAGCTTTTCTTGGGAATGCACCGATACCAAAATTATCAAAAGAGAATTTATCAACAAAAATTTAGAAGACTTACAGCTTTCTAAATTAGATCAAAGGAAACTTGATAACTTAGAGACTTTGAGAGAGTTGCATAACCAACTCACAGCTTTGAAAAATAATATAAAAGGGAGTGACAAAATAAGTGAGAAGAAGGCTGACATTGAGAGTCAAATTAACGATATAGTAAAAGATACAGATTCTGAGGTTAAACCCCCGGAACTTCCACTACAGTACGATAAAGACGACGAGTTTGAGAACTTAATCTATAAAATTGCATGCAGAGGTCCGGACTATCTTGGTTATTTGCAATATTCTCAAAATGGAATTACTTTCCAACATTTTTCGTCCATTTTGGCTCTAAGACAACCATTCACGCCACAACCACAAATAATAGAATCTTTTATCTTACAGTACAATGGCGAATTGTATAATCCTCAATGCATAGAATCAAACGATACGGCGTACATTCGAGATTTACTCATTCAAAACCTTTCAAATAGTGATCGGAGAGCAGCTATTTTGAAAACTATAAGTTTATTAAATGGTGAATTCAGTTTTGTTTTGACCGATAAAAATACTCAAACTGTGTATTTTGGGAGGGATAGCATTGGGAAACGTTCTTTGGTGTATTCATTGGATCGTGCCCTCACAATTTCCTCTGTTCCACCAAACTGTGGATTCGAACATTTCCAGGAGTGCAAGAATGAAGTATACATATACGAAATCCTCAGTGGTAAACTAACCTCAATTCCGTACAAGAACATTACCCCTACAGATAGCAAGACACAACATGCATACCCTGCTCCTTTAACGAACCTTTTCGACTCTAAAACAAGCGACTTATCAGGTAAGATACAAGAATTATATTCAAATCTCAACAAATCATGCTGCAAAAGGCAATTTACAATACATCCACTAGACGAGTCTAATCATGCAATTGGAATCCTCTTTTCCGGTGGATTGGACTGTACTATAATTGCTGCATTACTCAGTGAAAACATCAATAATGAAGTTAAAGCCAATTATGTGACATATATTGATCTCCTAAGTGTTGGATTTGAGCATCCTAGATCCAAGCTCAAGCCATCTGAATCTCCCGATAGAAAACTAAGCAAGAAGTCGTGGTTTAATTTGAGTAGGAAGTATAACTCTGAAAAACTTCGAATTAGACTCGTTGAAGTTGATGTCAGTTATAGGGAATGGTTAGTGCATAAACAAAGAGTAAAGTCATTGATGTATCCAGCATCAACAGAGATGGATCTTTCCATCGCTATAGCTTTTTATTTTGCTAGTCGTTGCAAAGGTAGGCGTACGTTGTTGATAAATAACGATGTTGAGTACGACGCGTTCTTGCTGAATGAACAAGAATACACTATTTTAGAACATGAAGTAAACTCCAATGCAAATGTATTATTTAGTGGTCTAGGTGCGGATGAATTGTTTGCTGGTTATTCAAGACATGAAGCTATATTTAATTCAATAAATTCATCGAGTTCGGCAAATGAAATCACTGAGAAATATTCCAAACTTTCAGAGTCTTTGATATATGATATCAATGTCATCCATGAAAGAAATTTGGGACGAGACGATCGTGTCATAGCCTCGTGGGGTAAAGAGTTGAGATATCCCTACTTGGACGTAGATTTCGTTAATTATGTCATATGTTCGATAGCACCAAATTTGAAACTCCACTTTGAATTTGGGTCTACTATGAACAAAAAGAAGGTTCAAAAAGAGATCATGATACCAACAAGAAAGTATATTCTCAGAAAGTTAGCTGAAAGTGTAGGACTTAACTGGGTAAGCAGTGAACCTAAAAGAGCAATTCAATTTGGTGCAAAGAGTGCCAAACTAGAGCTAGGTCAAAACAAAACTAAGGGAACAGACAGTATATAGAAGATGTATAGAAATATTCAACTAACTAAGCCTTTACTGTGAGACAATATTATTATTGACTTATCAATTTATAGACATAATTAATGCTAGGTTATTCACCTACGAAAATAAATAAGAAATTTACGTAAACTAATAAATAATTGTGCTAATAAATACACGTCTAATTGCAACAGTCATTTCTTGTTCTGTAGTTTATTCACCCATTTGGGTTCAACTACCAAAACCTCACACTCTGAACACAAATTATTTTCATCTTCAATCTTACCATCTTTCTCTAAATCAACAAAGTAAACTTGTCCCTTGACCCAACATTTCCTTCCACTCTTTTTAAGAGTCGTACACTTCACCATTATGTAATTATCAGCGTAACATGGTCTCCTGTAATTGATATTCAAGTTTGCAGTGACACCCTTTTTAGAATGAAAATTTTGGAATGCTAAGCGACATGTAAGCTCATCTAGAAGTGTGGCTAGTAATCCACCATGAACTATTCCCGTGTGCCCAGTTAGCTTTGAACCTAAATGCAAAAATGTAATAGAGTGGTTGCTCTTATCTGGTTCGTCAAAATCTTCATATGAGAAATACTTTTCATCTAAGAAGTAAAAGCTATTACCTCTGTAATTAATCTTACCATTTCCAAGGAGTGTCTCCCCTGTAAATGTAGGGTAAAGGTGTTCCTCAATATTACTATCTGGATTCTTTTCTACGTGAAGAGTATATTCCTTCTGGTACTCCAAATACTTAACATGAGACAAAATGACTTTCTCATACTTGTTAGCTTCTTCTATTTCAGTAGAACTATTCGCCTCCGAGCTGACAAGAGTGACGGCTTCGTTAAAATTATCTGACATTTTGTACAGTAGATAGGTTTGAATCATTTGATTTCTCCAGATTTTCTACAACATGTAAAATGCGGCCTCATCAAAATATTACCCACGGATGTAATCCATAGGGATATGGATATAAATTTGTAAATGATTATTGTCAGCAACATAAATTCTAAATCATTTTTTCATACAATACATATTACTACATACATATATTCGGGACATGATTTTCTACAACGAAGAACTAAATATACTTCTAAATGCTTCCTTTGCTTCGCTTTCTAGTACATTACCGTGACTCATAACCCATATGTGAAAATCCCAACTATCAATGGCCCGAAGACCGTTGGCACTTTCGTTAGCTCTAGCTAGTCTTCTAATGAAGAAATTACCGACTATGCTTCTGGGCTGAAAGTACCTTGTGAAAAAAGAGTATCCCAGATGAGGATTGAAGTCACTGTAACCCGTCTCTGGAGAGAATTGCTCCAACACAACTGACTTATCTGTGGTTCCAGGGACCCCAAGGTTGAATAATAAATCCGAAGCAAAAACAGTCTTTGACTTTTTATCAAATAGCACAAGTTCCTTGTTCTTATGTTTTGAGAGATAAACAAATTCAAAGTTGTTTGAGATAAAGGGATCAACTATTCCAACTTCTTTCAAATAATTGCCTTCCAAAACTTTGTTTCCAAATGAGTCTCCAATACCGTAGTCGACCCTGACATCACCAAGTCTTACATGATCCAGACTGATTAATTTTAGGTTGGGATATACCTCTTTAAACGATTTTGCAGCCAATGTATGTTCGCAATTTGGAACGACAAGGTATTTTACGTTAAATGAAGAAGCATCTCTATTTGTAGTTCCTGTCAACAAATTGAGAGCATTTATGACCTCTGGACCAAATGGGATAGCTGACCATACCATTATAAGGTCATCGTGTGCAACGAGTGCCATTCTAGCCCCTACATTAAACTTGCCAAGTATAGTTAAGGGGGCGGAAGTGATGACGATGTTACTTGTAAGCTTTCTGCTGACTGTCTTAAGTGGAATTGAATAACCCATATTAGTGAAAAGCTTATTATGAACCTTACGATACCAGCCAGGGAGGATCACAAATTCCCCACATATAGTATTATATACAGGGAGCAGAACCGCTAAGGAGCTATTGATATCAGAATGACATTAGAGGATCCTTACGTCATAGAAACCAAAATATTTATTAAAAAATGACATACATATAATGCTGTTATAAAATTTTCATCAATCATCGAAATGGTATTGATTCATTTGAATGCTGGTTCGAACAATTCTCTGAAAGCTTTTTTACCGTCGCCTTGCAAAACATTGCCATGACACATGACCCAAGTATCAAAGTCCCAATTATCTATAGCTTTAAGGCCGTTGGAGCTCTTATTTAAGTTAACTACTTTTCTCATCAAAAATTTACCAATTGTACTTCGAGGTTGCATGTATCTTGTTATATAGGACCAACCCAGATGAGGATTAAACTTCGTGAATCCGGTTTCGGGAGAGTACTGTTCTAAGGTAACAGTCTTTTGAACCGTACCAGGAACTCCAAGATTAAATAACAAATCCGCCGCAAATACCACCTTCGCATTTTTGTCGTACATCACAAGTTCATTGTTAGCATGGAAAGGAAGATACACAAACTCAAAATTGTCCAATATTAATGAATCATTTATACCAAGTTCCTTCAAAGACTCTCTTTTGAGTACTTTATTACCATGACTCTTATTGAATTTGTATGTTATATGCGGATCAGAGTTGGTAATTGTATCCATACCAATTATTTTCAAATCAGGATAGATGTCTTTAAATGATTTTGCAGCTAAGGAGTGCTCACGATCAGGAATTACCAAGTACTTTACATTAAAAGAGGAAGCATCCTCGTTCTGAGTTCCCTTAAGCAAATTAAATGCTTTGATCACTTCCGGACCAAACGGGATGGCAGACCAAACTAATATATCATTGTTGTAATCGAATAGGGCCATTCTGGCCCCAAAATTGAGTTTATCAACTCTTGAGAAAGCACATGAAGAGAGTACAATATGATCAGTTAGTTTCCTGCTAACTGCTTTCAAATGTTCTGGATAACCCATCCTAAAAATTAACTAAGATAATTTGCCTCTTGGTTGAAAAAATAATTAGCCTGGGCATTGATACAGCTTTATATTTTCTGTATATGTATATACAGGAGCACATTAACAGATAAAGAGAACTTAGATTATTAAATGCAGGTGTAGGTTGCGTCACCTTAATTGCGAATCTCAGGAAATGACATGTCTTGAAAGAAGGATGCGAAATGCACAATCTTCAATTTGAAATTAGAGTATATGAGAGTTGACGAGGCAGTAAGGATTAGAAGTTTAGCTCTTATGGCTAACGTAATTAACTTTCAAGACCCTTTAAAGCATATTTATGTAAGTAATCATGTTATGCAACAATGTAATGGAATGTTTTTTATTGCTATATCGAATAAGCATTGCTATGTGAAATCATATAAGATCTAATAGATCCCCATCATTTGCAGAGCTGCCTTTAATCGCAGGATTATTAGTTATGTGACTCAGGGTATTATTAATTGGAGAGAGAATCAGATGAGAGCTAAATCCAGGTGGATAATGCTTATCAGATTTAGATTCAGCCAACTGACTCTGCTGAAATTGAAATGTAGTAATATTTGCTGTTTTAGACACAGGAGAAGCCGTCTGAAAGTCATAATATTCATCTTCGGTAGCTTTTGATACCTGTAAGTTTTCTATGACATTATTGCCATGAGAAGTCTCATATGTTTCGCCAAACTTGAGTGACGTAGACTGTGTTCTTGGCGGCCTATTTGTAGGTCTAGCTGAGTTCAAATTCAAAGGACGTACTTTCGGTTTCTGCGTTGTAGTATTTGATGTTAATGGCATACTACCAAACTTCTTAGTTGGTTGCATGATGTCTTTCGATAGAGGAGCCTTTTCAATGTGTTCTTTCTTTCCCTTCGTTAACTCCTGCGTTTGAATTAGATTATTGAAACTTACTTCAGAGTCACCCGATGAATCTGGTGTGGCAGAAAGAAGACTCAACTTACGTTCAACCAATTTTTTTTGAATTTGATTAATGTACGTCATGAATTGATTAAATTCAAATTTAGTACAACCATTGCAACCAAATGCCAAAGATAAACATTGTGATAGTATTGAGTCTATTGATGATTCCAATTCTAAGGTAATGTGTTCATTTTCGTTCAAATTGGCAAAGAACTTTATGACTTGAATAATAATTCGCTTATCTCGACTTTTCAAATTCTTTAAAACCGGTAACAACTGCTCACCAACTATGACTTTATCGATTACTCTTAGGTCCACAAGCTTTTGAAATGTTTCAATAATTAAAATCTTTACAGATAGCACAGTGGTTGTTTTAAATACTTGACAAATCAGGGGGAATAAATTATTTTTAATAAACGGGAAGTCATATTTGGTGACAATAAGTGGCAATTTTTTGAAATATAAGTCTTGCAAAATCACTTGCTCCTTTGCTTCCTTTGAATCTGAATTTTCAGCAAGAGCGTAAACAGTTAATTTTTTGGTGAAATCAACTAGTTGACGTTCACTTAACTTGGCATCAAGTACGTCAATGTTTTCCACAATTTTAACTCTGGTTCGAATAGAGCAATCAAGAAGTTTGTTTCCACTGTTTGCAGACTTTCCTTTCGTGTCGTCTTTCAAAAGTCTCTCGAATATGATATCATTAAATGTTAGTCTTGACACCTGACTACCAATTGTCAACACAATCGCAACTGAATTCGTCACAAGAGTATCTGCTTGAGGATCCATGGCTTTAGTATTGGTTATTTTGATTTCATTTGTCACTAAATCGATCAAAAGAGGTAAAAGTTTTTGAGTCTTGAAGGCATCAGGGAATAGGGATAATAGTATTTTACCTTCACTATCCTTTTCTAGTAACCCTTTCGTAAAAACAAGCTTCTCATCAACAGATTTCGTTGAGATCTCATCAATAAAAAGCATGGCCTTGATAAGACTTCCGTTAAAAAAATCGGAGTCTATAAATTGGTCAATTGTCATTCTTTCATTCGGATATCTGGCAAGTAACTGAGGTATGAGAGGGTAAAGTTTCTCTGGAATATTTTTAAGAACATATTTTAACTCGCTTAGTTTATGATTATAAAATCTATTTTCAAATTTCTTAAATTCCCTTTTAAAATCACTTATGCTGTTTGTATCAAATACATTCACAACGGACTCCCCATGGTTATAAAGGTAAAATATTAAACATCCTAATGACCATATATCGTTCCCGGGGTCAAGAAGCAGTACCTTATCTGCTAATAACTCGGGAGCAGTAAAGTTTACGTTAAGATTAGCAAAAGGCACAAGCGAAGTATTATTCATAACATAATAGTTCAGCCTTTCCAGTGGTGGTATATCCTTTAAATCTTTTAAAAAACTAAAACCAGCCAACTTCCAATCTCCTTGAGCATTTACATACACTGATGATGGCTGAAGATTAAAATGGACAGTGGAGCAGTAATTGTGTAGAAATTGTAAGCCTTTAGATATCTCAAGAAGACCCTTTTGAATACTCAAGTCATCTAAAGTATTCAAGTCAGTAGTAATAAGGTTTCCCTTCAAAGGTTCCGTTACAAAAATAAATTTCAGCTTTGTTTCCTCTAAAATCTCTATCACAGTAAGTATATTCGGATGTTTGAGCTTACTCAATTGACTGACCTCAAACTTTATGAGCTCATAGCAACTGCTTATGACTACCTTTGGGTTACTACTTGACAGGCTTTGACATAACCTGTAGATCAGTGATTCGAACTTTGTTTTATCAAAGATAAACATTGATACTAGTCTACCCAGAGACTTATGCTTGGCCGGATAAACCCTCCAGTTGTCAAAAACGAACAGGGTGTTATCCAGAACATCATATATTGCCCTTATTCCCGTCTTGAATATCGACTTGAACATGGTGAGTTTTTCACTATACTTTATTATTGTAAGTTCGAAAATATGAATGCTCGAAATATTTAACTATTACTTTCTGATTGAAAACATTAAACTCCAATTAATATTCACTATATAAAATCATGGAATTAGTGGAAGAGAATTATAAGAACTCGGCTGAGAGACTAGATAAGCCATCCCAGTATTTGATTAAAAAGGCAATTAGGCGACAAAACTATGAAAACTTGACAAGAGCTTTACACCTGAAAACAGTTTATGTTGGTAATTTATCACACTTTACTACTGAAGAGCAGATACATGAACTCTTCCTGAAATGTGCACCTATAGATAGAATAATCATGGGATTGGATAGAAACAAATTGACACCTTGCGGCTTTTGCTTCGTGATATACAAAACTGAGGAAGGGTCATTGAATGCGATGAAAAATTTGAAAGGGACATATTTAGACGGCCAATCATTAGAAATAGATTTGGATCCAGGTTTTGCGGAAGGAAGGCAATTTGGAAGAGGTGTATTTGGAGGTCAAGTGAGTCAAGAGACATCTCATAACTTCCATAGACGCAAGTTTGACTACAGAGGAGGATTCAGAGGTAGAGGTAGAGGCAGAGGTGGCTTCAGAGGTAGAGGAGGTGGTGGTAGCTTCAGAGGTGGAAGGGGAAGAGGATCCTTTAAGAACAATACAGATTCATCAGTTTATGTTCCTTCGTCGGATCCTTCTTTCAATGCACCTACAAACTTCAATCCTGTGACAGATATGAGCCAGAACTAATAAATTATCATGGAATTAAATTGATTCTTCAAGAGAGATGCTGACTATCCAAAAAGACAAACATACATCCCATAGCGATAAATTTGTGTTAATGTATTTAGTTTGTGCATATTTGTTTACATATCTATGAGCTCTTTAATTAATAACAAACACATTTTCGTCTTAAGGCTTTAACCGATTTCGAGAACATTATTAGTTACTCCACCACCATTGACATGAAATATAAATAGATTGTAAAACTATCATATAACATTCTGACTCTCTCGATCATAAAATATAGTCGTATCGTATTCTATCATATACTGCATATACGCTACATCTAGACTGTAGCATCGAAAAGTGCTGTTAAGTATTACGTTACACATCATATTAAACATTCAAAACAGATAAAGCCCGAGAAAAAGGTCCGCCATGTCAAATACTACGCTATCTCAGCTACAGGATGGTGGAAGGGGTAGGCAGAAGACACACCCAAATCCCAACATGCATAATGTGTCTGTAAAAAAGACCCACTCTAGAGGAAAGACTCATAGTCGTTCCTTATCACATAACAAAGCGTTGAATAAAAACCCACCCCCTCCCATAAATGTTTCTGGTGTTAGTGTAAGACCTAGCTTGGGAAGGTCTAAATCTACTGATGGGTTGATTAGGACAACTCCTAGAAATGGACCTCAAAAAAGAAGCAAAGGGTCGTTTACGAAATTATCAGGTTTACAAGGTCCACTGAAAACTATGTCTAGCCAGTCTTTAAAATATAATAGATCATTTGGATCCCTTAAAGGAGCAAACACATCCTCAAATAGCATTCATGTTGGAGGATTGCGTTCTAGCGGAAGAAAGGGAAGGGCTATTTTGAGGCTTAATGAAGATGGTTCTGATAACCAGGAATACGAGGACCTTCAAGGTAGCGTTGAAGTTGAAGACACGTCATCAGATTCTGCCACCACTGGTAATGGCTCTAACATACTATCTGATAACATATCTGAGTCACCTGAAAATCAAAACCCTTCAATTAGCGAAACAGTTGACGATGACAAAAAATTTGACGATGAGACAGCTTATTCCGAAAAGGGTCTAACCGATAATAAACAGCATATTGATAACAATGAGATTAAAGAACTTAAGGAAGAATCAGGTGTCACTACTACCTCAGTTGAAAGAGACAAAACAAATAATGAAGAAAAGCCATTCGAAAGGACTTCAATGATGAGTTCCGCAGACGATATTAGCTCTGAAAACATGTATGGTGGATCCTTTTTGTTATCACAGTCAACAGGTTTAACGAAAAAAATTGATAGATCTGATAATCCTCTGAATAGGAAGGATATATACTATGGCAACAGCGAAAGTATACCTCAAGGTGATGACTTAGCAATGTCTAATAATTCGGAAACGGCTGCTATATCGTTCCAGGCAAGGCCGTTTAATAGAGCTGCAGAACCAATCGTTACCAATAAAACAGTCATTCAAAATAATTCATACCAGCCTCATCAAACAATCTTCAATAATCTTCAAAGAACTAATTCGCAGTATGTATCATCAAAAAGACTGCAATTACAACATACCCAAAGACTTCAAACAATCGATCAAAAGGCTCAAAAAGATGATTCAAGTGATATTACAACCGGAACCACGAATTTCACGAACTTTTTAAATAAGCAGCATTCGTTTCAATCGGATAACAGCTATATGGAGACACGGACTCAACAGAGATTATGGTTACAAAGAGAAAGCTCTTTATTAGATGTATCTAATTTGGATGCTAGCCATATCCCAAATTTATCCACTCTATCACTAAATAACATGATGAACAACCACAACCACAACCAATACCAGATGAACTTGAAAGATTCTGCAGCAGGTGGAATTCCACGCCCTACAAGTGAAGGAAACTATACTTCAACCAATGGCGAGAACGCCAATATCCAAGAGCATGGCAGTATTAACGGCTTGGTTATGATGATCCAAAACCAGCAAAACTCGATTCAATCTAGAACAGAATATGAGAGGTTTAACAGAGAATATTTGAATGTCCGGAGACACTTAAACCCTGTAGGGGAATCGCTTGGTAGACTTGAAACAATTGCTACTGGAAAGAAGAGTGTTGATGTTGTGAAGTCTAGGACGACACATAAACCTCCTCTGTTATCATCAAACAACAAAGACAAAAACAATAACACATTTGAAGAATTCTCCGTGTTATTTCAGGAAAAGAAAAATGATATTCTGTCAGTGTTGAATTCAATTTGGCAGGATGCTGTCGTGACTTGTCTGTCAGTTACTAATATTTCACAGACTCATATTGCTGTTCCAAATCCTCCTCCGCAAATGCCTCCAAACCCTAGAGAAAATTCATATAACAAGCTCATGTCGTCACAAACACCAACAACAAGAGCAGTTAAGTTGGCTGCTGCTCATGCTGCATCGCAGTCTAACCAGAGACATACGGAGCAGTTAGTTAAAATAGATTCATCTTAAGATATATTCTTTATACCAATTTTATTATATACTCTACAATAGCATTACTATCCCATATTTCAAATCTATTTTAAACGGTCAGCCGTTAAACTAATTATTTACATGAATATATTCGCTCCTAAGACCCTTTAAATACATAAAGTTGGCTTAATCGCAATTATGCCTGTCTAATTAATGATAGAACAATATTTTCCTTCTCTATCTTAATTTAACCTTGTCTTTGCTTGTGCTTTCCATTGGATTTGCAGTAAACGTAAACTCTTCCTTTTCTTCTTACCATGTAGCAGTCTTTGCAGAACTTCTTAACTGAAGTTCTGACTTTAAATCCCCTTGTAGGCATTGTTATAGCACCAATACTCAAAAATGGCCTTGTAATTTGAGCAGCTGGAAATAGAACCCGTCTATTTAAAGCGCTGGACATAAACCTACCGGTCATAGATACGAATCTGAACATCTTGAGGTGGTTGTAGTATTAATAAAATATTCTCTATCAAGAATAGCTTGTATCGAAATTTTTCAGCTTAATGGAAATTGTTGATTATGTAAGCAAATCAAGAAAGTCGAGCTGTTGAAACCAACACGTCGAGTAAAAGGGGATCGACAACTAACACCGTAACAAAATTATTAGTTTGCCATTGGAACGGGAAGTTTAGATAGCATAGAGTAGAAGTATAGCTACAAATGTCTACTCGATTGTATAAGAAACAGAACTCCCAATTTTCGTTGGGGGAAATCCCTGACAAAATGACAGTTTTCCAGGAATGTTTACAACTGTTCAACGCATCACCTGTTAACGCAGTAAAGTGCCGTCAGTTATTGGCCAAGTTACTAAGGTTAGTATATCACGGAGAGACTTTCCCATCTCAGGAATCAACAACGCTTTTCTTCTCAATCTCCAAACTTTTTCAGCACCGTGATGTTTCTTTGAGACAAATGGTGTACTTGACTATCAAAGAATTATCGGCTACTTCACAAGACATTTTGATGGTTACTTCATCAATTATGAAGGATATCCAAAGTGGAGACTTGATATACAAGCCAAATGCTATTAGAACCTTGTCGAAGGTTTTAGATCCTTCCACTGTTTCTGCTCTGGAAAGATTGTTCAAGAATGCAATTGTGGATAAGAACCCAACTATTTCTTCGGCAGCATTGATATCTTCTTATCATTTGTTGCCTATCGCAAAAGATGCCGTAAAGAGATTTACCAACGAAACTTTGGAGACTATTCAAAGCTTCAAACAGTTTCCGCCAAATCAATTCCAGCTTCATGACTACTATGGAAATTCCACTTCAAACTTGCCTTCGACTTCTTATATGTACCAATACCATGCTTTGGGATTATTGTATCATTTAAGAAATCATGATAAGATGGCCCTAATGAAATTGATCACTACCTTGTCTGAAGGTTCATCATTGAAGAATTCCTTGTCTATCATTCAATTGATCAGATACATCAACAAGATTTTGATTGATGACGAATCCTTAATTACACACTTGTATCCGATTTTAGCTGGTTTCTTAAAGCACAAGAGTGATATGGTGGAATTGGAAGCTTGTAAGAGCCTTTTGAATTTACAGCATTTAATCAAAGATGATCAATTCATGGCAATTATTACCACCTTGCAAAAACTTCTTAGTGTACCAAGAACTGCAACTAGATTTGCTGCTATAAGATTAATCAACAAAGTTTCTGTGAAGCATCCTGAAAAAATTATGGTTGTCAATTTAGAGTTAGAAAACTTGATTAATGACTCTAATAGATCCATTTCTACATTGGCGATCACGACATTGCTTAAGACTATGGGTGCAGGCTCTGTTGATTCTGGAGCTGAAGGTGGCGAGAGTGTCGATAGATTGATCTCAAAGATGACTTCTTTGATGGATGATATCACTGAGGATTTCAAGATTGTTATAATCGAGGCTATTGAAAACTTGGCATTGAAATTTCCTTCTAAGCACAAAAAACTTGTTTCCTTTTTGAATGATTTATTAAGAGATGAAGGATCACTTCAATTGAAATCAAGTATCGTAGATGCCTTATTTGACTTAAGCAAGTTCTTACCTGATGCAGGTGCTAAACAGGTAATTTTAATGAATTTATGTGAGTTCATTGAAGATTGCGAATTCACGGAGTTGCTGGTTAGAATTTTACATTTACTAGGTGAAGAAGGTCCTCACACTTCCAACCCTTCATATTATATTAGACATATCTATAATAGATTAGTACTTGAAAACTCAATAGTGAGGTCTTCTGCAGTGATTGCGTTGGCAAAATTTGCAATTGTTTGTGGTGGTAATGTGGCCAAGAACTTAAAGATCTTGCTTGGAAGATGTTTGAATGATGTTGATGATGAAGTGAGAGATAGAGCTGCTTTATCATTGTCATTTATTAACAAAAACCAGAAAGACTTGATTATTTCAGAATCTAGATACGACTTAGCATCATTGGAGAGTAAGTTAACGCATTACTTAAACGATGAGGCTAACTTTGATCAAGAATTCAATATTGACGAGGTTCCAAGAATTTCGAAGGAAGAATTGAAATCTTTAGAATATAGTAGGAAGATTAACAAATTGGAAGCAACCAGCAATGGCACACCTGAAGTTGTGGAATCGCAGAGTGATGTTTCTGGCCGTGATAATGAACAGTCAAAGATAGATGCTGGTGCCAATGAATTGCTTAAGCAACAAGAATATGCCCAGGAACTCAGTAATATCCCAGAATTCTCTGATTACGGAAAATTGACCAAATCTTCAATGACTCCAATCTACTTGACTGATAAAGAGAACGAGTTCGTTGTTACAGTTGTTAAGCACTTTTTTATTGAGACTAAGAAGTTAGTGTTACAATACAACATAACAAATACATTACCCCGTTTGGTATTACAAGACATAACGATTGTTGTTCAACCTGATAACGAGTTATATCAAGAGGATCTTTTTGTTCCATTACCAGAATTGAGACCGGATCAAACAGGTGTAGTTTATGTATCATTTTCCGCGGCAGGTATTGATGATGAAGAACTTCTTGCAGCTTTTGGAAGTACCGTGACATACACAAACAAGGATATAATCGATGATGAAGGAAATGTTGATGAAGCTGACGAAGGCTGGAATGATGAATATCAAATTGATGATTTGGAAATTCAGGTTGGCGACTTTACAACCCCAACATATAACTCAAATTTCACTGCTGCTTATGATCAACTTCCAGATTATCAGAGTGCTGTCATTACCCTTTCATCTGTCAGCAATTTGGAAAGTGCAGTTAATAAGTTAAGATCAACATTAAACCTCATGCCCTTGGACGGTTCTGATTACGTGCCTAATGATGCTACCTCTCATGTTGCTAAATTCTTTGGTAAAGACGTTTGGGGTGGCAAGGTTGGTGTTTTAGCTAGGTTGGCTACTTCTGGTGGAAAAGTTGTGGTGAAATTGGAAGCCAAGGCTGAAACTGAAAATTTCAGCTCAATTATTGTTGGAGGTGTCTATTGAGCATTTCTACGAAAGTATTGAAGCATTTCTTATATGAACATATCACTATTAGTGTGAACACACTGTTGATGTGAATATTATTAAACCATATTATATACAGCGTAAGGAAATTTAAAAAGTTACTAGAGACTCTACTTTTTGATGCAAATAGTATTCAATGTCAATGATTGTTGGATTAAACGATAAAAATGTAAGATTTTCTAAATTTAGTACGTAACACAAGTTCTATAAATCAAATAAGTTGAATTCATTGATGATCGAAGATATTTTTATTTCTTCAGGGAAAAATGCAGGTTTCAATAAGATGTTATAATACAATCAAAATTCTGGTTTGATGGATGATTTGGGTTTCTGAAGCTTCAAGTGCTTATATAGAAAGCCACCTGAAAAATAGACCATGACAGCGGCCAAGCAAATCAAAATGAATATCCAGATCGCAGCAAGATTGCTTTCCTTTGCAGCTGTAGGACATGCGTGGTGTGATCTCACTTCAAATAAATAGTTACAGTCATTAAATGACCCCACATAAGACACAGAAGCTTTGGCCTGCATATCTTTATCACAGGTGAACGTCAATATAGTGGATTTTCTCATGACTTCTCCAGTTTCCTTATTTATAACACCTTGACATTGAGATCCATTTTCGTATGTAAGTGTTAGTTTCCTCCCTTTGAAAACTGGTGTAGTAGAATACTCCCCTAATGAAACATATTTGTTAGAGACCGGGTCACGATAATAAGCCCCTATGTTATCACCGTTAAGACCATCTTGAATCTCTGTACTATCATCATGATGCTTTTTGAACGGATTGGAACAAATTCCTATTGTATAGTTATGCCCGCTATCATAACCTTTAGCGGTCCACGGAGAAGGCTTTCCTTCATTGCCAGCAGCAGAAAGACCTCGCAAGTCAATAAACCCATGACTTAGTGGGTTTGTAGTAGTACATGGCAATATGAAACCTTGGTTCTCCTTGGTGTGTCCTTTAGCTCCTACTGCTTTTGCCTGTGTTTGTTCGGTACTTTTTACAGGTACATCAATTATTTGTTGATTCCGTGAAGGATTAACTTTTCTATCTTGAACCTCAAGTAAAGCAAAGATCCCACCAAAAACAACTATAGCTATTCCTAGTAGAATCGACCGTCTATACTTCTTGATCATCATATGTTAAAAATCAAAGATGTATAGTTGGTTGATACATAAATACAACAAATTTATCTAGTTGAGAAGATTACCTAATAACTGAAACTCAAATTTCTTCGGCGAGGATAACAGGCTATACTAAATAGCTTTAAAATAGATAGCACGCTGCATTATAGACATTGGAGATGGATGCTTGGGGCTCGCCTGTTTCTGGCTCTAATGGATTAGAACCGATAAATAGATCAGAGGAAGAAAGCACAATTCTTAATTATTCTGATCCTCTACTATCAAGGATTTTAACAGCGAAAAAGGATCTTTACAATGCTGTAGAAAGTAACCTAAGTAATGGAGATGAAGGTGGAGATCGGGCAATTCTAGAGCTTATGACAAGTGCTTGTGATGGCGATTTAGTTACATTGGAAAATATTTTGCGTAGCCACCCCGACTTGGTTGATAAGGTATATCCTGATAATGACGGGGTTACATGTTTGGTCTATGCTATCTGCTTTAATAACCATGACGTGATTGATGCATTGTTAAATGAACATGGTGCAAATCCTGATATAAATGATACTATCGTGAATTATTCGCCATTGATGTGGGCAGTTTACCTTAACCAATTGTCTGTTGTAAAGCTTTTGTTGAATAGTCAGGCTGATCCGTATTTCACTCCTAAAGATGACGGGAAAAATGCCGTCAAGTTAATTAATCCTGAAAATTCCCTTTTATACGAATATTTTAGGTCACATAACATGCTTCGAAATGCTAACGAGCTGGAAATTACATCAGACGCATTCGAGCCAGATTATCACCCACATGACCCTTTGGCAGATGAATTTTCTGTGAAGCTTAAGATGCAAAGTATGGTAGATAACCCATATGAGAATGAATCTGAAAACGATGAATCTGCTATGGATGAGGAGGCTGAACTTTCTATGGATCCAGCATTAACAAACAGAAAAGATTTTGAATATGATAAAATACTCACTAGTGAATATATCAAATTCACAGATAGTGATATTCCTTCCATTTTGGACTACATTTTCAAATTGAGGACTTCAAACTTAACATTTCAGCATGATACTAAAATACCTGCAATAATAGTTTTCCAACTAATTAGATACTCTCATTTAAAGGTGAACAGCCCTGAATTAACTGAGTTCTTGTTTGAATCATTCAGTGCAAGATTGAGGTCAGTAACTAATACGAAGTCTGGTGTTTTCAACATGGCAATCACCGATGATGCAAACTCTGCAGGTGGAGCTGGAGATATAGTTTTATTAAGTTATTGGCTCTCAACTCTTCAGTTTCTCCATTTTTATTTCAGTAAGAACGAATTCTATACTAGATACCCAAAGTTTTTACAAGAGATTATCAACTTAGTGCAATCATTAATTGCTACCTTATCATTCTCAATCAATTCAAGATTAAATTTGCTATTGGAGGAATGTTTATTAAATTTCACTTCCCTTGCTGAAGTATCTAACGTTTTATATGCCAAGGATTGGAATTTCTTTAAGAATAGAAAAAAGCACCCAAGCAATTATGATGATATTCTTGAAATGTTATATCCTCCTTCTCAAACAGAACAGATGAAGCCATCGCCTATCAAGTATATTCAAGTTTTAGGTGCTCTCGACTATGTTTTAAAGATTCATGAAGTTCACGGCCTATTTAAGGTGCAAACATATTCCCAAGTGTTTTACTACATTAATGCTTCTATTTTCAATAGAATCATAAGTAATTCTAAATATTGCTCTAGGGCCAAGGCTATTCAAATTCGTTTGAATCTTTCAACATTGGAAGATTGGTTGAGATCTCATAACTTCAAATTGCATAGGCCCGACATCATTGGCGGGATCAGTAAACTTACAGGAGCTGACAATGTAAAGTTGCATAACGTCGCTTTGGAAGATGGTGACGATAAAACAATTCCACATTCTTTAGCATTTTACTACAATTCCCTATACTTTATAGGAAAAACTAGATTGGAACCTGTTATTGAATTGTTACAATGGCTTCAGTGCGTCTCACTGTTACAAAATGAAGAGAGTTTGATTCTGACCATCAATCAATTTGATGCCTTAAATTATTTCCAACTTTACAAAGTTATGAATAAATTATACAGGTATGAAGTTGACGAACCCAAGATACCAAAGAAGCTGCTAAATTTGGTTAAAAATTTAGTTAATGAGCAGGGCGAGAAACAAATCGAAAAGAGTCAACTACATTATATGGCTCAATCAACATTCTTGGTGAAAGAGTTATATATTTATTTGAATCCAGACTTTGTCTATAATGTTGCTTTACCTAACTTGGCGGAATTAATAAGCAGTTATGGTTCAGGACTTGGTGGAATTAAAATTTATAGAAGTAAAAAGTACCAACCAACTTTACCTATAACGATTGCTGATGATGTTGATGATGTATTAACGGAGAACAGATCACATTTGAACGATACTTATGACTACGAAAAAGATTCTGATGATAACGATGCGGAGGATAGAGAAGAAAAAGTTAAGAAAGAAGAAGCTTTCAAAGGTGATGAACTATTTAAAACAGTTCAGTTACCAAATTCATTAGCACATAAACCGTGGGGTGATGATGAGATTTCAGATAACCCCTGGTAAATCTGCCCAAGCCAAAACGTTTCTCTAACGACGATATTCAACTTAAAGTATTCAACATTTTTTACATAGAAGTTAATTTGAATAGAATAAAACTTATATCTATTGCGTAAATATAAATGCATACGAATTGTAAACGTAATATCTATGTACAAGTCAAAGTCAGACGTAGGTCTTTACATCTCAGTTCATCTTTGAAAGGAAATTATTATAATTAATTTTCTTAGTATTGGCTTTTGTGATATGCTTTCTTCTCCATCTCATGAAATCTGATTCCTTTAATTTTTCGTCTTGCTTTTCCTTGTTTAAACAATCCCATAACCATTCTGGATACTCTGAATCTTCTAATGCAACTGGTTCATCACCATTCTTCTTTATCTTTAAATTTAAAACTGTTCCTGGTTTACATGATGACTTTGATGCAGAGTTGTAAACTTTGAAAGAGGTAGAGAAAGATCTACTCAACCTTATCATGTTAAGCCCTATCTTACTCATGGTTGTTGATTTGGCGTTCGTCCAGAATCCATCTTGATATCAAGATGAAAAAAATAACCATTTAATATGTGGTTTACCCGGAGTTCAATTGGAAGATGTCGGTAACCGACATGTCAATGTCGCAATTTTTTTTCAACGATAGTCGACAAAAGGACTTCAAAAAATTGGTACGAGAGAAGAGGTGTGAGCTCAAAGATCCAAAAGGAATATCACAATAGTTTGTATATACAATGGCTCCAAAAAAGAAGGTGGCTCAAGAGAAGCCTATTTTGTTAGGTAGACCAGGAAATAACTTGAAATCCGGTATAGTTGGATTGGCAAATGTTGGTAAATCAACTTTCTTCCAAGCCATCACAAGATCACCTTTAGGTAATCCTGCAAATTACCCATTTGCTACTATTGAGCCTGAAGAAGCCAAGGTCATAGTTCCCTCTCCAAGATTCGACAAATTAGTAGGTTTATATAAACCAAAAAGCGAGGTCCGTGCATTCATGACAATCTACGATATTGCTGGGTTAACAAAAGGTGCCTCTGCTGGTGAAGGTTTAGGTAACAATTTCTTAGCTAACATCAGAGCAGTTGATGCCATTTTCCAAGTTGTTCGTGCTTTCGATGACGCTGACATTATTCATATTAATGATGAAGTTAACCCTACTGCTGATTTAGAAATCATCCATGAGGAGTTGAGATTGAAGGATATTGAATTTGCTAACAAGCATTTAGAGGGTATTGAAAAGATCACAAAGAGAGGTGGTCAATCTTTGGAAGTCAAGCAGAAGAAAGAAGAAGCTGAATTAGTGAAGAAAATCATTCAAATGTTGGAAGATGGTCAAAGAATTGCAAACCAGAAGTGGAGTTCTAAGGAAGTGGAAATTATCAACAGTATGTTTTTATTAACTGCAAAGCCATGTATCTACTTGATTAACTTATCTGAAAGAGACTACATCAGAAAGAAGAATAAGCATTTGTTAAAGATCAAGGAATGGGTTGACGAGTTCTCCCCAGGTGATATCATCATTCCTGTTTCCATCTCTATGGAAGAAAAGTTGGCAGGAATGGAATCTGACGAGGAAAGAGATGCCTACTGTAAGGAGGTTGGTGCCACATCTGCTTTACCAAAAATTATCACCACTATGAGACAAAAGCTTGATTTGATTTCTTTCTTTACTGGAGGCCCTGATGAAGTTAGAGAATGGACCATTAGAAGATTCTATACCGCGCCCCAAGCCGCAGGTACTATCCATACTGACTTGGAAAGAACTTTCATTTTGGCCCAGGTTATCAAATACGACGATTTGATTGAGCATGGTGATGAAGCCACTGTTAAGTCCGCAGGTAAACTCCTTCAAAAGGGTAAAGATTACTACGTTGAAGATGGTGACATTTTACTCATTAAGGCAGCTGACGGTAAAGCTCGTTAAACTATAAAGTTTTGTTCTCTATATATATCATTTTAAAGCGATAGCCTAAGCCGCCACGTGTACGCACTGTATTTTTTGTAAGCCTATATGTCAAACCGTAGTAGTATGATCCGTATCACTTGGGAGCATGGATAATTTAGTCACTTTTAAGGTCAAAAGCTGTTCTTGCCAAGGAACAAAGCACCCATATATAAGATGAGGTTTTCTATGAGAAGGTTAAGTCTCTTTTGTACTATGGGCGCATTAGTAGCCATGGTAATTGTTTTCATATACCTGTACAGTCCGGAGGCATTCTGGGAGAAGGTAGAAAAGCAAAAACAACTTTACTTTTGGAACAGCTTTAGCAAAGACGATGTGAAACTTAAGGCTCAATTACTATACACTAACTATGTCTTCGGTCACTATGACGCTTTTCTCAAAAAAATTGGCCACGATACGAAGGCATTCAAGAAAAAGACTATAGATGAAAGGTGCAAAATATTCTTCGAGCATTTTGACGAGAGGAATCCTTCATGGACCTTTGATTCGGTAGATGATATTCACTACGAGAAACATATAGTAGAAAAGGAATCCTTCTTCGAATCGAAATTAAAAAAGGCGAAAGAAAAAGAGAAGAAAAAAGGAAAGGAAAAAGAACAAGGCAACTCCGAAGATGAAAAACCAATAGAGAAACCATCATTGGACCAGTGGTCCGAAATTTCAAAGGAGTTCGAAAAGGCAGTGAAAGATACCACGACTGCAGATCAGAGAATGGCAGATACCTCGACTTTATTGAGACTATTTGGGAAATGTTATCTATCAGAAGATTCAAAAGAACTAGATATCACTTCAACAAAGTTATATGAAAAGTTTTCAAAGAAGATGTATCCTTTTTTGGATAATTCCATGCCACGTTTTCATAGGGT
This sequence comes from Priceomyces medius, assembly GCA_030570455.1. Taxonomy (NCBI): domain Eukaryota; kingdom Fungi; phylum Ascomycota; class Pichiomycetes; order Serinales; family Debaryomycetaceae; genus Priceomyces; species Priceomyces medius. Next base: position 48,904 of record JAJLVV010000015.1, read on the forward strand.
TGAAGGTGAAACAATAGAAGATGGTTTCCCAATTTTTGAAAATGATAAATATACTGGAAAAAAACACATTTTTGGTGGAGGTAATAACATTGATTTCATTCGTCAGAAGAGCAATGGTAGAGGTATAGTGATCTCCGCTTCCAATAAATACGGAAAAGATTTACTGAAATTGATAAGAGTTTTGAGAGCATTGAATAACCAGTTGCCCATACAAATTGTTAATAAAGGTGATTTCAGTGCGCGCTCAAAGGAATATATACAATTCGCAGCCAAAGCAGAAATTGAAGATCTATTAAATCCTAAGAACTTACTAAATTCCAATTCAGTTTTACCTGAAATTGACCTTTTGAATGACTTCAAAGACTTTGGATCAACTTTTCCCAAACAAGAAATTTGGTTTGTTGATATCAAAAACACTATCAGAGGTGATTATAAGTATTCCTTTCAGGGATACTTGAACAAAATTTTAGCATTCATGCTTAATTCTTTCGAAGAAGTCATAATTCTAGATGCTGATGTTGTTCCTCTCGTCCCTCTAGAAGAGATATTTGAAATGAAAGAGTATAAACAAACCTCTACATTCTTTTTCAAGGATAGGACTCTTAGAGACACCAATGCATTTATTGAAACTAACCTTATAGCTAAACTATTCCCGGTTAATAAGGACTCAATTGACACTCTATTTGACATTCCTCAATCAAATGCAACTTTACATAATAATTACATGAAAGGTTGGAGACACTTTCAAGAAGCGGGAATGGTGCTTATGAATAGAAAGAAACATTTTCTGGGTATATTGATGATGTCGGCTCTCGCATTATGGGAAGAGCCTATCAAGTCATCTATATGGGGAGACAAGGAGATGTTTTGGATAGGAATGGCGATGTCTGGAGACGAAAACTATGCTTTTAATGACTATTCTGTTGCAAGTGTTGGTGAGGTCACGCAACATGTTGAACATAAGTTTTATCCCGGAAGCAAGACAAATGAAGTGTGCTCATCGCATCCCGGACATGTAGATAAGGACGGTAGGCTCTTATGGATAAATTCTGGATTTAGTTACTGCAAAAAAAATGGACATTACAGAGATAAGGGAAAATTCCCTTATTCATTGATGGAGGTAGACGAAGTAGCTAATATTTATCAACGTCCCCTCCGTATAAGACAAACATTGGTACCACCTGATTTGCCAGCTTTTAGGGTATTAACCGATCCGGCTTATGGTTCCAAAGAACAGTATACTGAGAAGATTTGGAGGCTGAATAAAGACATTGATGATGTGAACGATGTAAATCAAATGACTGACATTAATCCACATAAAGGATGGGTTAAGAGTGGCATTTGCCAAAATTACTACTATTGTGCATATGACTTGGTTGATGGTTATGATGGAGAAACTTGGAAAGGAAAAGTTTTTTCTTATGACAACGCTACTACTAATTTCTATGATTATATAGGCAAGATTTGGGTTACAGGGAAGCATAGGCTTACTATACCTGTTAATACATCCAAAAGAACACTTAGTTCGGTAAATCCGACTCCATCATCTTAAGAGTTATAGATTAGTTATTTAAGCATATATCTTGTAAATAATTCGAACTTTTTTTTATGATTAGTTTTTCTTTTCTGTTACTATAGAGTGAGTTCCCATAGTCTTTATTATAACTGTTTTACCATCTCTTTCTCTTTGATCAGACTTTGTCACATTGGCATCTAATATTTCTTCTAATTTAGACTTTACCTCTTCTTTCTCTTCTGAGTTCATTGCTGTGACGTATGATCTTGTTTCCCAATATTTGAAAAGCAATGCCGGGTCTACTTCAGCAGTGAAAAGTAGGAAAATTTCTTTGTTAATTGGATTAAAATATTGGGAATCTTCTGCTAGCACTTGTCTCCACTTAGCACGACGATATTGCGGAACCTTGATATCGAGTGCATAAACTAGCTCGCTCGCCTTTCTTGTCCATGGATGCAAATCAAAAAACTGCTCAATAACCTCAAACGGTCTTCTTTCACTCAAAGTATTGGATTCGGAAATTCTGGTGAACTTTTCTTCAACTTCTGGTGACACATTATCGAAAACAAACTTCACTTGTGGGAATGGTTTATTGATTATTTGGGCAATGGAAGGTGCGTCGAAATTCCAAATGCAGCCAAATTTACCACCCTTCTTGAGTACTCTCAGTATTTCCTTTAAACTACTTTCATCGCTAAACCAATGAAAAGCTTGGGCTGCAATTACAGCATCAAAAGTTTCGTCTTCAAAAGGGAGCTCATATGAGGACCCCTTGATAGCCCTAATGTCAGGAAAATTCTTGGTAAACGAATCAAGCATTCCTTGTGAAGGTTCAACAATGTCCAAGTTATCACTCAAGCCATGATTAACAAGATTCCTTGTAAATTTTCCAGTTCCTGCGGCAAGTTCCAATATCTTCTTCTTACTGTCAACCACAATTGACCCATCCTTAGTTTCACGGACTAAACCAAGATCCACCAAGAATGGATCTACGATAGAAGGGGAAAATGATGGCCTAAACACATCATAATTAGCGTGATTTAGATTGAAAGAGTTAATTGCAGTCTCGTGGGCTTTCGACATGTCGATATAATTTTACTTCAGCTTATAGTGTTGAAGTTTATGTGATTTGTAACCATACTTCGGGGAGCAGTAAGAAAGTGTAACATTATTCATGCTTATTTCGCAATTTATTATATACAAGACAATATAAATACTGAGTAATTATTAAGTTTACGTTATTCATAAATAATTTATATAATTATATCATTCAATTCATTCTGTAAGTCAGCTTGAGTATTTAAGCTTACTTTTTCTTGCTGGCAATAGTCATCTATTTTAGATGAATTTATAGAATCACCCAAGAATTTAAATGCACTTCTCATTGTCTCCAACACCTTCATCTTCTCACCTGGACTTTGAATGTATACTTCCATGAAATAGAAGTTTACGACTTCACTATAAATATTACCTTGGATTAACTTATTGAGTAAAATGTTCAAGATATCTGATGCATTGTTTACTGCCAAAAACTTAATTACTAACAATAAATTTTTGGTCGATAACTTCGTTCTGCCGATCACCCGAAGAGCTGTAAGTAATAAATTAAATCTCTTCATCCAGACTCTCTCCACATCCAGTTTTTTGGACATCATTTTTGCTCTTATCAAATACAAAAGAGCTGACGTTGTTATTTCATTAGAGTCTGTCCGGGAAAACAGTCTCATTTGACCTAACAGCGTGTTTAAATTAGTGAAAGCTCCACTTAAGAACAAGAGTGAGAATTCATTAGCAGTCTCCAAATTAGTATGACCCAACTCATACGTGGGATCGCTCAATGACATGAGAAATCTAGTGAAATGAATTTCATCTTTTATACTAGAAGATTGAGACGCTAGACCACTAAGCTGGTTAAGAACGACATCATGTGCTCCACAAATATTGTAGTATGTAACAATAAGCTTCGACAATTCATCAGAATTTTCCAATTTTTTGTAAAGAACATCAGGGTTATTGAATTGTTCCTTAATAAGATATTTGAATTGGTCGTGATCTCCTGTTTTTAAAAGAGCTGTAAGTATGTTATTCAACAAATACTGGAAGGTGGGGTCATCTGTAAGTTCTAGAAGTTTATATTTATATGCCAAATATATTACCTCAGCAGATTGCTTCCTAGTAACTAAAATATGGAAAAAGGAATTTATCCATTCTAAATTCCTGTTTTGTTCAATAATCGTTCCAAAGTTATCTTCTACCAAATCACACAAATAGACATTGGTGGATGCCTTGACGGAATCTATGATCATCAAAACTAGACTCGTATCTCTTAACAACATTGGCTGTTTCATAATGAATTTACAAGTATCGATGGACACTTTGTCGTTTTTGAAATTGAGTAGCCTTTTCAAATAAGTTAATCTTTCAGAATCATTCGAGTTCAGTTGGAACAATCTTTCAATCAAGTCTATAGTTTTTATTGACTTTGTTTCAATTTCTTCTAAAACAAACCTATTGTTCAAGATAATATCCCATGTAGAATTACTAAACTTGTATCCCTTTGCAAATAGTTCAAGGAATTTTTCTGAACCTGCCTTATAATGCACATTTAAAAGGTAGCTTAAATTTAAACTATAGTCTAAATTTACATCTCCGCTATCGGAAACTGTTGCATCATCAAAAGATATATCAAAATACCTACAAGCTTCAACAGTGTCAGTAGTGAGCTTTATATTCAATGTTTTCGCCTCTTCGATTAGTTTGAGGAAGCTTTCTTTTAAGGAATCTTTGAATTGAACTAACTTTTCATTAAATGAAATGTAATGATTTTCGGTATTTTCAAATTCCAATATCAATGAAGATTGGAATTGAAGTATTTTTGAAAGTTGATGAATGTTCTTGTACCCTTTATTGAATGCATAGTTCATCAAAAATTCTGAAATCACCAAAAGTCCATAAATGTTGTCTACCTGTAAATCGAATGATTTGAAGGCATCCGTGATCATTTTAGAATTAGTAAACATATCAACATTATAGCCATTCTCCTCAATGATCAAAAAGTTAACAATGTTGGAAATAAACTCATTTAAAGTTCTTGAACTTGATTGATAATATATCGCCTGATTATTTACCAATGACCATAATAACTCAAAGTATTGGCCATTAAATCCATTGAATCTGGATCCATTGAATAAATAAAGACATATCTTCTTAAATATGTTCAAATCTTGAACGAGATGGTTCTTTAAAGTGATTTCTTTTAATAATTGAAAAGTTCTTTCATGGTCGCCTAAGTCAATGCTCAATGATAAAAGGATATCACGACAATGGGCACGATTCTCGTTATACGTCAAGGAGCTCTCATCAAATCTATTCATTTGAAAATCTTTACGAATTGCAACATATTCATATAGGTTCCAAACTGTTCTGTAGATGAACAGCTGGCTCAGCTGAATATCTTCAGCTCTATTCGATGTAATTTCACCTCTCTTCTCCAATTCTAACGTATGGTAGTAGTAGATGAAATTGTTAATCATTTCATTATAAACCAAAATAGACAACTCAGGAAGATATGAGTTCTCGTTGATCTTCATTAATAATGAGTGGCATTTGTTCAAATTACTATACGAAGAATCATAATCAATCATTGAAGTTAGATAAATTGATAGTAAATGAGACATTTCGCTTTTTTTTAAACCACTAATCGAGTTGAGACCATCTTTATAATCTATGATCATGTTATCTAAGAATTTCGTTGCAAGCAGGATGTTTCCATTTTTTATTAATGACTTTATGAGTGCAGCATAGACATCATTTTCAAATGGTAAAAGAGATGAATTAATATTGCATCTGCTTTTGTAAGCCTCATATAGTGATGATATATAGGAATAGAGTTCTTCCAGATTCTGGAACACATCAAATTTAGAATAGTGTGATGTGAGGCCAATCAAACTCACGAAATAATTACCATTATTGATTTCAGGCACTTTTAAACTTAGGATATTGCTAATCATTTCATTGTTAATCAATGTTGGATGCACATTCATAACCTTTAACATATTGGGAAGTGTATGCAGAAGGTCCATATCTTTGACCTTGCCAATGCAATTAAATAAATCAACACCTAATTTACCAAACTCCTTACTCTTTTTAAAAGATTCTCTAAAAGTTTCTTGGCAACAGTTATTCTGGCTACCAATATCAATGACTTGAGATGCTCCTCTAAATAATTCAGCTATTACTATTTTATAAGTATCTTCATTTGGTTTAATTGAACTTGCCAATAAATCTTGGTAAACGGTCATAATATTTGTCAACCGTTCCTCAGTGTCCTCGATCGTCAATGAACTATTTAAAGATCTCATTACGAGGGAGTTTAAAACAATATTGTATAGCGATGAAGTGGGTAAGGTAAGATCATTTCTTTTCAATGATTGATATAAGGGATAGATTAAATTAAGCTCATTTGGATCCTCGTGAGATTGATAAATAGACGTTATAAGAGAAATTTGATTCTTCAATAGACTAGATATTCCTTCTTCTTCTTCTTCATTCCCTGGCTCAATACAAGCTTCTTGCTTTTCTTCCAAAACTTCATTTTCAGTGATGAAAATGGGAGCTTTGGCTCCCCTTAATGCTATAGTTGAAAATTCCCTCCTTTGATTTTTTAAAGAGATCTTCAGATGAAAAGAAGAAAATGCACACAAGGTATGACCAATATTCTTCAAGTGGTTGACATGGTGATATATATCATGGTTAACCTTCAGAATAAAAAATGTAGCTGCATTATCGTACAAGTTAATTTTTGAGTCGTAATATAAGTCATTTATAGCTCTGATATCTTGTCTAAGAACTAATTCTGCTCTCTTACTCTTATTCCTTTCCGTATCCTCATTATACATAGTATAGTAGAGACCATAATGACCCGGATCTATTCCTAAGAACCCTCTGCTTTGGCTAGACGGCCTTGGGCCTCTCTGTGCCCATTTTTTACTGTAAACCTTGTGAAATAAATCTAAGCCGTGTGAGTTCAAATACGTGTATGAGCTTTGAAAGAACAGAAATTTCTCTCTATGTCTTGTCAGTTTGACAAAACTAGAAAATCCCATCTTTTAGCATGTTCCTTAATGACAATGTAGTTGATATTGGTATTAATAAACGTCTATCTTGTTCTCCAGAAAACTATGATTCATTTTGCCCTCAGTATATATTTTTTTCCATCAATATGGAAAAGCCGTATCCTCGCGGAATTAATCGGAATATTTCGGAGTCAAGAGAAGTCAGTCGTTCAAATGAGACTTAAAAATCTATTTTGAGATTTCCAGTATCTCTATATACAGTCAGATATAACCCTTAACGGTGTATGCATAAGTATGAATAACTATATATATGATCTAATCTTTATTACGACCCTTTTTGTATTCGAACCAATATTATTGTTCAACAAGTGATAATTTCATTACAGCATTGAGAATTTGATCCTCGTCACCACTCATTTCTTGATTTATTTGATTATCATCTCTCCCTCTTTCAATCGCTCTGGATGAAGATGACCCGTCCTGAGCATAAACATGACCTCTTTCTTGTTTAGATAACTCGAGTGCAAGTCTCAAACTATCGTCATCATTTGAATCAATATTATGGTCATTATTCAAATGAAAATCGATGGATGAATTTTGATTATTTAAATGATCATGACTCTGTTGTTCAAAATTAACCAGAGAGGAGCTCTCAAATACACCGAAATCCGGTGCGCCAGAAAAATCTCTTCGAGATAGTTCAAGAGCTAATTTCAAGTCGTCTTCTACTGGAGGATCCACATTTCTTTGTTTGTAGCTTTCACTTATTGCTAACGCAATCGAGAGTTCGTCATCTTCGTCGGAAAGATTACCGTTGTACTTGTCAAATAGTTTATATCTTTGAAGCTCTTGCTCTTGTTGGACGTCGTATTCATCGATCCCCTCTCTAATTTGTCGATGATTTTCACTTTTATTTGTTGAGCCAACATTTAGCTTCTTTTTAAGTGTTTTCTTGCTACTGAACTGGTCTACACGGCCATACAGAAAATACTGTACCCTGGAACCCGTTATAATAATACCATTGCTTGTCGATTGATCTTCATTCAATGCTATTGCTCCTGTTATACCAGTTCCTGAAATATTGCTATATGGCCAGTTCTTAGGAGGTTTCGAAGAACACTCCTTGATGAAATCTCCCGTAAAAACATTGTAAAGCAATGTATGACCTTGGAAACCGCCAATTGCAATTACCATGCTATTTAATGCAACAGCGGTCACCACTGGATAACTCAGAGCCCAATTTGGTAATACTGGGAACCGAGAAGAAGGGTAGATGTGGCATTGAGTTTGAATTTTTGTGCTTAAATCTCTAATATTCCAAACCAAAACTGACCCATCAGATAATATGTTAGCGTAAAAAAGACCGTCACCTCCAACAACTCTAGTATCGCGCTTCTGTTGTCTATGAGGGTCTGTTGTTTGCATCTTACATTTCAAAATGGTCTCTGAGTCTGATAAGTTCAAATGCCTAGTCCTTATGTTCTGCAAATCTTTGAAATTATAACATCTAATGTATTTGTCATAGCAGAGTATTATATTGTTATCACCAAAATCGGCATCCATGAAGCATAGTTGACGAAGTTCAATTTCAAACTCCGAAAGTTGAATTTTAAAATCCAAAGGCTCAGTTTTAATTGAAAAGTCAATCAAATTGATGAAGTGCAATGAATCAACGGTCTGAACTACACAAATGCTTTTAAAATCACATTTAATGTTCAATATCATCTTTTTAATATCGATATGGTGAAAAAGCTTGCCGCTCGCTTGCCAGAAATTTAAGGATCCAGAAGCTGAGCCTGAAATACACTCTATTTTTTCCCTAGGCTTGCCAGCATTTGTATTTAGATCCGTTGCGGTTATTGCATCGTCTGTAGGTACATCAATTAACTTGACTAATGACACCCTTGCTGATGAAGAAGATGTAGACGTGAAAAGGTTTTTTAGATATAGCTCCCCTGTTCCTCTTCCAACCAAAATATAATTCCAATTAACGGACAAACTTGTGATTCTGGTAAAGTTGTCATTACCGGGAATAAAAGCTTGATTTTTGCCGTTGTCCAAATTGCAAATACTTACATGTGCTAAAATGCTTGAGCTTACTAGTAATTTACCTCTCAGAAAACTCGTCAAACAAATGTCAGATAAATGATAGTCATTTCCAAGTAAAGCATAGTTTCTATGTACAGATGCTGCCTTATTCCACTTCTTGTATACTTTTAAACGCTGAGAATATTCCACTAGCCAATTTGTAGAGCTTGATAAGGAAGGAAACACTGAGCCCACGCCAAACTGAGCAGCAAATGACTTCATCCAAGCAGTCTTGTCCAGAATGGCATAATTCCATTGTTTACATACTATTCTAATGTCATTTAACTGATATGGCTCTAAATTAGAAAAGATCTTAATCAAAATTTCGATAGGAAGATCATTAATGCTCGTTGTTTTTCCAGTGATCTCTGATCCTGACACTTCCTCATTACTGGCCATCTCACTTCCATAGCCATCCTTGTACTGATCAAGGATTGGTTGCTCACCTGGTCCTCTATCTATCATAGTGAGTTTTATTTGAAGACGTTTGCAAATGAATAACTTTTATTCCCGTGACGCTTAAACTAAAACCTGCCTAGAGTAATCATTCACTATCGCCTATACACACTAAATGGCCCACGACTGCAAAAAGATTAAATTGGAAGATAACGTGCTGAATATAGTGAATATCCACGATTATAATTCTACAGATTAGAGAAATGCGGTTTAGTAGTGGTAGAGGTAGTTTTTTAGGTTTTATACTTCCAAAATAGCCCTGGATCCTTTTGTTCAACGTCCCCACGAGGGAGATTAGAATAGGTTGGATCTTACTACAGACAGGATCGGCTTTGAAGCACAAAGTAAATCCAATAGTATTTGTATCATTGGTTCTCTGGAGAAGAAATTGCGTACCTTCTGTACGATTAAAATAAATTGTGTGGGGTTTGGTCAACTGCAATCGTAAATTAAGTAGTAATGTCATATACTGGTAAAGTATAAAACTCTTAGCATAATTTGGTTCAGCTGCTTTTCACCAGATGAATAACTTATGCCGGCTCATCTCAATGAAATGCTAGTTGTTGCTGTTGTCAGTTTAACCGCAGACATATTTATTGTAAATAATGATCTGTGCCGTCTTTCTTGTCTAGTGAAAGAAGAGAATCTATGTTCTCAAAAATTTTTCATGATGAATTCTGTATACAGTGAACAATTGAAAGACTAAGTATAACCTTTCAAATACTAATTGAAGAAAGTGCTATGAAAGATGAGTGAAGTAGGTAATATAGAACCTGATGGTATTGCCACTGCAAACTTAATGACAATTCTGCTTCATTTTTCAAAGAAATTAGAGTCTTCGAAGGATGAAATCAAAATTCCATTTTCTGACTCTGACACTTTGAATGACTTGAAGCAGTCTTTATCACTGTTCCCATTCACTCGCAATTGGTCAAATTACAGAATAATGTACAACGATGTTGATTTGTTGTCTGAATTTGAAGACTTGGCTACTTTGAAATCTGTTGGAGAGGAGTTAGGAATTCAATTATCTGGAGAAGTAAAGTTGATCATGACAGAGAAGCCATACAACTTATCACAAGTTTATGAACACATAGTGAGGTTTAGGGAAGCTATTGGTTTGCATTTCACCGACAAGACTTATCAAGACCTTGGTATTGCAGGAGGTGTTAAATTCAATGATTTGAAACTTTTGGAAGTCCGTAATGACAAGTTCAAAGAAACTGAAGAAGAAACAAAGTCTGATTCCGAGAGGACTAATGAAGAATCTTCAAATGCCACAAACAAGAAGGAAATTCAATTGAGTGATGAAGATGTAAATTTGTTGAAGGAAGCATCCTCGTGTATCACGTCCTCAGTACCACCGTCACTTATTACCCACGGAACACAAACTTTAATTGAAAGTTCGTTGAAATTGCCTCTCAAACAATTAACTATTTCTCAATGGTCTCCTGTTCCAGCGCTTTGTAAAACTAAGGGGGATTTACTCTATTTGACACTTCAAACCTTGGAGAATGAGACTCATCACATTACTTGTCATTACTCTGGGTTTTATGTGAATAGATCGTCTTCAGTTAATTTCAATAGAGAGCACAAGTTAGATAAGAAAGAATCAAAGATTGAAAATTATACCTTATTCGGTCTCGTTTCTGTCTTATCCCCTTCCTTTAACAAGATTATTGATGAGAATACTGTACGCCTTACGAAAGCATCACTCTACCCAGAAACTTATCTTTTGCCTACCAATTGCTTCATAAATTACCCTTGGTTAGCAGATGAGAAAAATATAGTGTTTCCTGACTCATCTAGATCACAATTGCCTTTAATCTCAAACGGTATTGATGGAGAAGGATACATAAAAGATTGGAATGAAGATATTCAAGCCATTCGTGAATTACCTAAGAAAACTGTTGAAGAAAGAATATTAAGAGAAAAATTGCTTAATAAGTCGTTGTTTGAATTCAACAAGGTAGCAACGAAAACCGCTATTGATATCATTAACGGGAATTTCGAACCAATGAATCCTAATGATGTAACTGAAAATCACATCTTCTTGAGAAATGGTATCTTTTATTCGTTTCCTTCAAACTCTTCTGGAGTATTTGACTCCTCGGGTGGTATTGAAGGTTCAAGATATACTTCTGGTAAAGATTTGTCGGCTATAAGGATCTTAAACAGATTAGACACAGAAGGCGTTTGCCGTATTGTTTCTTGTATTGTTGAGTATCTTGGAAAAAGGGTTATATGCCAGGCTCCTGTTCCTGGTATCTTTGCTACCTCTGGTGATAATGAACTGGTAGAGAAAGTTTCATACGGTCTCACAACTGATGGAAATCAGGTTTTGAGCGATCTGGCTTTTGATATTGGCATGAAAGCCATTGGAGAGGCCTTTTATTTGAAGCCTCATAGTCTTAATTTGCCCAATGGGTCTTCTTCTGATGGTCAGATTTTCACTTCTAAAGATACGAAAGGTGTTTTTGGCACAGATGGGAGAAGATACGTTATGGATCTATACAGAACAGCTCCATTGGATATTGAATTTATTGATGCTTATTGGAATAACGGATTGAAAGATTCTTATCCACATAGAGAAACTCTTGTTAGGCATGAAGCTGTTGAGGAATGGTGGAAACGAAATGCTTCCATTCTCTTCAAGCAAGAGAGTGAAAGACTTGAAAAGCAAGGCAAAAGTTCTGACAAAGAAAATGGTGAAAAGCCTAGAATTTTATTACCTCCTGGCCGGATTTCATTTAATCCCGATGCCTTTACGGGTGTTACGACTTCTGAGGAAGAGGAAAATGAAGTTAGATCTATTTCCAAGTTTGTTAAAGCCAATCTTATTGAAGAATTCTTGTCAGAATTTCATTCTCAACTTGCTCCCTTCGATGGTTCACATTTGTCTGCTACTTTGCATAAGCTGGGTATCAATTTGAGATACTTGGGATATATTGCTGAAGAAGCATTGAAGAGAAGGAATCTTCAAGTTAAAACCTTGAAAGAAACAATTGAATTGAACGAAAAGGAAATCTCTAAGAAGAAATTTGAATCAGAGTCGACCAACGATGATAAAACAGAAGAGCAAGAGAGTAAGGATAAAAGTGAAGAAGAGTCTGAGGAAAGTAAAGTTCAAGGGGAGGGACAATCCCAAGGTAAGTTCGAACCTTCAATTGCTAATTTTGATGCCCTTTATAAACTCTCCGTTCAAGAAATGGCTGCAAGAGCCATTAAACACTTATTGCGTACTCGTACAGAACATTTGCCATTCTACTTGGTTCCTCACTTTGTTGCACATTTCCATAACTGTTTGTTTGGATATGAAGTTAACAAGAAACCAGAGTTACAATTAGACGATCTTTTGAAAGAATCTTTCAGTGGCTATTTTGACTTCTTGGATTTGACTGGTGACGATATCTTCTCGTTAATTACTAATGAAGTCTTTATTCGTTTCAGGTTCTCACTTCCAAAAAACTGGTTTAACGAATTGGTCTCACCACTACAATTATTCCGTGAAATAGCACTTAAGTTTGGTATTCAATGGAAGATTCAAGATTACGCATTTACTAAAGATGAATTTGAAGCCATAATTCTGAAGAATAATCAATCCCAACAACCATCGCCTGTTAAGAAAATTGATAAGAAGCATAAACTGCTCGCTAAGACTGATAAAGTTAGAAAGACTATATTTGTTCCAGAGGATATTCTTTCTTTTACTCCAATTGTGAAAGATACCACTTATAGAGCTTCTATAGTGGACGAAATTTTTGAGTCTGCAAGAATTGGTATTATGAATGATAAAAAGGAGCTCGCTGTGTCATATTTGAACGACTTAGCTACAATTTATGAACAAATTTATGGCCGGGTTCACTATGAAACAGCTAACTACTATATGACAGTCGCACAATTGTTTGCGGAATTGGGATTGACTTCTGAAGCATGTAATTTCGCCAGAAGATCTGTTATCTTAAATGAAAGGGTGAACGGTTTTGATTCCTATGAAACTATTTCTGCCTATATCAATACTGCTTATTATGAGTTTGTAAATAAGGACTTGGTTTCTTCCTTCAAGTTGTATCAGGAGGCGATTAGGCTTTGGACTTTAGTCTACGGGGAGGATCATCCTTCTTTTGTTACAACCTTATCCAATCTCTCTGGTATGTTACTGGATGTCAAGTTATATTCTAGTGCGGTTACTGTTCTAGAAAAGTCTCTTGACATTTCTAAAAGAATCAATGGAGATAATTCACAATTGACAGCCTTACTTCACTATAGAATTGGAACTATACTTGCTAACTTGGGTAACTTCAATGCGGCACATGATTCTTTGAAGACTGCAAATGAGCTATTCAGCAAGTCAATAGGACCTGATGATTACTTCAGTAAGGAGTCAGCAAAGTATGTTGGAAATCTTACTACTTACTTAAATTACTTGAAGTACGAAGAAGAGAACAAAAAAGCTGATGCTCAGAGTCCTAAAAACGTGAAAAAGACTAAATCTAAGAGTAGAACTAAGGCTAAATCTGGCGCTGTTGACAATTCTAATGGAAATAAAAAGTCCTCTAAAAAGGTTAATGTTGTTCAACTGGACCCAAATATTGCCCTAAAGTCTGTTGATGAGATCTTAGATTTCATTGAAAACAAACAAGCAAAGACACCTAAATCTAAAAAATGATATATATTTATATTGTCATACTGTAAATAGTTAAAAATACTACTAAATTTTATATTTCATTATCTTATCGTTATAGCTTGCATTTATTTACAGACAATAATGCAAAGAACTATGGGAATCAAGGAACACTAGCTTTTAAATTTGGCGTTCATTTTCATCTTTGAACTCAATGATCACATGTTTAATGAATTTGTCGTTTTCTTTGATTGCATGGGAAATTCTTTTCTGGATATTTTCTAAATCTATAAGATTGTATTTCAGTTTTGCATCACTAGATAAAGACAATATGATGTTTGTATTTGCTCCAGAAGCTAACACAGACAACTGTGTTAACTTGAAGTCACAAAGACTTGGGTCAGAAGACAAGTGCTCAACCACTGAATTCTTGGTTTTCAAATAAATTTCACTGTCACTACTTTCACCTTTATCAATTAATTCCCACCAAGAAGTTTTGAAAGTGCCCCATCCTGCTTTAATGATCAAAATAGAAACACATAAGCCACCTATGGAATCGAGCCAAGCCACGTTAAACAATACACCACCTGTGACCGTTATCAATGCTACTACAGACGTCAATGAGTCAACACGATGATGCCAAGCGTTTGCAATCAAAACTTTGGAATTGCTCTTTAATCCCACTTGCAATGTTTTGCGAAACAAAAGCTCTTTAACCAAGATTGATGCACCAGCAAGCCAAGCTGCATTTATATCTGGAACTCTAGCTCCAGACTTTCCATGTTCTTCAAGAATTTGGTTGCCAGGTTGTTCATTGGTATGAGAGTGCGAATGTGAGTGCAGATGATGAGAATCGTCATCAAATGTGATTCCATGACTGTGAGAGTGTCCAATTTGGATCATTGCAAAGTATTCGTACATGTAAGCTGGCAATGTGTATTCACAAATTTGTAAAAGTGACGACCATCCTACCGAGACTCCTGCAAAGAGCAAAGCGCCGCTGACAAGCAATGAGCCCACTGTTTCAATTTTACCATATCCTAGCGGATAATTGGTTGGTGAACCTATCTTAGATGCCACATTGACAGTTGCAAGCGTAAGGAAATCCGCCACCATGTCCGAAATAGAGTGGATAGCGTCAGCTATTAACGACTGCGAGTGAAAGTAAACACCACCAACTCCCTTCGAAACTGCCATGGCAATATTCACCACAAGACCTATCCATGTAATGCGCACAGCGGGGTTGTTTTTTATGGCAGACCCGCCCACTAACAACTCGTTTGGTTGGTGGTGGTGTGCGTGAGAGTGACCGAACAACCCATGACTATGTCCTTCATGTCCTTCTTCGTGATTGTGCTCATGCTTGTGCTCATGCTTGTGCTCGTGGTTATCATGATCCTGGTCGTGGTCAGTGTGTTTGTCTGTATTCTTGCTTGACATTGGTCTCTGTGCTGTTATTATGCTTGCTTTGTTAGCCGCCAAACCCAATGTTTTTTTCGTGTAGTAAAAATTTGTTATTAATATTGGGGAATGATTTCTCACTGATAACGTCACACCACTGGAACAGTGATATTTCTGGCGTCTGGAACATCCAAACCAAAATTTCAAAGAAAGTGATCGCCTTTTGGCTAATGATCCTAAAGCTAGTATCATTAATGTAAAAATTGAATAAATAGAGATTAGTAGTAAATTATCAATGTTGTTGTTAGTCTCAGATTCAAATTTGTTAATCATTTCAGGTGGGATCGGTAACCGATTCCGGCATTGTATGTAGCACTAAAAAATACAAGCATATATAAGGTAACTTTTGTGAGGTTTAGGAGGCAAAAAGCTGTTCTACGACAGATTTAGTGACCGTAGTGGTGGCGGGAGATGGTTCTGGGGTAGACACCGTGTCCTTAACAGGAGGTACGGTGGATTTATTCTCGCCGTTTTGCGATTGTTCTGAATCAGTAGATAACGAAGAAGAGCCGGAGAGCTGTTGAAGTCGTCTTAAGACCACGGATTTCTCTTGAGATTTGAATAAAGAATCCTTTAATTTCGAAGAAGGATGCCTTACGTGCATAAAATTACAATGGTCTCCTCTGTTACACGAGTTGGTGTAGTAAGCACGGCAATTAGCATCATTGAAGTTCTCTACCGGAGAAAGTTCACAGTGAACGGGCCTGCCGCTGAACCATTCCTGGTTCATCTGAAGAACCGTATTGTAGGCCGATTCTTTGTCTAAGAACTTGACATAAACGTTGCCATTTAAGTGATTATTTTCATTCTCACAAACGGTGATGGAACCGATTTCGCCAACCTTTGCGAATCTCACGAATATATCTTCGTAGAAGTTGTCAAAGTAATCTTGGAGCTGTTTTGGGTTTATTTCGTCCTTGTCGTTATTCTTATCGAGTTTTGGATTTTGATACAAGTTTGCTAGTAAAATGGTATGCGATGCAGTGGGTTTAATGTGCTTTCTAGAACATTTTTCTCCGTGTCGACATGCCCCAATTTTTGTATAAAAAGTGCAGGTCAGTTTATCCTCATATCTATAATTCATTGCTGTACTAGCTTTTATACAGTAAGGAGCCTTTTTTTTATTGGTCTTTGTTCTGTTCTGTTCGTAGTTATCAGGTGAGAGATATTCTCTTAATATTGGTTTTCGCGATGACATAAGATCAAAACTACTTTTTTTCGGGATATACTGATTTACATCATCAGTTCAAAGAGAAGTAATAATAAATGTCACGCACAAACTTAAGTGGCATTAAGACGTGCTAGCTAATGTATTGCTGTAATAATATATTTATTTAAAGGCGTTTTCTTGCAAAATTATATGGTTAATCTTTTAGTAAAAGTGTATGAATTCATAAACGTATAAATGAAATTGAAATCAAGATTTGAGTGCGTTTTTTTAAACTATTTGTCTATGCTTTATACCTTCTCATCTGACTGATAGTTCTTTTCGTCAGAGTCTTCTACTCCTTCTATGACTTCGTTATTGGAATCTATTAGCAGACCGTGTTCGAGATTACTCTTCGGACCAACATACCATTTGTGAGCATCTACCATAAACCATATAAATGCCATCAACATGGGACCGAAGTAAACAACGACAGTCCAGTTCATTTCATATGCATTCAAGTCTTTCCCTGAAACATAAGGGAAACATAAAACAGGAATCATTACGAGGACGAAAATCACTGAAACAAAACCTATTGGCTGCGACCATCTACCCAAATTCCACGGACCAGGTTTGAATGTGTTCCGTGAATAAGTTATCTTGAAAACTGTAGGCATTGCAAAAGAAACAAAACTTGAAATACCTCCTACTGAAAATATTGCACCAATTGCTGTGTCTCCTGCAAAGAGTAAAAATAAAAGACATTGGCCAATAAAAAAGTTAAATATCACAGCGTTAATAGGAGTCTGAGACCAATTGTTCACAATTTTCCAGTACCTGGATAATGGAAGAAGATTGTCTCTGGAATAAGCGTAAGTGACACGGGATGCCGTCAACATGCACGATTGGCCCATGAAAAATGAAGACACGACTGTTAAACCTGCAGCTGCATTTACCATATTTTTGTTTAAAATCTGAACCAAGTAAGTAATGAAAGGTTGACCCAAGCCTTGAGGATCTTCAGCAATCTGATTAATATCTACTACAGTATACGCAATGGCGATCATGAAGAAGAACCCGACTACACCACCAAAAGTTGATGTTAACACGATTGCCCTCGGAGCTGCAACAGCAGCATTTGAGCACTCCTCACTCAAGTGAAATGGGCAATCATATCCAGACATGGCCCATAAGACACCTAAAAATGACATCAAAAATGCTAATCCTTGTGGGAAATCTGTCTGGTTGTAAAGGCCCCACGCTTTACCATTATCATTGAATTTAGGAACATTGTCGTACTTGTGTTCTCTTTCGTTACCACTTAAAATCATTATGAATACAACAACTAAAAACACAATATTGATCATCGTTCCTAATGAGTTGAACCATGCTACCCACTTTGTCCTCATGCAGCATAGTATGGCATCAATAATCTGAATACCAAGTGTTAATGCGTATATCTGTCCATTTGTCGGAGTGTAACCAGGAGAATTGAATGATTTCAATGCAAGAATCATACAGGCGCAACTATAATTTACCAGCGGAGAACCTGTGATTTGACAAAACCAGTTCGAGTAAGAACACAACCAGGTACAAACAGGCGCATACTTTTTAGGTGCCAATTGTGAAACGGCATACGGTGTTCCTGCCGAAGTTGGAAATGCACTAGCTGTCTCAGCGAGCGAATATGCAACAGAGGTGACGAAAAAAACACCAATAAGCCAAGGAATGGGACTTGCACCTACAACTAGTTGTTCGTAATTAAAAGTTGATGCAATTGATGGCAATAATCCCAACGTCAGAAAAGAAACGCTGAAGATTGTCCAAAGGGAAAACTCTCTTCTGAATTCCTGCTTGTATCCTAACGCCAAAATCATGGCCTCGTCTTCGTCCACTTCATGATCAACATTGATTATGATGTCTCTGTTTGATAGTACTGACTTGACTTTCATTTCATCAACATGAATACTCGAAATTATTGGGTGTATTCCATTGGACTTCGTTGAGTAGACTCCATGTAGGGGAGAGGATGATTCTTTCTTGTCAGACATTGGCTATGTTGTATTTGTATTGAATTTATTTCCAGATAATTTCACAAACCCTCTCACAGTATGGCAGCTGCTTCACTAATGATCTTCCTATCTTGCAAGAGCCCGTTAAAATTTTGTGGTGCTTTGATGTAGTGAAGTATTGGAATTCCTTGTCTCGTCTGTTGTGGAGATGAATCCAATTAACGCTTATTGTAATAGATTACGTTTTTTTAGGTATATTCCTTTATCAACTTTCTATTTTCCATCAACCTTGCTATCGCAACTTTGGGAACAACGGAGAACTACTATGTTGCGGATATAGTTAAACTAGCTGCTTGCAAAAAGATTTAAATCAACCGGATTATTGTTTTTTTTGTTTCAGCCGACAGTAAAATTTCATGAATATCTATTTTAGTTCTATATTGCAGGACGTCAATTTCTTATATACTTAGGCAGCTGCGAACCTGCTTATCATTTCGATAACGGCTGCGGCTATTATTCTATAAAATAATTCTGTGATAACAGCTTATCGCGAGAATATACGGAAAGGCGATTTGATAATGATTGTGGTATATGCAGTAATTCTTAGCGGCTTCGACACTATATGCAGAAGATTAACTATACTTTAGTAGGTGATATGAAATTCAAACTGTTGTAAAGGACTTGGTTATATAACTTGTCAGTGAAGATTAAATTGGGGTAGGTGTTTGTATTCTGTTGTTTTCTTCACTAGACGCAAGTTGAATCTTACCACTTAGCCAAAGCTTCTTTGTTGTGCGGCATATACAAGCCAAGCCATCGGTACTTTCATGGAGAGAGTATTTGAATTGTATGCAGGATTTTGAGTGATATTCAAAATGAAATATTTACGTTTGAGAGAGACGACTAACTCGTTTGAACTAAACCATCTCCTCAGTGGATCAAAGATAAGTGTTCTGAATTGAGAATCTTTTTAAGGTGGCTTTAGGTGCACAGCAAGTACACTAGTTGAAGGATCAATGGTTGCTGCCAGCTTTGGGAAATCGTGGCTCTTCTATGGTGTGTTGGCAGTAGGACACGTTGTAGGATTCTTACTCTTTCTAAAGGGTTTCTTTCCATCTAAGGTTGTTCTTCAAGGGTTAAATAGGTTTGATGGTGTGTCTCCCTTTACAGAGCGTGGATCCGCTCAATTCGACAAGGTAGTTTTGATGGTTGTCGATGCTATGAGAGCTGATTTTATGTATTCTGAGACGCGCTCGGAGATGACATTTTTGCATGAGTTGATAATGGAGGGTTCAGCTATACCATTCACGGCTTATTCCAATCCTCCAACTGTTACACTACCTCGATTGAAAGGCATAACAACTGGAGGAGCGCCAAGTTTCCTCGATGCCATATTGAATGTGGCTGATGACAATGATAAATCGCAAGGTATGACAGCTCAGGATTCTTGGGTAGTTCAGTTTAGTAAAAATAAAACAAGAAGAATTGATTTCTATGGAGATGATACCTGGTTAAAATTGTTCCCTCCAGGGGAGGTTTTCGAAGAGTTTGATGGAACTAATTCTTTTTTTGTCAGCGATTTTACAGAGGTGGACAATAATGTAACTCGACACATCAATGATAAGCTAAATAATCCAAATTGGGATGGGTTAATCTTACATTACTTAGGATTAGATCATATTGGACATAAAGGTGGCCCTGATTCGGTTTTTATGAAACCAAAGCAAAGAGAAATGGATCAAATCATTGAACAGCTATACAGTTACACATCTAAAGCTAACGCTTTGTTAGTTGTTATGGGTGACCACGGTATGAATGACATCGGCAACCATGGGGGCTCCAGCAGTGGAGAAACTAGTCCGGGACTTGCATTTATATCGCCCAAGTTTAAAAAGCTTCAATTGAAATTGGAAGCACCAGTTAAGGAATCAGAAGACTACTCATATTACAAATTCATCAACCAAGTTGATTTAGTGCCAACTTTAGCAGCTTTGTTAAATTTTCCTATTCCAAAAAATAGCTTGGGGGTTATTATAAGTGAGTTTTTACCATTGTGGCTGTCAAAATCTTCAAGCTCGGAGATTTTGAGAGAAAACTGTAAACAATTCATGAACTTATTAAATGCTATGTACGTATCAGGTATTGAAGAAGAAATATTGGATAAGTGGAACAATCTCTCTTTGGACAGTGACATTCGCCTATATTATGATTTCCTATCATCTATTCAAGACAGGTTAACTTCTTCAGCAACAAATTACAATTACAATGACATTACTTTAGGTTTCTTTGTTTTATCAACGGTTGCTGTGTTGGTCTCTTATTGGTTCATTTGGTATTTCTTTAAAGTCTCGCTGGCTTCCAAGCCATTGGTCCTTTTCATTGGTTTGCTAACTTCAGCATATGCAATCCATTTTCATGGCTCATCATTAATAGAAGAAGAGCATCAAATATGGTGGCTTATTGCAACGTTGGGTTTAATTTCCTTTGCTCGCTTTTTATCATTTACCTCGAAGTTATGTCTACTAACAATCTTAGTGTGTTTGAGAGGTATTAGAGCTTGGAACAATAGTGGACAAAAGTATAGTTCTCCTTTTACAGTCTCTTCGATTTTATTGCAGAATCCCAGTATTCTTTGGACGCTAGTGGCCCTAACATATCTGCTTGTTACTATTTTGATATACGGACAAGGTGGGCTTGTGAAATGCCTTGGTACTTCTTACACTGAAAAATTTGATTTTACAGACATGAGCAATTTCTTCACATTTATCATGTCTTCGGTAGTAGCTACAGTTTCGTTCCTGTTCAAACTATGTCAGTTTTTCAATGATGGCAATAAGCTTCCACCTTTGATGAACCTTCTCTTTGTTTGGATATGTGGATCTTTTGGTATAGTCGAGGAAAAGATAGATAAGAACTTAGTTCAAGAAATGAATA
Organism: Priceomyces medius; assembly: GCA_030570455.1. Lineage (NCBI taxonomy): Eukaryota > Fungi > Ascomycota > Pichiomycetes > Serinales > Debaryomycetaceae > Priceomyces > Priceomyces medius. The sequence goes on from JAJLVV010000015.1 coordinate 70,217, forward strand.
TTCAACTTTCACAATTGTTCTATTCATGTATCTTGGGAATACTTATTTTGAGGATAGCTAGTGCAAAGTTAAGAAGTATGAGTTATGGAATATTTACAGATCTTAACAATATTCTGACTCTATTCTTGTTGCATTTAACAAGAGTCGAGAATATACCCATCTATATTCTATTTTTCATTATCAAGTTTTCAATAGCAAGAATTGTGGAGAAGCATAAAAGTGGTGTTTTTAAAAACTTAGATGACTTCATACTTGTACTTAGCTCTGCTGTACTTATTCTTCAAAACTTATCATTTTTCTCATTAGGAAACACGAACCTGTTAGCATCTGTTGATTTATCTAATGCTTACAATGGAGTCAGATCCTACAGTCTCTTCATAGTAGGAGTTTTGACATTTATATCAACTTTTTCCACCTCAATATTTTGGTCATTAAGCTTGCCTCAAATACTTTTCGAGAATCAAACTTTGGCTTTTGTTAAAAAGCCATCGGAGCCTTTGCTAAATCTTGCTTTGTTCAAAAAGAATTTGTTACTTATAAAATCGTTTACCTTTTTGACATTTTACTCAATTGCAGCAGTAAGTTTGGTTGCCTCTTGTATTAATTTGAGATTCCATCTATTCATATGGACTGTATTTTCGCCTAAGTTGTTGTATTTTGGAAGTTGGTCAATTCTTTTGAGTACAGCATTTGAAGCATGTCTAGTTGCTACAATATTAATATTCTGAGAGAATCTATAAAAGTTTATATTTTGACTTTATTTGCATTATACATTAGTAATAAATCATTGAAGTAATGGATCCCTGTAATGAGCTTGGAAATTAATATGTTTGTTCTTTTTATCGTTAACATGTTCTCTTTTCTTCTCTTGCTTCCAGACTCTCTTTTGGGTGGCCAACTCTTGTCTATCTCTTTGAGTAAGCATTCTTCTTGTTTCTGCAGCAACAACAGTACCTTGTCCCTCCAGTAATATACGTTCAGGTGGTAAATTTTGTCTGTAATACCTTGCAAGTGATCTATGACCAATGACTGCACCAGACGGTAAAATAAGTTCATGACCATTTTGATATATAGCATCTGATTCTAAGGGAAGTTCTTCTTCATCGCTTTCGTTTTCATCTTCCGACACATCTTCCCAATCTTCATCTCCTTCCTCTGCAGCAGCAACTTGGACTTGGTCATATGTAGAACTGAAATCATAAAACTCGGAAATTTCTAGTTTTTCGTCTTCAGATTCATAGGGTATTCTCATGTGTCTTTTGGATATCAGGTGCTCTCTCACAGCTTCGACATTTCTACCCTGATAATTACAGCATAAACATACATTTCCTAGGCCAATTTTCTCTCCTAAGTATGCAATAAGACCTTCCTTGTCTACCAAATATTTTTGTTCCGGAATATAAAGACCATGTTTCAGGAACATATGCTCAACATTTTCATCTACAGTTTCAAAATTAGCACTTTTCCTGGAATGACAAAAAAGACAAGTTGTCACAGGTATTTCAACTCGATTTTGAAGTTTTTCAGTGATGAGCTTTTCTTCCAACTCTTCTTGATTTTCTTCTTCTATCTTATCCTCTTCATTCTTTGAATCTTCATTCTTTAAATCTTCTTTTTTAATTTCTCTTACCTTATCGGAGTCCTTAGTTCCTTCTGAATCAACCTTTGCCTCCTTCTCTTTCTCTTCTGGGTCGGTTCTTCTTTCTAACATTGCCTTCTTTGCCATCTCCAAAATCTGTCTCTTTTTCTCTTGAAGACTCTCTTTCTCTTTTCTTCTTATCTCCTTCTTAGATGTTTGTTTCTCCTTGCCACTTTTCTCATCACCATCTGAAATTGTTAATGATGCTATTTTCGAGTTGAATAAGTCTTCATCTATAGGAGGAAGTTGTGCTACTCTTCTTTTCAAGTTATATCTATGCCATTCGGATTTCATATGACTTCTCTGGTCCGCAGACTCAGCAAATTGCAAGTTACAAGAATTACAGGTAAAACTCATAGTTGCTTTTAAGTTCCTGTAACAGTTGATAAGATGGTAAAGCTAGATTTTAGTAAGCCTTTTTTGCAAGCTTTTGCTCGATGAGATCACGTGATTTGGCTCAAACATTTTTTATTTAGTTGTGATATTTAGTTACTAGAAATTAATATCAATAACTGGAGCACTCATCACATCATGTCAGAGTCAACCGGTACAGAGGCGTTAGACGAACTTTTACCTAAAGTTGTTCAAACAACTCGAGCTGCTGCCTCACTTGCAGCACAAGATGTAAACTTTTACAAATCCATCGACAAACATCTATCTGAAGAGATAGATACTTTAGGAAGAAAAATGGTAGATGTGACTAATAAGCTTATTCAGAATGCTTCAGATGACTCTGACCTCTTAGATTATGGAAGTGAGGCAATATCGGGTGGTTGGAAAAAGATTACTGGTACACTTGACAGCATTTTCGAAAAAATTGACATAGCATTTGATCAAGCTAATAAGCAACTGAGAGGAAAAAATGAAAAAGATTTTATATATTTAGAAAATTCAATGGGTCTGGAGGTTAATGTCAGACCAGGTAAAATTACTTCAAAGCCACAATTGAAGTTCCGTGTGAAGGTTGATAATTCGGAGAGCCATCCATTTAAACCTAAGATCTCATCCAAACCAAATGCCATCCAATCATATGAAGAATCGACTGAAATTGTAACACCAGATTTCGATGAAGGCTCAGAAGAGCATGATAGTCCTCACTATTTGCAACCTTACGAACATGAAATATTGAATCAGCCTTATCCTGATTCCATTTTGACTAAATGTGTCCCCACAGCTCCAAAGGATTGGCACAAGACTTCCGCACAATGGATAGATACAGTTGACAAATTGAATGCTATGATAAAAGATCTATCAAATCTGACGGAGATTGCAGTTGATTTGGAACACCACGATTACCGGTCTTACTATGGTATTGTATCTCTTATGCAGATTTCAAATAGAGAAAAGGATTGGATAATTGATACTTTGGTTTTGAGAGATGACTTAGAACCTTTAAATGAAGTATTTACAAACCCAAATATCATAAAAGTTTTCCACGGTGCATTCATGGATATCATTTGGCTTCAAAGGGATTTGGGACTTTACATAGTATCTTTGTTCGACACGTACTTTGCATCAAAGAAACTAGGTTTTCCTAAGTTTTCTTTAGCGTATTTATTAGAGACATACGCCAATTTTAAGACATCCAAGAAATACCAGTTAGCAGATTGGAGAATAAGACCCCTCCTGACTCCCATGCTTGCATACGCAAGATCTGATACACATTTTCTCTTATATGTGTTTGATCAATTGAAAAATAAACTTATTGATGCTGATAATAATAAATTACAAGATGTCTTGTATGAATCTAGGCAGGTTGCTAGAAGAAGATTTGAATACACAAAGTATCGTCCACTATCACCAAATGCTGGAAAAGTCTCGTGTCCTGTTATGGCAAGTAATCCCAAAGAACCTTATGGATCAATAATGTACCAATATCATATACCTTATCATAGAAAACCCTTGGTTGAAGTTTTATACAACTGGAGAGACGCTATCGCAAAGGAAGACGATGAGTCGGTTAGGTTCGTTATGCCCAATCAACTATTAGTAGACTTGTCTTCCCTCTCTGAACCTGTTGATGCGGTTAAAGTATTGAATGCATCAAACTATATTTCAGATCATGTTAGAGCTAATGCTAAAAATTTAGCTGAAGTCATCGAGAGCACGTTAAAAGAAATGGCTGACAGTGATTGGGAATTGGCTGACGGCTGGAATAACGAGTCAACTATTAAGGAAGATAATGAGGAACTTGATGAGAGCATCGCGTTGAATTCAATGACTTCGTTTGACACCATATACAAACTGAAGCAAGAACATCTATTACCACATAAAGGTGAACTTTTGAACGAAAGCTCTCTTTTCCTTGTTGACAAGGCCAACATTAGCTTCTCAATAGAATATGATACAGACAAAAATCAGATTTTAAAGCATGGTCCTGGAAAGGAAATTATACATAGACTCAAGCATTTGCAAGATGAACTTGCCAAGTTTGATGGAGACCAAAAAGTTGTGATACAACCTAAAGAATTCACACCAACAATTCAATCTGGTATACAAACTTCGGCTCCTGAAGATACTCAAAAGCCATCGCCTGTGTCTAAGGAACATGAATCTGAAGTCGAAGAGGAGGAAGAGGAGGAAGAGGAAAAGGAAGATTCGAATGAAATTATTTCGCTTGTTCGAAAAAGAACCAAACAAAGGTACAACCCAAAGCCTAAAGACTCTAGTGAATCGCCTAATTCTTTCGATTATAATAACCCAGATAAGGTCTTTCTTGATTCTAAAGCAAACACTCGTAAGAGGGACAAAAAGAGATCATTTGATCCTTATAGTAAAGTTGGTGATGGACCCCAACCATTTAAGAAATTTAAGAAGCCAACTCTGGGTAAATCTTCTACTTTTTCTAACAGTAGAAGACGTTAAATAGATTAAGTAATTAAAAATAAAAAAAAACTATGGTTCTCTGTAACATTTGATAACATTTTTTTAGGCCTAGATGAGATTTTCAGTATCAATATTCAAGAACGCGTATTTTGATATAAAATTAGTTGGAAGAGCCATACAAACTAAAGGCAATCCTTAGAAAAAAGGACATAAAGTTAGAGTGATATAAAATCCTAAGATGGCATTGCCTGGATACTTGGCAAAGAATTTGGTACCCTCAGAAGTAAACTTCTTAGCTGAAAATGAATATATAACGATCTTACCAAGATACTCGATGAATAAGATAGAATTGATTGGCGTAAGTAAAGCCCATTTCCGGTTCAATGGATAATCTGAAGAGATTAAGCAAAATTCCACCCATAGACAATTTGTCACTAACAATGAGATTCTAGACTAAAATACCAGCGTTGAGAAGTATGAGAAGAGAAAGAGTCCCTCTTTGGGTAGCTCTTATACTTAAGTCTCAAGATAAATGCAACATCGTGCCTCCCGATTGGCTTAATTTGATATATTTGAAGGATAAATATGAAGATGAGCTTCGAAAGCCTCTTCAATTCAGTGACTTACCATGGAATTGGTTAGAGTTATCAAAAATATTGCTTGCAAAAGCTGCAGATGATCTCTTTGATCCGGTTCATCAGCTAAGATCTTTAATTCAAGACTTGAGAGAAATAAGGCTAGCTAAGTCGAGAAAGGGTCTTAGAGAACTTAACGAGTCTAATATTCAACTTAAAGGTTTGTCATTGCTAGAGATTAATGAATTACGACCGTTCGTGTTGAATGTCATGAGTAAATTACGTATACTCCATGATTCTGCAAAACCGCAAAGCAAGTCTAATGTTGATGAGTATGATCAGGAAGAGTATTCTGATGATGAATGATTGTTGACTATGAGAACATCAGATTTGCAAGAGATTTATGTTAATCGGTTTTTACTGTACTAACTGGTCGTGTCTTTTAAGATGCATATGCCTGGATCCGCGTAAAAATAAATATAATTTGACTCATAAAATAGAATGCTTTCTTGCTCTAACCATGGATAAGATAAAGCCGCTAAGTCATCAATTCGTGTCTAATTTAAAGAGAAGTCGACAAGTTACAAATGATAAACGGAACTTGATATTATCAATTCTTAAGTCAACTACAACGAAGCGAGAAGCACGTAACTATTTGAATAAATATCAGAGCCAGTTTGATTCTACAGATTTGGCCAGGAAGAAGAAAGATGAAGGCATATATTCAACAAGAGATGGTCAAAGGGAGTTTTTCATCAATCGATTCCTCAATGCACATAATCCATTTTTGAATATTTACGATCAGGACGATAGAAAAATCCTGAAGATTCCACTCAGAATTGCAATCTTTAAAATGAAGTTTCCGACAATTGACAACAAAACTTGGAAAGGTATATCTGAGACATTTAATAGATTATCAGACCTTGGTATATCACCTGTGGTTTTGTTGGACTATGATCATTTTGAAAACAATTCTTTCAGACAAAATGAACTCTATGTGATAAACCAAAGCAATAAGATCACAAACTTCATCGGAAAAGTAAATGAAGGGCATTTGAAGTCTACAATTGTTAGGTCCCTCTTTAATATCAAAAATGGCAGTGTCTCATTGAATAGTTTAGAACAGTTGTTGATACCACTTTATCAAGGCATTATTCCCATTCTTCAACCCATTGCATATAACCAAAGGACATCAACCCAGGAATTTATAGAGTCTAATGTCTTATTAAAGGGCTTGTGTTCCTCTTTATTGGATGAGAAGCACTTGTTATCCTTAGAGAAGGTTGTCATGATAGATCCTATTGGCGGTATACCATCCATCGAAAGAAATAAATCCAGTCATGTCTTCATAAATTTATCTCAGGAGTACGCTGATATTGTCTCTGAATTGTATATTGGCTTCATTGAGCCTGAAAAAAGAGAGATGCATTTGAACAACTTGGAAACGATGAATGAAATTTTGAGCTTGGCTAGTCTGAAATCTGGAGATGATGGTGTTACCGGAATCATTACCACGCCATACATCACCTCGATAAATGATGATCAACTTAATCCAATTATATATAATGTTCTAACTGACAGACCTGTTATTTCATCTTCTCTACCAAGTGGTAAAAAAAGGACTCCTCAGCTTTCGACATCCATCTTGAAGAAGGGCCTTGAAGTCACTAGTTATGATTCAGATAGCTATGGTGAGAAGCTTACTTTAACCACGTTGATAGAAGAAAAGTTAATAGATAAACATAAGTTATTTGGATTGATTGAGGATTCCTTTGGTAAAAAGTTGAATATCGATAAATATCTAGATCGGATTAATGAGTCCATTGCAACTATAATTGTTGTGGGAGATTACGATGGTGCTGCCATAATAACTTGGGAACAATCTGAGGACTCGTCTGAAAGAGTTGCATATTTGGACAAGTTTGCAATCGCAAAGAGAAACCAAGGATTACCGGGTCTAGCGGATATTATATTCAAAATCATACTCCAATCACATCCAAACGAACTCTTTTGGAGATCGCGAAAGAATAATCCTGTAAACAAATGGTACTTTGAACGGTGCTATGGGACTATAAGTTCACCAGATTCCCAATGGAAGATGTTTTTCACTGGTGATATCTTCAATAAAAAGATATTGAAGCGAAACATTAAGGGCACTCCGGGATCAATTGATATACACACTAAGATCTTACAATACACTAATATAGGTGAAGGTATTGCTCCTTCTTTCGTATAGTTATCTCAATAATAGACAATACTAGCATTGATAAAATTATCGCTCTATATATGTTCTCGGCAGGATATGACCAAAGCCGCTAAATTTTGAGATTGACATGAAAACCCGATAAATCTATAAACCACGTAACAAAAATATGTCAACTACTATTAGACACCGGAAACATAACAATCCGTTAGGCTCGACTGATCAACAGGGTAAAGCGTCTCCAGTTTCTGCAAAAATTTTACATTTTTATCACGAACTTGACGAATGGCAAAAAGATAATCATTTTATTCGATCAGGATATGTTAAGGCGAATTCTTCTTTCAAGAACTGTTTTAATTCTCTCTTCTACTTGCATAACGAAACAGTCAACATTTATTCGCATTTGCTTCCTTCTCTGATAGTTTTATGTTATGTGTTGTTTTATGTAAATCATAAGATGACTGTGTACGATAACTATCTTGGAACGTGGGAAAAGCTTAACTTCATTCAATTTGGAGTAGCTGCCACTCTCTGTATGTGGATGTCATCGACGTTTCACTGCATTAAGTCACATTCTCATAAAGTCAGCCGTTTTGGCAATCAACTTGATTACTTTGGAATTGTCATTATGATAACGTGTTCGCTTATCTCCATCATATTGTTTGTCTTCTATGATATGCCGTATTGGAAGGATTTCTTTGTCACTGTTTTCCTCGGTTTAGGAAGTGTGGTAACTATAATGACATTGCACCCAAAGTTTTCCTCTAGTACCTACAGACCGTTGAGATCCTTGATGTTCATTGTCTTTGGCTTGTCTGGTGTGCTCCCAATTATTACTGCAGTCAAATATCTAGGATTTGAAGGAGCTGTGGAGAGGTCAAATGCATTTTGGTTGGTAATGGAAGGTGCATTATATATATTTGGTGCTGTTCTTTATGCCTTAAGAGTACCAGAGAGATTTACACATATAGATGAAGACGAAACTAGTCTTCGAGAGAATGCAAGGATTGGTAAATTTGACATTTTCGGTCATTCCCACCAGATATTTCATGTCATGGTTGTGTTGGCTGCTATGTGCCATTGGTTTGCACTTGTTGGTTGTTATGAGTATTTACATGAGCATACTTTGCCAAGTGCGGTGAAATAGACCTTATGCGTATAATCTATATAATTTATTAATGAAACGATACAATGACTGATTTAGTAATTTTACCTTGTCATTCTATTTGGAAGAGTGGAAATACAAATGGAGAAGACAGAGATGAATGGTATCTAGTTAATTTTCAAATTGAAGGGTATGATCATTTAATTTTCAAAGATCAAATTCAGAAAAGTTTAGACTACTTGCGATCACACGAGAGCGCTTATTTGATCATATCTGGAGGCCAGACAAAGGGAGAAGCTGGTCCTATATCCGAAGCTTTGTCTTATTATCAATTGGCTTCAAAGCTTACAAAAGACTCGAGTCTATTGAGCCGAATAACTACTGAGGAATTCGCCAGGGACTCGTTTGAAAATGTCATATTTCTGATTTGTAGATACTATGAAATATTCCAGAGGTATCCAAAGAATATTATTGTGTTCGGGTTTGAATTTAAGAGGTCAAGATTTGTGAAGAATCATTTGGTTGAAGCATTGGGCTTTCCTGAAGACAAAATTAAATATTTCGGAAATGAACCGGATCCAAGGGATTTGACCAATGAACAAAAAATAGCATATTTTGATGAGTTACACCATTCGGAGTATAACTTTGCTGTGAAATACTTCGAAAAAGATTGGTATGGCGTTAAAGAACCTCTTTTGAAGAAGAGGATAGCAAGAAACCCGTTTAAAAGATATCATGGATATGCTCAAAGTAACAAGCAGCTCGCGCCATTTCTTAGAAGTATAGAGGATTCTACAAGGAAATTATCGAACCAAGATATTAAGGCGTTATTGAATACTCCTTGGAGTTAAATATATATATATAAGTAGAAAGGATAAATTTTATGACTTTTGCTTTAATGCTCTTCTACTTTGAACAGCTTTACTCAATGATCTCAACATATCAATTGTTGTTTCCCAAGAAACACAACCATCTGTAATGGAAACACCATATTTCAAGGCAGACTTACCTTCGTGGGTTGGTGGCATGCTTTGCTTACCTTCGTTAATGTGAGATTCGATCATGACACCAACAATAGCGTCTTCACCCTTCTCTACTTGCTCAACGACAGATTTCAATACCTTTGGTTGGTTACGGTAATCTTTCTGGGAGTTATCATGAGAACAGTCAATCATCAACTTAAGGTTTGGTTCGGTAGATTTGCTAATAGCCTCTTTAGATTTCTTGATGGAGTCTTCGTCGTAGTTGGTTATGTCTCTACCACCTCTCAAAATGATAAAGCAGTGGTCATTGCCCTTGGTAGTGGTGATAGCAGCTGTACCGTTCTTAGTAACACCCATAAAGTGGTGGCCCTTGGAGGAAGCCTGAGCTGCATCTAATGCAACACGTAAACCACCATCGGTACCATTTTTGAATCCAATTGGGAAGGATAAGCCAGAGGCTAACTCTCTATGTAATTGAGATTCAGTAGTTCTAGCTCCAATAGCGCCGAAACTCAAGAAGTCCGAGAAGTATTGTGGTGAGATGGTGTCCAACATTTCGGATCCAATAGGCAACTGTGCGATGCCGGTCAAATCAGAGTAGAGCTGTCTAGAAATTCGTAAACCTTTGTTAATATCGAAAGTGTTGTCCACATTTGGGTCATTAATCAATCCCTTCCAACCAACTGTGGTTCTTGGCTTTTCCAAATATGCTCTCATAATGATCACTAAATCGTCCTTGAGTTCTTCAGACAATTTTTTTAATCTGTGTGCGTATTCAATAGCTGCCTCGGGGTCATGGATAGAACATGGTCCAACAATCACTAAAGCTCTGTCATCTCTGCCCTTGACGATTTCAGATGCCTCAATTCTACCTCTGATGACAACTTCTAAGGACTTAGAGCTAGCCTTTATTTCGTGCTGCAACAATGCTGGCGATACAAGTGGGTCGTAGCCCAAAATTCTGGTGTCATCGTACTCTGCTGGAATAGGGGTTGCACTCATTTCCTTTTTTCTCTTCTTTACAGTTATTAAGTCTTCCTGTTTTCTTGAAAAAGTCTCTATTTTCTGTATTTTAAGTATTTGTCCTATTCTGGCCTATTATAACTTTGATTATACTGTAATAGTGCCGGCACACTGAAAAATTTTTGTTATCGTGCACGGTTGTCAATTTCTTCGTGACTCATATAACGGTTAATTTTGCTGCTAATGCCGTAAGCTTTTATGCTAACGAGCTCTGTAAGAGTTCGGGGCTTATTAAAGCCCTAATATTAACAGCTTGGGTCAGTGTTGTTCTGCTGTCAAGCTAATTAAGCAGCATGTTCTGCCTGTCGCCGCCTCGCTTTCGTTCTAGTACGTAGCTGCTGCCCACGATGACAATAGCTATATACAGTCTTTGACCGCTGTGAAGGGGCTTTAATCTTGCATTTTTGTCTGTATGTAGGAAATGTGATGAGCAGAGATAAGTATATATGACATCCTAACACCTGAATGAGTTACCTCCTTTAATAATCTGCTGACGTGAAGGAGCGCGCCTGGTAAGTCAGTCGATCGGAAACTGTTGTTTATTCCAGAGATAATATTGAGTTAGCCACTAAGCACAGTAGAGACAAACAAAAAAAGGCCAGAGATTTTTTATGGCCACCTATGACATTGAAGATATAGAGAATAGGAGAGGAACTTGTAGAAACGGGATTTTATTTTTTTTTTTAATTTTGACTGACTGATTATAACAGAGAATATACAAGAATGATCATTGTCAACGAAATGAACTTGATATTTGGAGCATTTTTCACATTCGGTTTGCTCAATAACATCTTGTATGTTATCATATTGTCAGCAGCAATTGATTTGGTGGGATCTGCGACTCCAAAGGCGATTGTTCTCCTAGCTGATGTTTTACCGTCGCTTATTATAAAGATCGTAGCACCCTTTTTTGTTCATTTCATACCTTATCCAGCTCGAATATGGCTGCTCGTCGGAATCTCCTCTTTGGGGATGTTGATGATTAGTTTGAGCCCAGAGGATAACATGGCATTGAAGATTTGTGGAATTGGCCTTGCGTCCCTTTCGTCTGGGCTAGGGGAGTTCACATTCCTTCAGTTGACCCATTTTTATCAAAAGGAGTATTCAGTTGGTGGATTTTCAAGTGGTACGGGAGGTGCTGGGTTGTTTGGAAGCTTTTTGTTTATGTTTTTCACCAATGTACTTGGGGTTAGAGTGCCGATCGTACTTTTAATGTTTGCATTCTTACCTTTGGGGTTTTTAGCCACATTTTATTTTATTTTGCCTAAACCTGCAATTACTGATGAATTATTGCCATACGAAGCGCTCGACCCATCTGATCGTTTAGAGTCACACGAAAGTATCCATGAAACTGGCATTAAGAATACCTTTGGAATAGAACTCTTAGTTGGACACATTCGTACTACGTTCAAGGATATTATGCCTCTTATAAAGCCATATATGCTTCCACTAAGCTCGGTTTATGTCTGTGAATATGTCATTAACCAAGGTGTATCGCCGACGCTCCTTTTCGATCTAAATAATCTACCACACTGGTTGTTCTCTTCGTACAGAGACATTTATGTTGTATACGGTTTCTTATACCAACTAGGAGTTTTCATCTCTAGATCATCTATCAATTTTGGCATCAGAATTCGTAACTTGTATTGGCTTTCTGTGCTACAATTCATTAACTTAGGATTGACTGTGCTTCAGTCTGCTTATGATTTTCCGTTTCCTAACATTTGGATATTAATGATTTTGATATTTTACGAGGGCCTTTTGGGTGGTTTTCTGTATATAAACACTTACATTTCAGTCAGTGAAGATGTTCCACTGTCTAAGCGTGAATTTAGCATGGGTGCCGTGAGTGTTAGTGACAGCTCTGGAGTGGTTTTAGCAGGTTGCATCAATTGGTGGTTAGAACCTCGCTTATGTCATTTGCAAGTTACAAGAGGCCGTGAGTGGTGTCTCAAGGGGGGCGGATTGTAATTCGTAGACCTCGTTCTATCTTACATATCTAATTGTATAATATTTATTATTTGTCACGAATGCTTATCATTCATCTATGTGACTCAGAATTAATTTGAAGTATATGAATCAACGCACGTGATATGTAAGCTATCGACAAGATAAGAGCCACAACCGATCGATTGGCTTATAAACTAAAAGCTACTTCCTTAATATTTATGCTGAGAATCTTTTACAGGACCTCTACCTTCAATCAAGTGTCAAGACTCACTAGAAACATTAACAAAATGACAGCACCGAAATTGGACGCATCAACTTTAGCTAATCCATATTTTAATCTGAGCCTGGGGCAGAAAGACATTTGGTCATTGATCAACGAGACAGCAGCTACAGCTGAGAAAGAATTGGGTAAGCCAGTCGTGAATTTGGGTCAGGGATTTTTCTCCTATAACCCACCTGATTTTGCTATAGAGGCTGTAAATAATGCATTAACTAAACCTCAATTTAACCAGTATGCACCAGCTCGTGGTAACCCTAATTTAATTAAACAGTTGAGCGTATTCTACACAGAGAAATTTAATAGACCAGTTGATCCATTAGAAATTCAGATCACTACAGGTGCTAATGAAGGGCTCTTTTCGGTATTTTTTGGTTTCTTATCAGCCGGTGAAGAAGTTATTGTTTTTGATCCTTTTTTCGATCAGTACATCCCGAATATTGAAATGACGGGTGCCAAAGTAAAGTACGTAGAGATCAAATACCCAGAAAAGTTTAACGAACAAAACGTTTCTGGTGATGATTGGACGGTTGATTGGGAGGCCTTAGAAAAGGCAATTACAAGTAAGACCAAGATCATAGTTTTGAATACACCTCATAACCCTCTTGGTAAAGTTTTCACTGAAGAAGAGCTAATCAAAATCGGTAAACTTGCTATCAAACATAATTTGATAATTGCAAGTGATGAGGTCTATGAAAACTTATATTACACTGACTTCTTTCCAAGACCTGCAACTTTAGCAAAGTTGCCTGAGCTTGCTGAGAGAACGTTGACTATTGGATCAGCGGGAAAGTCTTTTTCGGCAACTGGCTGGAGAATAGGATGGGTTCAAGGACCGGCTGATTTAATTAAATACGTCACAGCAGCTCATGTAAGGATTTGTTTTTCAACACCGGCTCCATTACAACAAGCGGTAGCTGATGGTTTTATACAAGCTGCAAAGAATAACTTTTTCGAGAAAACAAGACAGGACTACGTAAGCAAGTATAAGATATTTACCAAAGTCTTTGATGATTTAAAGTTGCCGTACAGTACTTCTCAAGGTAGTTATTTCCTCTTAGTGAATTTGCTGAAAGTTAAAATTCCAGAGGATTATGAATTTCCAGAGGAAATTAAAGCCAGAGGAACCCTTGATTTCAAGTTGGCCTACTTCTTGATTAAGGAAACTGGCGTAGTTGGCTTGCCTCCTACTGAATTCTTGCCTCAGAGTAAGAGAAAGGGGCATGGACTTGAAAAGTGCTTGAGATTTGCTGTTTGTAAAGATGATGCTCTCCTTGAAGATGCTGTGAAACGCTTACAACTTTTGAAGAAGTATTTATAAAGTTTTATGACTATATTATATTAATAAATATTTATATGTATTTTATTCAATGCCTTTGGGTATACATTTTGAAAGAGTATCTCATTTCACCAAAATCATCGAAACCTTCTTCAATTTCGTTCTCTATTTCCAAATACTGTTTGCTTAATAGATTCCATAATGTCATTCGCTCATTCTCAAAGCTAGGCCTCAATGGAACTTCAAGTAATATTCGAGACTTTTTATCATCATCTAAGAACTTCTCAATCATTCCTTTAACTAAGTAGGGATGAATTGGAGAGTAAATTGGGTCGCTTAGAAGAATAGTTTTGAACTTGTTAGTCCCAAATTCCTGTAAAAAGCTTTCTGGATCATTCCAGTCTAATTTGAACGCTCTAGCTGAAATATTGTTTAGAGTTATATTCTCTTTTAGATTGGGCAAGATCTCTGGTAAGTCAGTGAGAACTGTATCAAGTCCTAGTAAAGAACTAACGATACCAACAAGACCGGTGCCCGACCCTAACTCTAAAACAGGCCCTAGAAGGTATTCAGAATCTTTATTTATCAATCTGTCTGCTAAAATTAAGGAAGAGCCCCAAGTTTTCAAACCCAAGTTGTCACTTGTTAACGAGGGTTCTTTAAGTTTGATAAATTTACCCTGCGTTATATATTTCGAAATATTGGGTATCGAAATGTTTCTAATGATTTCCGGTTGTGCTGTTCTACCACAATTTTCACTTAGCCTTAATGATGCCTCCTTTGTGATTACGATCTTATCGGCATCGCTTATCCATGAAAGGTCGCAAGATATAATGTTTGTAAGATATGCGTTGTACTCTCTCGTGAAATTTCTTTGTAAAGAAGTACTCAAAGAAGGAATGTATTGTAGTGTGAGCTTTGTATTAAACCTTGGAGAAAACCTCTTCAACCACTTTAGCGCTCTTTGAATCATGTCATCTTCAAGATGTTTCTCTCTGAAAACATCATCGCTTACTCTATCTATGTTCTCAGGTTCTACCTCCTCAGATTTATGAAAATTATAAACCACATTTGGAGATAACATCTTGAGCATAACTATTAAGACCTCAGCAGGTGGCTTTAGTTGCAAAATTGGCAAATCATATATGTGAAGTGGCTGGAGATGTACATCGTCATCTTGATCGTTGCTCATATCACTTCTTGTGATTTCCACATTCTCAGATTGTTTCTCCGTAAAAATTGGTCTATTAACTTCTGGATCATCATCTAATGCCTTCGGTTTCTGCTCTGGAGTGAAGAGCGAAAGTGGATCAAAGTTCATAAGTGCCTATTGTCTGCTGCACAAAATATTTGTTTAGCTAAGCTATTTGAATATCCGAGATTTTTTTTACACTCGTACTTCGTGCTAATAATTAACTTTTATCCTTCAGGAGAGTCCTAAAGTTACCTATATCCAATACATACTTCTACAATATGCATTTAAGATAACTTGAATATTAATATCAACCTTAGCTGTAAAAAAAGTTATTGTGATCCTTCTATATAAGTCATATGTAGTCAAAAATCAGTGACTCTGCCGTTAAAAGACCAATCTGATCCATGTCTTAAAGGGTCTTGTTTGGGTCCACCTCTCTCGCCTGTTTTCGGGTTAACGTCACCTTCAAATTCTGGTATTAGCTTCAACTGTTGGAAGCCACCGATATCGGATGTCAGATTGGGAATTTTCATCGGTGTTATTGCAGAGTCTTTTTCTTCTGTGATTGAGCTTGCGTGTTTCTCATTATACTCCTCTATAGCCATCTGGGAATTAGCGATCTTTTGTAAGGCCTCAAATTCCTCTTGTTGTTCTTGTGGTAATCTTGGGGGAGATGGTGTAAAGCCGGACGTGAACTTGGAAGAATAATGACGTCCCAAACTTGTCGAAACGCATAATTTTCTTGCTGTTAGTGGCTTCCTAGTATTAGTAACTATTCTAATCATTTCTATAAGTGTCTTTGTAGAAATCTGGGAAGAATATGGATCAAGAAACTATTAGTTGAAATCGAATTGCGACCATATGACCATCGCGGTATGCATGCAAGAACTCTAACTATTTTATAAATTCTCACATTGATATCCAAGTTGATAAGAAAATAGACAGTTATCTTAGCTAAAATGCAAGGTGAATTTCCTCTACCACCACCAGAACCTGAGGCAGTTAAACAAGACTCAAATCTCTTGAAGAAACTTGATGAGCGGGTATCTTTTGATCAACAGAGCAACAGGTTTACTTTTGAACAATTGAGAGATAATCAACTGACAGAGTTTTATTATGACTTTGAAAGTAATAAATGGGTAGAATGCATACCAAAGAAAGAAGAGTATATTGATTCAAAGAAGAGAAATGTAGAAGAAGCTGAACTCGATAGAGAAGAAGAAGAGAATAAGAATTCTATCAAAAAGTTGAAAAAGGAAAGATTGCTCAAGATGAGAGATGAGATTAATAGACTAAAAAATGAAAATAAACAAATCAACAAAATCAACTCAGAGGAAAGTGTTTCACAAAGTAATAATAGTGTTTTTGTTTCTGCTTTACCTCCAGATGTAACGAAGGAGGAATTGGCTGGAATTTTCAGCAAGTTTGGAATCATATCTGAAGACTTTAAAACCGGAGAGCCAAGAATAAAGCTATATTATGACAACGAGGGAGTCTTTAAAAAGGAAGCTTTGATTGTTTATCATGGAAAGGAAAGTGTCCCGTTGGCAATTGAAATGCTAGATAACTCTTATATTAGACCTTCACCTCCTAATCAAGAAAAAATCAATGTACAGCGAGCTCAGTTCAATAATTCAAATAAGAACGACAAACCATCACCAGAGAAGAATGAAAAGAAAGTTCTTTCTACTCAAGAAAAGCAGCTTTTGATTAAAAGAAAAGAAGTTATGTTGAAGAAGTTGTCAACATGGGATGATGATGAACCACTAAATGAGGATCATTTCCTGAAGGTGAAGAAAAAGATATATGAGAAGATAGTTATAATTAGAAATATGTTTAGAGTAGACGAGCTTAAGGAGGATCCATTGCTCGAAATGGACATCAAAGAGGATATTCAAGATGAATGTTCGAAACATGGTTTCGGGGATGATGTTACCAAAATGACCCTTTATGATATTAGTGGTGTTATAACAGTTAAATTCAAAAAGCCGGAGCTGAGCCGCAAGTGTATTGAGTTTTTTAATGGGAGGTATTTTGACGGATTAAAACTAGAAGTGACGCAATTTAATGGTGAAAAGTTTGAAATGACTAAATCTGAAATAGGAGATTCGGTCAATGATTCGTCACGTATAGATGAATATGGGAAGTCTCTAGAAAATTAAAGTTTGAATATGGACCATGCGCATAAGGACCTCATAATGATTAATGCAGTGATATCTATTACAAGTACATAGAAATTAATATATATAATTTCGAAACCCTTAAATCAGAAGCTTTCTGAGTTCGCTCTCTAGTCTCACTTTAGAAAGCTCAATCAACTTACTTTCCCGATCTAACCAGTGCTTAATCTTTGCATAAGCTTTGCGTGCCTCAACTTCAGTTGCAACAGAATTCTTCTCGCTTAAAGATTTCTTGCTGTTTAAATCAGTCAAGTATTTCACTTGTGATTTTAATTCTTTAAATTTTGATTCAATGCTTGTTTTGTTGGAAGTGTCCGTTTGAACTTCACTAGTGATGAAGTTTAGTTCCTTAAACCATTGTTTTTCAGAATCTGATAAAGGAAGTGCACTAGGATAATTTATTTTCCGATACTTTTCTAAAACCCTTTCATGTAAATGGTTTATTCTTTCATCTATTTCCATTTGATGAGTACTTAACTTATTAATAATTTTCTGATTTTCAGAAAAGGTCTCACTTGAATCCGCTTCATCTAAATTCTTTAAGGTTTCAACTTGATCTTTCAAAAGCGTAAACTGAGTTTGCACTCTAAAATTAAAATGCATCATAAACTTCGAGAATTCAGAAACCTTGTTTATCGTTGTAGTTGACAACAAATTCATCTGTTTCAATGTTTCAACATCAGATGGTTTAAGAGATTTAGTTAGTTGAGTACCTTCGATGGATTGTTGTAAAGATTTTGGTGAAAACTCTTTCAATTTTTCCAACTCTTTATTAAGTTCTTCAAAAGGTTCCCTTACCAAAACTGACTCGGAAGGACTATCTTGAAACTGAGGACTGCCATTATTTTCTGTGGTTTGTGTTTTTTCATCTTGAAGACCGTTCATACGTTTAATCTCAAGGTTGTTTTCTAAAGAGTCTTTAAGGATTATAACATAATCACCAGTGTCCATCGTTCGATCCAGTAACAAAGTCAATCCAGTCAAGTTAAATTTGCCTTCTGTTAAAATACTATATTCATTTTCTATTGCTGTTGGCTTAGCAGATGTTATAATGCTTTTAATTAAAGGATCGGCCCAGGTTGAAACATCTGAAAGTATAAGTGTGCCTCCTAGCTCAATTGCCAATTTAGATTCATTGATGCCTAAGTGGCTTAGACGCAAGAATTGTGAATTCGGGTTTACTGGTAAGATATCAATGGCCAAGGTTGTTAAGATTAAGAAATTTGATTTCCAATAGTTCTCTTCAAGAGACTTATCGAAAGCAACGTCCAAAGATACATTTTCTTCACCTTCGCTGTGCAGTTCATCCTGTGCAAGATCTATAAATCCGAATCCCCTTTTTGGTTTAATATATCCTTTTTTTTTAACTTGAGACTCTTTTTTTGGTACATTTGTTGTGATCTTCTCTCCCTTATTCTCCAAATTGTTCGTAAACTTCATAACTAAAGGTTTTAGTTGAGCAAAATATCCTATCGAGATTTGTCCCAGGTTATCCCTCACTACAGAAGCTACTATTGAGATGAATTTGTTAGAATGAATGGGAATCAAATCCTTAGCAAAATTTGTGGAGCTTGATATTGGGCCCTGAACAGAAGGGATAAAAGTGTCTGGTAAGTCTTGTTCTAAAACAATATACTCCTCAACTTTTTCAGATAAAGTTCCTCTGATTTCCTTCCGTATAGGCACCGCTTCACTTTGTTTTCGAAGATGGCTAACATATTGATACTGCTTATAACAAGATTGCTTCAAAAAGCCTTCGTGGCCGCCTTCAATACTGTCAGTTGGAAATTCTTTTTCAACCTCTCTAATTATTTCAGCAGTCTCATCTAACATATGTTCTATTTGTTCTTTTTTAGTTGCTATCCTAGCTTGCTTGTAGATGAATGGATAAATCGCGTAAAGTTGCGATGATTCTGATGATTCTGATGCAATATATAATGTTAATGACCCCGATAAGTTTTGTAGGGACCCAAAAGAAATCGTCGAAATATCTTGGTCTTTTAAAGATGCTGACGATTTGAGGTCAATGGACAACTGGGGAGCGTCACTAGTGATTGAAAGATCGTATAACTTAATCTCAGAGTTGTCATTTAAAACCACTAA
Organism: Priceomyces medius; assembly: GCA_030570455.1. Classification (NCBI taxonomy): domain Eukaryota; kingdom Fungi; phylum Ascomycota; class Pichiomycetes; order Serinales; family Debaryomycetaceae; genus Priceomyces; species Priceomyces medius. The sequence goes on from JAJLVV010000015.1 coordinate 89,555, forward strand.
GCCACAATCATTTGCAATCGCAGTATGCCATAATACCTTTTTCACCTTTCCACCTATATTCTTTATCTCATAATCCTTTGCTATATATGCTTCGTGAGATAAATTGGATAGAGATGCTGGTAAAGAAATAACCACAATTTGATCAACTCCAATTATTGCCATTAAACTACCCAGACTATTCATCACTATGTCTATAATAGTGAAACTAGCTTTTTTGCTATCTAACAACTTATATGCTGTGGTATACGGGTTTACTGTGCACATCCTAATAACATCACCATTAGAATAGAATAAGTCGACATCATTTCTAGACACCAATAAATTGCCTTTTCGAGTCTGGTTCAGAAAAGATTTATCCAGAGGAAAGATGTTAAATATCAGCTGGTCGCCTATTTGTGTGATAAAGTCCTTAAGAATCCTTTTGTCTCTCATTGCCTCGTTTAATCAACTAACTCAATATTCTTCATCAAGAGTAAATCTTAATTCAATGAAGTATTGTTATTTTTACTGTTTAAAGTTTCGAGATTTTGCAGTTTAGTTGATTTTTTTTTTTTTATATTCTCACACTAAGAAATATTAAACTTTTATGATTGCAAAAAGCACTATTTAAAAAGCAAAATCAGAGACGTCGTCCACAATGCAAGTAGTTGGCTTGTTCAGATATTGACTAAGACCTACTCTTTTAGTTGGATATTGTATTATTTTTTTTGTTTTCTTCAGAACTGTGGACGAGGAAAATGAACTAGTTTCACTAGACAAGGAACTCAATCTGACAGTTGAATATGGTCTTCTGGGAAGATATGAAGAGCGTGGCTTAATCGTGTGTGCAATTGAAGTTGAATTTGAGCAACTGCTGTATGCCATACTGCTCTCTGGATCATTTTCGAATTTTGTGTCCGTCTTCGGATGATAAAATAAAGTTGGAATGCTAGACAACTTAGATGTGAAAGGAAAAATAGAATCTGCTTTTTCACTCCCATTGAGGATAGTGTTAAAGCCTTTAAAGAATTTTTTGGGTTCATTCATTAGTTCTTCGTTTCTTGCTTCCTCATTTCTTGGCTGTTCATCCTCCCTCTGCAATGGTAAAAAGTGTGAATTTTCTTTATCTGACAATGACTGACGTCTTCCTCTCAATAGATCCTGACTGTAATTTTTTGCGGCATGTTGGAAGAGTTGTCTCCTTTCCCATTTTCCGTATTGTTCCTTAGGTAATGATTTTGGTGGAGTAGATAGCTTGAAAGAGTAGAAACAAGGAGAAGTTCTTGATGTAGAGTTGATGCTTTGCTTTAGTGAGCTGTCGTGCAGCATATCGCGCAGTATATCGTGCAGTACATTTCGAACGTCCAAGTTTAAGTCAATTGTGGACTGCTCTTCGCTTGAAACAGCCGATCTTTCATCTAACAAGCATTCTGTAATTGTAGTGGCTACGTCTGTAGGAATATTAAACAGCATATCCTCTAAGTCTTCGTCACTTGGCTTGGGCTTCAATGCTAACCTGGTTTTAATTTTCAGCCTGAGAGATAATTCAGAATCTTCACTGTGCCCTTCAGCTAGTGATCCTGGGCCGAATTCTGATCTATTTCTAGAGGTTTGGCTATAATCCAATCTTAAAGTGGAGTTATTGAAGCTATTTTCTGAACTAAACGTTTTTGCAATTTCAGGAGGTTTGATTAATCTAAGTTTTCTTAGAAATACGTTTCTCTTTGAGTGCCCCGAAGTACTAAAATTCACGGAAGAATTATCTAAGCATTGAAGAGTTTCTGTTTCTTCGATAGTAGCTCGTGCAGTAGATATGGCATCTTGAAAATCTATTGTTTTATCGTCTTCAGGTAGCTCTGTATTAGACAGTGGGACTAGAGTTTCACAATCGAAGCTAGAAGAACTATTTTCTATAATTGATTCCTCTTTTTTTTTGTAATTATAACCTTGAAATAGAGAGAGGAATTTATCTCTCTTCCTATCTCGTTTCTTAGGCCTGTTGTCGTACTTGCGCTTTATTGAATGAAAGAAGCCAGTGTGCTTGCGTTTTGTGGAAGGCAAAGATCCAACTTCTAACCGCAATGACATTTGATATTTGTAGTTGATAGTTTAAGCAATCATATAATATTTAATACGGTCAGTAATCTGTTGTTGCCTTGGGCTCTAAAAACATGCAACATTTATATTGTCGCAGATTTTTGTGGATTTTGCAACTTTGTGAACAAATTCCAAAGACTTCGAATAACTAAATTCACACAGCAGTTCACAGTCAAATTGAGAAGGCTAAATCTTCCTTATCTTACAGTACCCAAATTTACGACTCTACTCATATTTCCACTTTACTATAGACGAATTCACCCATACGCAAACTGATATGAGAACTATTCAGTTGAATTAATCATACCAAGATAACTTGATATTCATTTCTAATAGTTTTTTCTATGCACACAAAAGTGAACGATAAGAGCTCTAAGGCATAGCGTTTCACACAACATGTTATGGACGCTTAACCTAAAGTCAAGCATTGGTATTTATAAAAGTGGCTCTTAATTTGTTTAAGAAGGCATAAAATGACGCAATGAGAAATTCCTGTTCGTTCAGTTCAGTAAACTTTTCGATTACAAATTAAATATCAAAAAACATAGACAAAAATAGTTGATCAAATATGCCAGGAATATCTACAAACTTGATTCACGGAGGAGAGACCGTCTCCAGGGTGCAAGATGTGATCCCACCCATCAATATATCGACAATATATAAGTATGATGATGATCCCGAAAAACTCGTAAAAGCTGTGGACAGGCTAAACTTCTTCGAAAAGGACAATTTCTATTATTCCAGACTATACCATCCCAATTCCGTTGCTGTGGAGGAAGCTATAAGTACTGTAGTGGGAGGATATGTCGTAGCATATTCATCAGGACTCAGCGCGTTCCATGCTGCTTTAACTTACTACAATCCAAAAGTCCTTAGCATAGGTAAGGGATACCATGGATGTCATGGAATTGCGAACTTGCTCACCAAAAATTATGGTCTTAAACAAATCACTCTTGAAGATGATTTCAGTCAATTGAACAAAGGCGATGTAGTTCATCTCGAAACTCCAGTTAACCCCGAAGGTATTAACTACGATATCAAGTACTATGCCGATAAAGCACACGAAAGAGGCGCCTTTTTAATTGTGGATTCAACATTTGCACCGCCACCTCTACAAAATCCATTTGACTTTGGTGCAGACTTAGTATTACATTCTGCTAGTAAATACTTTGGAGGTCATAGCGACTTGATAGCCGGCCTTTTAATCACAAAGGACGAAAAGATAAAGGATGAGTTGTTACAACACCGTCTTCTTTTTGGTACAAACATTGCAAACCTCGAGAGCTCACTTTTGCTTAGAAGCTTAAAGACACATGAACTTAGAGTATTGAAACAATCTGAGAATGCAACTAAGATAGTTAAGTATTTGGCTGATAACAAATCTGAATATCCTAAGCTCAAAGAAATATATCATGGTTCATTACAAAATGATGATTTTGTCAAGGCTCAACTCCCTGGAGGACAATCGCCTGTTTTCTCTCTCACAGTCGCCACTGAACATGATGCACGTGTATTACCATCCAAATTGAAGTATTTTATTCACTCGACATCGCTAGGTGGTGCAGAAAGCTTGGTAGAATGGAGAGCAATATCTGATACTTTAGTGGACACCACGCTTCTAAGGTTTAGTGTCGGAGTTGAGAACGTAGATGACTTGATTAAGGACTTGGTCACTGGTTTGAAGGCCCTTTAGATGTGTACTCTACGATGTCAATTTAATATAGTGTTATGAATGACTTCATATATTCCTTAGGCGATAGAAAGAAGAAAATAATTTAGGCCCTTTGCAACTGTAAACAATATTCAAAATCTATAAAATATGTACTTTTTCTTCTGTTGAAGATTAGCGACTTCAAAACTGGAAGAAACTTGTCCTAGTGGGTAAGGATACTTAGAGAGTTTTGGGCTACGCCTCCACAAGTTACAGACCAGAAGTTGTCGTTAGTTTCTAATTTTTTAAGGGCAGACCTAGTCATCCTTTGTTGGCTTCTATTGTAAAGTGGAACAGATGTTTGATTACATTTGTCTAAAGCACCTACATGAGTTTCAATGCTTCATGAGCCATTCCGAGTCCGCAGAGATAACCGCAACCACCTGCCCCATAATTATGAATGATATTCTTCTTACCATCAAAAGTCTCTTTCGATACACGAATGCCATTTTTCCTAGAGGGTCTGGCACCAGCTACTACTCTGAGAATCTTCAAATCCTCTACCTTGTTTCCGAATGGATTTTCTGCAAGTAACCTAGGATAAAGTTCAGTTGTTCTCTTCAAAATATCCTGAGTTTCATATCCATACGTATTTGCATCAAAATTTCCAGGCTGGGAAAAACCACCAAGAATCACCTCATCAGTGTTTGAGTGAGGTCTCTTAATTATATATGTAGCTGAATCAGTCCATTTACTTATGACTTCTTTAATATGTGGGGCACTTATGACCACAACTTGACCTCTTGTTGGGTAGCAATCTTTGTCTTTGACGCCCCCTAGTGTTATTGATCCATTTCCCGAGCAATTGAAAACGAGTTCAGCATCATTTAAAAATGCTTCAGAAATGTGACCTAACTTCTTCCTGATAACAGTAACACCCAATTTTTTTAAATAGTCAAGCAAATTACCTATAAGAACAGGACAATTGAATACCCATGTATTGAATTTGATTCCAATCTTCGAATCAGAAACAGGATCAACAATTTCAAAATTTTCAACAAAAGATTTTATCTTCTTCATATAAGCATCTCCTGGAACTTCTTCTAAGTATTCAATTGCAGGAACCATATCAATTCCTGACCGGCTCCCTAATTTTGCTTGTAATCTCAGTACATTACGATATGTATATTCACTATACCTTAAGGATTCCTCACCAATATCCACAGCAAAATATGCTCCAGCAAAAGGAGAAGCATAATTGATAGATTGATCACCAGGTAAAAACTCAGCAATAATTTCAATATCTTTCGGATCTGCTCCCTTGTCCTCAATAAGTAAAAAAGCTGTATATAGCCCAACTATTCCAGCTCTAATTTTTGAGCTTAGTAATTAGACTTCACAAAACACTCCCAGATTGCTGAAATACTTACCCTAATACTACGTATCTCGTCATGTTATTAAATTTCCAAAAATACTACTAATATTCTTCCTTTGATAAAAATAATGCAAGTTTATGATAGATAGTGCGCGGGTCTCAAAGTGGAAAGTCATAAGCTAGCCCCTTTAACTCAATAGTTCCCCCCATTTAAATATCATGATTAATGATTAAGAGAGAAACATTTCAATTCAGTCAAGTATGATTAGGATGCTTTCTGACGTATTATTCTACTGAGCCTTTAGAAAAGCTGATATGAAGAAAGTACGACGCAAAGTGTCATCAAAAATGACATCATAACTGCATATAAAGCTACTATATATAAAGCAATTATGTCCGTTTTCTTGGTATCAAGTTGGGAAAAGATTCTATAATGAATGATGTGAAGAAAAAAAGGCCATTGTAATGTCTGTTGAAGTTTCAGATGAGCCTTATAAAAGGAAATTCATTTTTAGCAATTCCAATATATCAGCTGAAATTAAAATCTTTGCCTCAATTACATCATACAAGCAATTTAAAGAACATAAGGGTAAGGACCTTAAAATCTTACCTAATGAAAACTTTACAACTGACTATGGGATTCCTATATTTGTTGCTGAATCATCTATTTTCCGTAGTGACTTCTTAAAAGTATATGCAATTGATCCTCCTACGGATGGATCTCAGTTTAATTTGAAAAAGCATAAATATTGTTATTGCACAATATCGAAGTCCTCTACGAGAAATCTTAGAGAATACACGTTTCAATTCAATCCGAAACTGGGAAACCCCTGGACATTTTCCCTTAGCGAGGGTAAGGGTATGATGGTTTCTGACTTTGAGATAGATGGAATAAAATATAGATGGCTACGAACTCATTCTCGTTGGAAAGACTCTTACCAGCATCATGTTTTCAGACTAGATGGCCAAACTGATTCAATTTTTGAGGTCATAGAGAAGCATGGAAAGAGGTTGAGAAGGCACAGAGATATGTTAGATATTTTTTGGAAAGCTCTAAAACACTTTCCACGAGAAGACATTGATGAAACTGCGTTTCCAATTGTTGGAGAATTGCTGTGCAATAGGCAGCGCAATCTTTTTGGTACTCTTCAAATGAATAATATCTTTACTCTTAATGATTTGTCACTTATATCTCCTGCTTGCGGGTCAGATTTTCTTGAATCCTTAAGTCGTAACACAGTGGGGCTTTTATTTGTGGGAATTCTTTTTAAAAAAATTGAAGATAATGATTTTCAATCAGAAATGCTACAACCGGGGCTGTCTGTATCTTAAGATCTTAGCATACGGAGTTTTTCTGTTTTAAATATTATTCTTTTATGTGTCTACTGAAAGAATTTCTCCATGTGAAACCTTGCTTTTACTTCAGATACTAGTTGAAAATATTTCAGATATTCAGTTATAAATGCTTACTTATAGTCTAATAATTTGAAGTGAATCTGCTAATCTGAGAACAGTCTAAAAACAGAAAACTTGGTCGTCGGGATTCGATTTCATCACGGCTTGATCCCACCCAAGCTCGGATGTAATTTGTATTAATGATTTTTTCATCATTGGAGGACCACATATAAAGAGCCTACTTTCTGAGCTTGGTGTTGGCATATACTTTTCTACCATCTCTTTTGATACAAAGCCAGATTCCCCATTCCAGCCTTCAGGTGGATGAGACAAAGTGTAATGAACTCTGAAATTTGGGTATTTACTAGCAATCTCATCGATCTCACTCTTCAACAAGATATCATCATAGCTTTCATTGGCAAATATCAATGAAATTTTTGTCGTGTCTTCAGGAGTAGTGATGATTCTAGTAATAACTTGCAAGATTGGAGTAATACCAGAGCCTCCTGCAATTAAACCAATCTCCTTGGCCAGATTAGTTTTGTAAGATAATCTTCCAACTGGGCCTCTAAATTTTACTACTTGTCCCTCTTCCAATTCAGCAAAACGCCTTGAAATTTTACCTTGGGGATATGATTTGACTAAGATATCAAAGAATCCAGCATCAAACTTATTCGAAATAGGTGAATAGTACCTGATTTCATCTTTACCGTCAATCGTGAAGCAACAAGCAAGATGATGTCCTGTAGGAATGTCCAAGACTTCATTTTCATTGTTCAATTTGAAGCGATAGATGGCAGAATTCTTAGAGATGACAGTTTTATCAATGAGTTCAAAGTCATCCCACTTTGTTGAACTTAAAGAAGATCTCCTGGAATATGCACTGTAATAGTTTATAGAACAGATTACTACAATAAATGCCACACTATAGGGCAAATATTTGAAATCAAAAATGCAGGTCCCTGCTAATATAAGGCAGACCGGAATAATTATACCGTGCAAGGGACTCTTCAATAATTCACGCTTGTCTTCCATTGGGGTGTGTATTCTTAGATAAATCTTACCTATAATTCGAATTATTGAAAAGAAAAATGTTTACTAAGTGGGTGTATAAGATCTGGTAAATACACATACTATATTAGAGAACTTAACCTAGTTTCTATTAATGGAGCAAAAGTAACCTTTATTTATAGCACGTATTATATAGATATATATAATCAGAGTAAACCGGTGGAATCAAAAACAACGGAACGTTACAAGACAAAAAAAAGGAACAAAGGGTATTAAAGAACTATAGAGAAGAGGGGAATGAGATGTTAAAATTTTTTGTTTAATATTCTTCCTCTTCTTCAGGGAATGAATCAGTTCCCACTTCGATATAATCTCTCTCCAAAGCTGCCAAGTCTTCTCTAGCTTCAGTGAATTCACCTTCTTCCATACCTTCACCAACATACCAGTGAACAAATGCTCTCTTTGAGTACATTAAGTCAAACTTTCTGTCAATTCTTCTCCAAGCCTCAGCAATTGCTGTTGTGTTTGACAACATACAGACAGCTCTACTAGCAGATGCTAATTCAGAACCTTGAATTGCTGTTGGTGGCTGGTAGCAAATTCCGATCTTGAAACCAGTAGGACACCAGTCGACCATTTGAACAGTCTTCTTGGCCTTTATTTGAGCCACTGAATTTTGAACGTCCCTAGTAACAACATCTCCACGATACAATAAACAAGTAGCCATGTACTTACCTACTCTTGGATCACATTTAACCATTTGATTTCCTGGTTCAAAACATGAAGCAGTGATCTCTGAAACAGAGTTAGATTCATGAATAGCTCTGTTCTTTGAGAACACTGGTGCGTAAGATACTAATGGGAAGTGGATTCTAGGATATGGAACCAAGTTAGTTTGAAATTCGTTGAGATCAACATTTAAGGAACCATCAAATCTTAATGATGCAGTGACAGATGAGACCACTTGAGCGATCAAGCTATTTAAGGCGTCAAAGTTTGGCCTAGCAATATCCAAATTACGACGGCACATATCGTAAATAGCCTCATTATCCACCATAAATGTACAATCTGCGTGCTCCAACGTTGTATGGGTAGTCAATACAGTGTTGTAAGGTTCAACAACTGAAGTAGAAACTTGAGGTGCCGGGTAGACGGCAAACTCCAATTTTGACTTTTTACCATAATCGATTGATAGTTGTTCTAATAACAAGGAACCTAAACCTGATCCAGTACCACCACCTAAAGAATGGGTAAATAAAAATCCTTGTAATCCGTCACATTGGTCGGTCATTCTTCTAATTCTATCTAAGATATCATCTAAAACTTCCCTTCCTACAGTATAATGACCTCTAGCATAGTTATTTGCTGCATCTTCCTTTCCAGCAATTAATTGTTCAGGGTGAAACAAATCCTTGTATGCACCAGTACGCACTTCATCAATAACGTTAGGTTCTAAATCGACATAAAGAGCTCTTGGAACATATTTACCTGATCCAGTCTCACTGAAGAAGGTTGAAAAACCTTCCTCACCTCCCTTTGGTCTATCTAAACCTTCTTGTAAATAACCATCTGGTCTTATTCCATGTTCTTGCGAATACAACTCCCAACATGCGTTACCAATTTGACAACCTGCCTGTCCGACTAAATGAAAGTTAGTATGCTATCACGAGAGAGATAAAGACATCAGTTGTATCATATTTGAATATGTTTTCTTTACATATTCTGTACTATGATAAATTGTAGGGTTAAATAAACATACCGTTAACACTAATAACTTCTCTCATGTTTATTACTTGTATTATGAATTAACAATCTCCTCACCAAAGCCTATTATCCCTTTAAAGTTCAAACTATTTCTCAATAACAAGTTAATAAATCTATTGATAGAATAGAGATAAGTACTTTATTATTTATTGCTTTAGATTTGAATACCAAAAGAACAAAATTTAATGTTTACACGGTTGTTTACTTGATAAAAATTTGAGTTGATTTGTTATTCAGTGGCAGAGGTGTGAATTTCCTAAATGAGATAAAATAAAAACAAAACTAGATTGCTCAATATAGAAGTAACTTCGCGTCGTTAGAGACGTGAAGAAAGATATACACACGACGACAGCCCACACTCTTCGAATTGAAGGTAATTAGGGAGCCTCATCAACCTGCACTCCATCGACAATTCTGATACAGTTTCAAATTTACAAAAGCGACCTTATCTTATCCCAAGTGGTTGTTTTCTTTTTAAAGCCTAATGCATCCTGAATCGATTGAGAAGAATCTTGCAAAACCTCAGAGATACTCCTATCCCATTTGCTTTTTTTACTTCCATAGAATAACTCCGATTGTTGGCTAGCAAGCTGCACTAATTGGTAACGTCTGAGCTTATCTAATAAGGAACGATCAAATCCGAAAGACTGCAAATAAGCCTTTAAGTCAGCGTTGGAGTATGTGTCGACTAGGTTTTGCCAACCCAGAATTGCAGCTTGTTTTGATTGAGTGTATGCAGCATTTGATTTAGACTTAGCATCTGAGGCAACCTCACTAACTGATTCATACGTGTCTTGCAATTTCTCTCTGGCAACCAGTTCATATTCTTCATACACATTTTTAGCAGCCTGCGGGGCTTCAGACACCTTAGGCTTTGCCTTTTGGTAGCCATCTGATGCTTTTTTAACTGTGTCTTCTATGACATTCTGACCTGCTTCTGCCGCAGTTTGCCCATATTCCGATGCTCTAGTATAGACGGAACCAAAAGCACCTTCCACTAATGGCTGGAACTTCTTTTTCAAATCATAGAAGGAGTCTTGAGCTAAATCGTAGATATGACTCGTTAAGGGGGAATTTGCTTGATCTGTCAAAATCTTTTTGGTCTTTTCAGCGGCAGAACTCTTTGTGTTTTTAGTATATTCCGCTAATTGACTTTTATCGAAGTCATGCAAGAGAGGTGATATATATTCATAAGAGGCTCGCTGGATTGCATCTAAATTCTTGTCTGTGCTTTGTTTGGACTCACTGAGAACTTTTGAAGCTTCTGAGTAATACTGTTCAGCGATCTGAAATATTTCGGACACCAGTTTCTTCAAATTAGATTTCTGAAGCTCTTCGCTTTTCAGATCAACCTTTTCTTTAACCCAAATTTGAAAATCGTCAAAAGTTGGTTCGTATAACTTCGCTTTCGAATTAAGTACATCGTCAGAAAGTGACAGGAGATAAGTTGAAATTGAATCTATAAGCTCCTTCCTTGTTCCTTCAATCGATTGTCCTTGTTTCAGTAACCAGTTTTTGATCGATTCAGTTGAGATATCTTCCAAAACCCAATTTGATGTATCATGTTTAATCGGAGTTTTGATGTTTTCCCTAACTAACTTTACTAACTGTTCTTTACTGGCTAATGATGGAACTTTAATTTCTCTTGATTCTAAAAATTCTTTTAGCTTCGACTTCGTCCATCTTTCAATACCAAGAAAAAATGTATCGTTGATCAAATTATCATCAGAATCCTTTCCTGGAGATTTAGAAATGTATGGACTTACATGTTTCTCAGTCTTGCTAACCCAATCTTGAATATCAGACTTTAAGTACTTTGAGTTCTCCTGAATCAAGGATTTAAGATCTTCTATATTTAAGTCTCCTAACTCCTTCTTCTTCGAATGGTCAATTCCGTTTAAATGTAACCATTCCCTCAATTGAGAATATGACCACGAGTCATAGAAGTTTTCTTTAATACTACTGCTCTTATCAAATATATCAAGATGTGGGAGGTTTAAAGAATCTAAAAGCGATTTTTTAGACTCAGTCTGAGACAAATAAGCTGCGTAGTTATAGTGTTTTAGCCTGTTCAATAAATCTTCTTTCGATGCTTCCAGTTCAAATTGTAATTGAAAGCTCTTGAGCCAGTCTTCCAAATCCTCAGTTGACCACCAATCATATAACCAGTTATTGGGATAATTACCTGAAGATTGGTGAGATTTTGCAATTTCATCAAACTTTGAACGAGCAACATCAATCAAACCAGGTTTTGAGGAGCTCGTTTTGAAGTTGACATTTTCTTTCTTCAAGAAGCGCCTCAAAACATCAGGCTTCCAAGTTTGGAAAACCCAGTCTTTGGTTTGAATACTATTATCTTTGAGAAAATCCCAGTTATGATATGGAAGATATTCAAAATCAGGGTGCGTAGTAAGTTTCAAAATATTCTGTTGGTCACTATCTCCAAGGCCGGCGTCTTTCTTATCAAAGTTTATGAGCTTCTCATATTCTCTTTCAGCAACTTTGAATAGCTCTGAATTTGAGATCGAGTCGTCAAATTCGATCTTATGATCTTGTAAGAAGTCCTTCAAGTCATTGAAGGTCCACGCCGATAAACTTGCTGCAATAACGCAGTTAGCAACCAAAATGAAGATGGATGTCACAGTAAAAGCCTTGACAATCATTATTGTAGGTGAGAATTTTGAAAAATCTTACCAACCTTTATTCTTATTTACAATGCTAATTTCAATCAAATTACGTTTGTATGTGAGCTATATATATACCTGTTTATTCGCAGCAAGCAAGTGTGGAGAATTGCGACCTTAAGATCAGGTAATTTTATTTTAATTCACGTGTACAATCATATGCATGAGGAAGTTTATGAATTGCTATTCATGGAGTCTCTTCTACAGTATCGAGAAGTGAGCTGAACAAGCAACGGGTTGAGTATGTAGAGTGTAAAACCATGATGTGGAGTATTTATGGCGATTCAATCTTTCAAATCGCACCAAAGTACTGCAGTATATGTTCGTGGATTAATGCTTAACTCACCTCTATACTAAAAGCAATATATGGAATTCCTTAAATAAATGAAAAGATATTTAAGAAAAGAATACTGCTAGTAAACCTAATGGCTTTTGGATTTAAAAAGAAATATTATTATTTTATTCTCAATTGGGTATAACTATAATTCTTCGTTCTAGACCTCAAGTGATCAGAATAGCAGCAACCAAATTTTAATGGTAACATTTCAGGCCAACTAAGAGATGTGGAAACCGACTCGGAACGAGCCCGCATAAATATTCTTGTGTAATTAGTTGATTTTAGAGTAGCGTGCTAAAGTTTTAAGTTAATTTTGAGCCACTTTAACATTTTTGCCATATCAAAATATTTTGCAGCTATATATAATTCTTCTAACTAACTGCATTTTTTTTCCAAATTATTGGAAATAATGGTTGCTGAAGGGAAGACTAAAGACGACTTGATTCCATACCCAATTGAAATTTATTTTGACTTAGAATCAAATAGATTATATAACTTGAGAGACTCCAAAGATCTGTCTTGCAATACATATAATCAAAAAAACCTTGGCGATGAAGAGTACAATTACGTTAGAGATATTTTAAAAAGAAGCATCGACTTAGATTTTGCGGCAAAGCATATGACTTACGGATATCTTTTATCTCATTATCAAGAAGATCTTAAAAATACCAAGGAAGGGATTAAAAATAGTCTCAATGATTCTTTGATTAATAAAATAATAGCATATAGGGCTGCAGAAGAGAAGGCTCTATTAAGGGCTAGAGAAAAGAAGAATAAAAAGAAAAGTGTATGGGTAGCTGTTCTCAATATTTGTAAACAAATGAAGTCGAATAATCTTACTAAGAACCCGTCAGAAGGGAAATATAAGAATGTTTATTCACCCTTAAGTGCCAACCTGACTTGGAAATGCGAAACTTATTCCTTAAGCGATATGGCTAAGAAGGCGGAGGTCGAATTTTTCTCAAACAAGAGACCAAATAGGATGCCCTTATCTACCCAGAGAGGGAGATCCTTGGTAGATAATTCATATTATTTGAGCGACGATGGGTTATACATCGATTTCCCTCACCCAAAGAGAGCACACTTAAAACTTTTTTTTAGACACAAATCACTAATAAAGGACATTGACCCGCATTACTTCCCAAGAGAATTGAGTGACGTTTTTGATTTCGACCATCGATACTTAAATGCTTGCGAATTAGAAAGGCTTCGTTTGATTTTGAACGTCCCTCAAATTACGGATTCAGCAAAAGTTTTAGACGAATAATATTACAATTAGGTAACATTAAATTAATATATATGGCATTTATCAATTATGTAAGTCGCAAATCTAAGCCTTAATGTTGTACTTTCTTCTGAACTTGTCGTCAATTTCTTCCAAGTAGTAAGTACCAGACGACAAATGGTCGATAGAACCTGTTGGCTTAACACCTTTGTGCAAGTGAATTTTCTCTCTCAATTCGATAGCATCAATATATTTTTCAGGAGCCTCAATGCTACGTCCATGACCTAACTTGGTGTCTAAGTCTAAGTTCTTAACAATTTTAGAAATATCTCCTCTTACAACAACAGACAACAAAGTTGAAGCCAAACCAGATCCATAAGAGAAAATACCAATTCTCTTATCTTGAAGCTTTTCCGAACCAACATAATACAAAAGTGAAGACAACGAAGCCCATGCTGAAGCAGTATACATGTTACCTGTGTTTGTTGGGACCTTCAAGGCTGGGCTAAGTCTAATGTTGGATTGCTCCTTTGCTAAACCAAGGAAAATCTTCTCAAGATTTTTATCAACTAAAGATTCCTCATAGGTTAAAGCATTGATAGTACTTGCTGTCTCCTTGTCAATCAAACCTTCGAACTTTTCTGGATTTGACTTATAGTCGTTATATAACAATCTAGCATAGGATTTAGTGACCAATTTACAAGTTGGTACATGAAAAGCATTATAGTCAAAATGCTCATAAAGTCCAACAGTCTTCCCATCACGACGGACTTTCTTAGAGTAGTGACGATAACAGTTATCAAGAGCCTTAACGTAACAACTCAATGAGAAGTGTCCGTCAACAACAGGATATTCTGAAGTGAAGTCAGGCTTGTAAAAATCGTAAGCATTCTCCATGAAGGAGCCTCTTACAGAGTCAAAAACAATAGGGGCATCTGGACCAATCAACAAAGCAACGGAACCAGCACCTCCAGTTGGTCTAGCTGAACCTTTGCCGTAAATGGCAATATCTCCACAAACGACAATCGCGTCTCTACCGTCCCAAGCACTAGACTCAATCCAGTTGACAGAGTTCAAGATAGCAGATGTTCCACCATAACACGCATTTACGGTATCAATACCTTCGATATCGCTATTGTCGCCAAATAACTGCATCAAGACAGACTTGACGGACTTCGATTTGTCCAACAACGTCTCTGTTCCAACTTCCAATCTACCAATCTTAGATGTGTCAATATCAAAGTTCTTGATCAAGTTAGACAAGACTGTCAATGACATAGAGTAGATATCTTCTCTATCGTCAACGAATGACATGTTGGTTTGGCCCAAACCAATGGTGTATTTACCAGCAGGAATACCGTCAAATTTTTCCAATTCAGCTTGATTGACAGCACGAGATGGAATGTACACCTCAATACCCTTAATACCAACGTTTGACACGGTCATTATAGTTATTTACTTGTATAAAAATAAAAATACTTTTAACGTAAAAAAAAAAAAACTTGACTGTCGAGATCTTTATCAGCCGTAGGTGGAACTTTCTTTTGCGACACTTAACTAATGATAGTTTGCAGTTTCTGGAACTTGCCTCTCACTGAAAACTCTTGAAGATTGTTTTGCTAAACACTACAGCAAACAATTCCTCTGCTTCGAAAAAAAGTTGAAACAAATTAGTATATAAAGCAGTAAAAGGCAGCAAAAAGTGTTGCTAATTCTTTGCCGCTTTTTAAACGAAGAAAACCTCTAAACGAGACACCAGTATCACAAAAATGAGGTAAAAAATTGTTAGAAGATAAAAAAAGGTCCTGCATACTTTACTTGACCTAATTTGACGCGTGCAAAATCTTTAATTTTTCAAACCAGCAGATAGTAAAATATGCCTGCCCATTGCTTAATTGTCGTGCATACTGCGACTTGGCAGTGCTTTGAGTGAACTACCACAGTTTTTTTTAGTACCGCTTTACAATGTCAATTTACATCACAAGGTGAAACAAAATGAAAGAGCCAACCAGAGCTTATGAAATCTCCCATAGTAGAATTCAACAATTGACATCTCTTGTATAAAAAAAAAATACAATAGCGCTGATCGGCCGTTATTGGTCGCTTTTCATCGTAAATAATGTAATAATAAGCATTCCGTTTTTGAGTAAGGCCGATTTTGGATAATTCGCTTAATAGCCAGTCCGAATTATAAATGAACTGCAAAGCCAGATCAGTTTAATAGAGATAAGGTTCTAAGGATAGCTTACAGGAAAAAACTTTATAAAAGATGAATGTACCAGACAGCCTTGAACCTTTTACAGAGAAAAAACTCATTCATAAGACCTGGGCAGGGACTTTTAAATGCAAACCACTGGCAATTTTCCAGCCTAGAACCGTTGCTGAAATAAGGGAGTTAGTGGATCAAGCAAGGACCCATGGAAAAACAATTATGACTGTCGGATCCGGTCATTCCCCTAGTGATTTGACGATGACAAACGAATGGCTCTGTAATTTGGACAAGTTCAACAGAGTTATCAAGCAAGAACCATTCTATGGTCCAACCGATAGTTCCAACGAGGACAAAGAGGTTAAGTTCGTCGATTTAAAGGTTGAGGCGGGTTGTAGGATTTTTGAATTGAATGACTACTTGAAGCAACACAAGCTTGCGATTCAGAATTTGGGGTCTATCTCTGATCAATCTATCGCAGGGTTAATCTCAACGGGGACTCACGGGTCATCGCAGTACCATGGATTGGTTTGTCAGCAGGTTGTCTCTATCGAGATAATGAATTCTCAAGGAAAACTAGTGACATGCTCATCAATTGAGAAACCTGAGTTGTTCAGAGCTGCTCTTTTGTCTTTGGGAAAGATAGGTATCATTACACACATCACCTTGAGAACATGCCCTCGATATACTATCAAATCAAAGCAAGAGGTGATTCGCTTTGAAACATTATTAAAAGAATGGGACTCAATCTGGTTAGAGTCAGAATTCATAAGAATTTGGTGGTTCCCCTACTCAAGAAACTGTGTCTGCTGGAGAGCTTCCAAGTCAGATGAACCATTGTCCGATCCTAGACCTTCTTGGTATGGTACATCTACCGGCAGATTCTTTTACGAGGCATTACTTTGGGTCTCTGTACACTTGTTTCCCAGATTGACACCTTCTATAGAAAAATTTGTTTTTAACCAACAATATGGAAATGTTGAAACGTTGGGCAAGGGTGATATCGCTGTCCAGAACTCTGTTGAAGGCTTGAACATGGATTGCTTGTTTAGTCAGTTTGTTGATGAATGGTCTTCGCCATTAAACAAAGGAAAGGGCGTATTACAAAAATTGGACGGCCTCATCCAAAATGCTGCAAAGAACGGTGATTACTTTGTGCATGCTCCAATTGAAGTTAGGTGCTCTAATGTCACATATTCTGATGTTCCATTTGTAGACGACAAGACTGGAAACAAAAGTTTATATCCACCGCAATCTTGGCTTGCCACCAGGAACAGATTAAGTGCTGGTCCAATTCCTGGTAATAACCTTCGTCCTTATTTGGACAATTCACCGGATAACTTAAAATACAGTGGCGAAGACTTATCAAAAGTCACCAATGATAACTTGACATTATTCCTTAATGCCACCATGTACAGACCATTCCATACACACGTTGATACAAGACAATGGTTCCAAGAGTTTGAGGATGTTCTAAGTGAAGTAGGGGGCAAGCCACATTGGGCTAAGAATTTTATTGGTTTGAATGGTGAACATGAGACAACCGAAGATTTAAACTACCAATTGAGCTTCGGTGCTAAGAACTCTTATACCATGATTGGATTCAATCCCGTCATGAAGAAATGGTTTGGCCAGAACTTGATTAAATACAATGAAATTAGAAAAGATATGGACCCAGAAGGGGTTTTTATGAGCGGTAAGAACTGGGCTGTTAGAAATGGTATTTTACTTGAATAATTATAAGTAATTAAAATATATGCTGTATAAATTTATTTTAGGAATTACTTAAACGGAGCTTTGAGGGGATCAATAACAGTACCTTGCTTTGTAACAACTCTTGGCATTGTCAACTTTTGATGACTTTCTCTAGAAGTCCACTCTTGGCCTATAGGCATTCTTAAAGACCTCTCAAATTGCTCTCTGTTCTCATAGGGGAAAGGAACTGCACTCGATTGATACTTCAAATTCTTTTTGTTGACTCTTTCGTTAATAATGACATTTTTCAAATTTTTATCCTTTCTCTTATCGGTCTGAACCACACCATCTATCTTACGAACAATTTTTCTCTTTTTGTTCTTTTTACCTGAGCCGGCCCAATCACCCCACCCTGGTAATGTTAAGTCTACTTCCTTGTCACCTTCGTCTAAAGCAACTTTTCTTTTTTCTATCTCAAAATCTTTAACAACATCATCTCCAGCGAAAGCTTCTTTGATTAAGTCTTTTTGTTTGAATTGCTGCAACCCAGCACTTCCTTCAATTTCATCATCACTTCCGAATTGATCAACCACTTTCAAAGTCTCATTCATGTCAATCACGGAAGCTTCACGTTCATTTTTGGATGCAGACTTTTTTAATGACTTTGATATCTTTGCTGCAGACTTAGCTAACTTAGAGGATGTCTTATCAATACTTGAAACTTTTGAAGACTTCTGAACAGCATCTTCTGCACCTACCAACCAAGGGTTAACTTCATCATCATCAACATCATTTTGGTTATTGACGTTACTTTCCTCACGCTCCTTTTTAGTAACTTTGTTGGTTACAACATTGAACCTACTACTTAACTTGTCAGAATCTCTTCGTCCCTCATCCGAAGATTTTTCATGTTGACTCTCGTTATCGTCTGCTTGTGAATATGCATTAGGAATGTATACCCTTCTACCTTGATTTATGTGTATGTTATTTTCTGTATCATTTTCGAAATCATCAGCATTCCTGAGGGCCTCCAAGTCCCTCAAGTTTTCCTTTTTACCACTTTTAGCAGCATTCTTCATGAAATCCATGGCCAAAACACCTTTTCCTAAGCTATTTCTAGTATTTTCTTCTGCATCTGAATCATCTTTATTGTAATCATTTTCTATGTCAGAAATAGCATCGTCACTTTGATCACCTTCTTCAAAACCTAATTGCTTAGCTCTGAGTCTTTCGCTGTTTCTTAACATTTCTTCCAATTCCTCTCTATTGGAACTGTCCTTCAGCATGCCACTTTTAATCATTGACTTAGCCCATTGGTTTTGAGTCTTATGTCTGAGTGACATTCTCTCTTGCGCTCTTTTCATATCATGATCTGCAGCATCTTCTTCATCACCCTCAACTAGCTCTTGGTTTCTAATTCTTTCCTTCTTCTTGATTTTATGATACTGCTTGGA
This sequence comes from Priceomyces medius, assembly GCA_030570455.1. Taxonomy (NCBI): domain Eukaryota; kingdom Fungi; phylum Ascomycota; class Pichiomycetes; order Serinales; family Debaryomycetaceae; genus Priceomyces; species Priceomyces medius. The sequence continues at coordinate 108,431 of JAJLVV010000015.1, forward strand.
TTTGATCTTTTTGATTCTTTTTGCTCTCTTTTCGTCTCTAAACATCAACTCTCTCATTAGCCTTAATTCACTTGTCCTCTTTTTCAACTCCTCTGGTGATAACTTGGCAACCGCTATTTCTTCGAATGTAGCTTCTTTTTTCTCATCAATAAGTACAGAGTCCTTCAAAACATTATGAACCCTTTTTTCTAAATCAGTAGATGGTTCGTTATTTGACCTAAAGGTAACAGCAGAATCATTATGCTTGACAGTAGGATTCATTGGAAACTTTAAGACTTCAGCTCTTCTGTTTTCTTGAACAGTGTCATCCCATTTGCTTATTTCAGTTTTAGTCAACTCATAAGCTTCTTTTCGATCATGCCTCTGTTGAATACGTTTTGGTAAGGGTGTTGCAAGAGCTTTAGATTTATCAGCATTAGCGTCAATTAAAGTGGTGGATTTGTATAATGATGGGTCTGAAGCTGCCATCATCTCATTAATTGTGAGACGAGAGCCACCAGTGGGTAAATTAAATTCATTTTCTGCTGTGGTTTCATTTACCAATCTTCTTCTTTCCTTAGGCAATTTCTTTACAAAAGAATTAACGTAATCTATTGTCTTAGTCAAATCAACGTCATTTTCCTCCTCAGAGGAGTTCTCAAGTACGTCTTCATCGGATTCTGAAGTATCCAGAGAAGAGTCATTTTGAACATCATCGCCTTCGTCATCTTCATCATCTTCCTCTGACTCACTTTGCAGATCGTCAACTAACTTAACATCATTTTTATCATTATTTCTCCCTAAGTCTTTGTCATCAAGATCCCAAGCCTCAGATAATGTTACCAACTGACTTTCATCAAGACTAGAGTATCCGTTTTCATCTTCGTCACTTTCCAGATTCAAGCCATCACCATTAATCCTCTGTATTTTCTTCAGCTTACGTTTATCTCTAATGGTCTGCGAGAACTTTGAGTTCAACACATCATAGTCGTCATCTGAACCCAAAGCTTCATCTGAATCAAGTTCTTCATCTTCAGGTTCATCGTCACTGCCATCGTTTTCACCTAAAAGCTTTCTAGCATCCATGACTCCATCACGGTAGCTCATCTCTTCATCCTCTCCACCAAAATCTGATTCATCTGATCCATTTTGTGCTCTTTCAGCAATCTGAAGGGCATTTAAAAGCTTCTTAGAGCTTCTTTGTCTCCCTCCTTTCTTTGCCTTACGAGCCATTATCAGTTTTATTACTATAAGAAAAAAATAATAAGTTTAAAAGATTTAAATCTTTTGAGATGCCTATGAAAAAAAAAAAATTAGTCGCACCTGAGATAGACATAAACGTTGATTTAAATTGTATAAACCGTAAATCATCTACGGAAATGAGATATCTGGATTAAGAAGCCAGGAGTATGAATTTTAACAAGAATTCGTTACTATTGAAGCTTCTGAACACCTTATTTTAATCATTCATTGACAAAAAAAGTATATTGCAAATTAACCTATATAAGTCATTTTATTGTAGTACCGTGGATGTACACTGAAGGTGCCAATTATTTTCCTTCTCTTTTTCCTACTCTACTATTCAACAATTAAAGGAAATGCGTTCAATATTGAAATTTGTATATTACGATAGCTATAAAGCCTCTAACCTATCATTGATTTCTTCTGGCGTTAAACTTTTGAATCTTGGTCCTTCCACCAGAGTTCCTTTGAAACCAAGAAGTTGCTCCTGTGGATCACTCACAATTGCAATATCCAAGTTTTCTCCTGTGAGCTCTCCATCCACAGATTCCTTTAATGCCAAAAGTGCAGTATGAATTGCGTCTTCTAATTCTAAGTTTTCATTCCACCTTTTCTCTAAAAATGTCTTTGCAGAATTCGAAGTCTTACCGATGGCAGTGGCTTTCCATGGAAAGTAACTTCCTGAAGGATCAACTTGATATAATTGGAATGATTCAGAATGATGGTCGTAGCCGCCTACTAACAAGGAAACACCAAAGGGTCTGACTCCACCAGATTGGGTCGACTCTTGCATAATCTTCGCAATTTCTTGGACCAATATTTTAACGGGAGGATATTCATTATAGATTCTCTTGTAGTTGGTATGAGCAGATTTACGGGCTTTATCAACAAGCACCCTGAAATCAGGGCCCATTCCAGAGTAAGTCATTCCGATATCTGGAGTAATAAGTTCCACCTTTTTGTTGGAGTCTCCTCTTAGTAATGGGGAGTTAACCTTTCTTTCGGTAGCAAGTACTACACCATTAGCAGACTTTATACCAATAGTAGTAACACCTTGCTTTACTATATTTAATGCATATTCAATTTGCACTAATTTTCCACTAGAACTAGTTAGTATCATTCACGAGGTGATTTATATCGAATGATTAATACGTACCTTGGGGAAAATGTTGTTAATGAGAACGAGTATCGATCAGCCATGTTTAGTTGAAATTGGATATTAATTCAATTGCCTTACCCAATTTAAAACTTTGAGAAGTGGATTGCCTTTGATTATCGACTGTAGATTTAGTTTAGGTCTTGTTAGCCTAACTGCGATTTTGCCTCCCAGATATACTCTAATGTCGTATGTCGCAAACAATCTAGTACGACATTAGCTGATATTAACCTTCTCAAATCTATATACACATTGCAAAAAACGCAAATTTATACATTATTGTTACTTTCTATACTAAGGGATAAATAAATTTCGAAACTGAATTATTATCAAGGCAAAAATATTGAATGTATCAAATTTCACTCCTCTTCATCATCAGTATCAACTGGCTTTGGTGTGCCCTTGGGAGAGCTTAACCATTCAATATGACGCAATCTTCTTCTTTCTGATTGGGCCTTTTTCTCATTCCTAGTCAACTTCTTCTTTCTAGTTCTAACTTTAATATTAGCAGGCGAGTCATCATCATCAGCCCTCTTTTTCTCGGGAACAGGTGCAGGCGAAGGTGAAGCTTGCCTCGAATCAGAATCATCGAATCTGGAGTTATCAACGCCGTCCACACCCTTTCTAACGACGGCACCATTTTCAACGTGCCATTGTTCAGGACATAAAGCACCAACGAACTCATTATTATGTGAAATCATAACAACACCACCACTCCATTCTCTAATGGCAATAGCCAAACCACCTAAAGAGTCACGGTCCAAATAATTAGTAGGCTCATCCAAGACAAGTAAATGAGGATTATTCCACATAGCTCCTGCGATAACCACCTTAACCAATTGACCTCCAGATAAAGAGCCCATTGGGGTATGGTCAGCGATATCACCATCTAAACCTACATCTTCGAAGTGCTTTCTAATCACAGATGGAGTCAACTGACGATATCCAAGACCCTCTCTGGATGCTTCGTGGTCATCAAACTTTTGAATTAATTTTTTGAAACCATAATCGATTAAAACATCCTTTGGAACCCATGTATTATATTTTGGTAAGAAGTTTTGCCATTTAACTTCATACTGGAATGTCTTCTTCAACTTTTGTCTACCAACAAGAGCTTCGATTGCTTTTGGACCTTGTCCATCATTTACATCAATCTTCTTACTCATGAGTTCCTTTTCATCTTCAGAAAACTTTCTAGATTCCTTTAACAAGACTTCACGATCATCACCAAACCTATAACGCCATTGTAAATACTGATTGGCAGTCTTCTCTTTATGCTGTTCAACATGCTGCAAAGCATGCTGGGCAATGTAACCAATTCTAAGGTTTGGATGCTTTTCAACTTTTCCGCTTTCAGGTACTAATTCCGCAGTCAACAACTTAATCATGGTTGACTTACCTGCACCATTAGGACCCACAATAGCTACTCTAGAAGACAAACTCAATGAACAAGAAACATTGGCTAAAGATGGTTTTGGAGCACCTGGATAAGTGAACGTCACATCTGACATACGGGCAACAGTACGAGTATTTGATTTCACACCTGTCAAAATACCTGGAGGTGGAAAAGCCATTTTAACACCTGAATCAGTTAAGGTGTAGTAAGCCTTACCTTCGGGTTTGACTTTAACGAACTCAGACAAGTTCCCCTTATAGTATGCTAATTTCTTGTTTTCATAATGAATAATGTCAGTGCAAACAGTGTCTAAAAATCCGGAGTCGTGGGATACAATTAATGAGGTAATATCGGTATTTTCTACCAAGTAATCTTGAAGCCATTTCACGTTTGTTACATCAAGATGATTTGTAGGTTCATCAAGCAACAAAACATCAGCTTTCATCAACATAGCTCTAGCCAACTCCAATTTCATCTTCCAACCACCTGACAATGAACCCACATTTTGAATTAATCTATCATCAGTAAAACCAACTGCAGATAAGGCTTTGGCAATCTCATCCTTACCTGTTTCTTGTAATTCTGGATCTGATGCAATAAAGCTTACCAAATCTAAACCAGCTTCTGATCCTTGAAGCTTATGTTCAACAAAGCATGTTCTAACCTCATCTGCACTTGGAAATCCTTCCAATTGACCCTTAGAGATTGCTCTCATCAATGTTGATTTACCAGCACCATTTCTACCAACTAAACCGTACCTGTGTCCTTTCAATAGACGCAAATTAGTCTTATTAAGTAACATACGAGATCCATAAGCCAACGAGAAGTCAGTATTGACAAGGATAATTTCACCGTCATCTTCAGAATTAGAAGCAGTATCAGGTGAGTACAACTTTCTCAAATTCTCTACAACAGAGTCTGCATATTTAGTCTTTAATTCTCCATCCACAGAATGTACACCTTGGAGAGCTAACTCCAAGTATTCTTTCAAGCGTTTCCAATCGTTGACGTTTGCATCTGACTGTAATATAGCTGAAAGGTACTTATAAATAGTCTCATCTTTCAAATTGAGGCCCTCAATCACTTTTTGTAAGTCCACTTCGAGATCAGAATCAAAGAACTTACCTGCCTGTTCAAGGGAGAGTCTACCGTGAAATTTCCCATCACTTTGTTGATTTTCAGCGTCTTCCAAAACACTTAAAGCCTTTCCAGCGAGTTCTCTAACTTCAGGCAATGACGCGTTTTCCACAACTTTTTTCACACCTGGCTTCAAAATAGGAATATAAGATTCAATTTCTCTTTTATTATTTACCAATCTAGTCAAGTTTTCGGTAACCATGACTGTTTGTCTCAATTGATCGTTTGACGATGAAGACATTTTCAAAGACTTATCTAAAATTGGGACAAGTAAGGATAATGCTGATTCAGTGACTTCTGCAACGAAAGTGACAGATGAAAAGTTTTTGATACACTCAGGAACTTTTGCAGGTTGAGCTAACGTCTCAACGATAAGATCATATTTGTTTTGTAAGTCAAGGTTATCTAAAACTTTCACAAATTTCTTCATCGTCTTTAACCCGTGAGCTGCAAGTTCAGGCTTGAAGTCAGTTGAAATATCTGTTAAAATAGGAACCACAGAGATAAATTTCATTTCAAGCAAGTCCGAGGGAACCTCATCGACTATTCTATCAACAGTAGATAAAGCTGATAACTTGGAGTTCCACTTAGCAGAAGAAGATAAATACTCGAGAATTTCATCCAAAACAACTGAACCTAAGGCTTCAACAGGGAATACACCAAAAAGAATATCCACAGTTTGCTTAGCAGTTTTGGCAACATTTTTTTCTTTATCAGCAATCATGTCATAAGCAATATTAAAGAATGGTAATAAGTATGCTTCCTTAGGAGAGTCCCCTCCAAAAGCAGTTGACAATTGTTGAATAATGAGAGAAGCAGATTCACGAACCAATGGAGATTTCTTTGATTTAGTTAATGATTTTAAGATATCAACCAACTTCCATTCTTCAATACTCTTCACGTCTTCTTTAATATAGTCAACAACATGACTAACTTCAACTCTAACATCTGCAATTTTTGAAGCATTCTCAATATTAGTTAAATTTTCCAGGAATGGTACATTACCAACATTCAATTTTCCTAATGCAGTGTTTAAAGAGCTGAGGGATGCAGTAGATGCATTGGCACTTGGTGTGGTCGGAGTTGCCGTTCCACTATTAACTTGTGATCCTAAAGGGGTTCCATTGTTCAGATATGAACCACCTGGTCCGTAATTATTATATCTATTACCTCTATTTCCAAATGGACTTTGACTTGGATGGCCTCCAGGTATAGCATTATTTTGATTAAAGTCTCCACCGTACTGAGGTTGACCATGTCCCTGATATGCAAAACCCTGGTTGCCGTAGAACTGACCTTGGGTTCCATGCTGCTCGGAGGAACCTAAATTATTAGTATTGTTAGAGTTCAAATTTTTATACCCATATCCTTTTCTTTGTTGTTGCAGCAGTTTCTGCTGCTTCAAGAAGTCATCAAAAGATTGCTTTGACATCTTGTGACTTTCTAATATTAGAGCTCTCAAAGGTTGGATTTATTTCAAGAGACACTAATGATTAATTTCAATAAAAAAATAAGGTAAAAAAAAAAAAAATTCTCGATACGGCATAGAACATAGATGAGGTGATTTCAATATGTATATTTTAAAATGCTTTTGCAATTATCGTCTAGAAAAGACTTTTAATACTATTATAAGCTCATAAATCATTAGTAAAAATCTAAAGTGGAGTAAATATTAATTAACTCAGAATCAAGAGTGAAAACCGCATCATCATTCAACCTCTTTAGTGACTCTGCAATATGATGTAACTTATATCCTTTCAAATACTTGAGCTGAGAATCGTAAATAAGGAGATTTCCTCCAGTAAGCTTGGCAATTCGTGCGTTTTTTAAAGCAGTGACTGCAATCTGTAGATCATCAACGACAAGTTCTCCCGTCTGCGAACGAGCTACCAAATCAAAGAGTTTAAGCTTATAGCGACCTAACTTTTCTGAGGAAGATGGATTGAAGGATTCAACTAATAATTCATATCCCAACACGTTCGAGCCTGCCCAATTCGCATCTGGACTGTCATATTCAACGATAGTATTGTATTGTTTCAGGACAATATTGAGAGTGAGTAACAGCTTGCTCAATTTCAATACTATCTCATAAGGAGAAAGTGATACGTCGTTACAAGAAACAGATCTACTATGCTTTTTTGGTTTTGAAGAAGTGTCAGGTTCTTCTGCAAGATCATTTTTGTACCAATGAACAAATTGAAAACCATCCAATTCTGCTTGTTTTGTCAGCTTAAAGAATGTTGTGTTATAGTTACCAATTTCACTCGTGGTGACTTTCCTATTATTGAGAGAAATCTCATATATCTTGAAATATGGCGATTTCTTACCATTTGCAATGACAACAAGACCAAATGATTTTGATTCATGATTAGACTTATGAGTGAATTCAATAAAATCGCTAGAGGTAATTGGAATGAGTTGCAGGTTTAATGACACCAAGATATTCTTCTCTAAGGACTTCTCTTTCAACGTGAAGCTAATAATTTCAGTTTTGGAAATAACAGCCAAATCTACCCGAAGGTCACTAGTATCGTCGGTATCGAGAATATACACATCAATGAAACTTGAAATATCACCTAAGTTTTCAGTAGATACTTCAAAGGTTCCGATAACATTCCTCAGAATGTATGACCAGATCTGAATTTTGGCAAGATCATCATTTCCATTGAAACTTAAAACTGTTATATGATTCAAATTATTGAATACTTTATAATCCTTATACTTAGGATCTTTTAATTTGATTTGCAGAATAGGCTCTAACACTCTCAGCTCATGACTATCTTCAAGGTTTACTGTTTCTGCATCACTCTCGTAAGCATCTTTTGATACAGGGAAATCTTCATATCCAGATATACTGTCTGGTAATTTATTAGTATCAACTATTGATTCCTTTAACTGATTAGAGTCATTTGGACGTTCTTGAAGAGTTTCAAGATTACTATTAAAACCTGGTTCGAAATCATCTCCATTGTTTGACAAGTACTTTGAAACAAAGGATCCCTTTTCAGCTACAGACTTTTTGTAAATATTCTTGTCGTATTCATGAAAAACAAAATTATCCGAATTGTTTTCAGTGAGAACATCAAACTCTGACGTACCCTCGTTGGGATCTGGAAGATTCAAGTAGTTCATATTGTTACTTGTTGGTGTTTTAAGCAAACTAGCTATCTCGCTCATTGATTTTGTTAACTGATATCTAGATTTCTTAATTATCAGCAAATCAATATCTGGTATTTCAATCTCTTCCGAAGGCTCGTTCTTCTGTGTTTGTTCTTCATTACCTCTTAGCTTTCTGTTTTCTTCTTCCAATTGACCTATTCTTGTTTTCTGTCTCTCGTTGAGAAACCGCAATGAGTTGATTTCTCCTTGTAGATGTGTTATTTTATATTTCATTTCGGATTTTTCTAGATTGGTCATTATTTTAAATCTCTCCAAGTTGGTAAACTCAGAAGTCAAGTAATTGATCACACCAGGTAAAGTGTAATTAGCTATATGGGACGACAGCATGAATTGTTGTTGATTTTGACCTTGAGAATTTCTTTGTTGCTGTTGCTGCTGTTGCCATTGTCCCTTGGCGACGCCATTTTGATCCTTATTATTTACATTGAAGCTGTTAGCACTCATTTTTCGAACTATCTTCTTCTCACTCTGATATGCCGAATGATCCCGAGAATATGCTTAACCACAGCAATCCCAAGAGATATCTCTATAAACTAACAATCTTATTGACAAAAAGATAAATAGACGAGGTCTTTTTGCTGTAATGAAATCTTAACCGGGATCAATCAATCACGTGATTGTTTACCATCCATAAAAATCGTTCTTAATAAAGCCGACACTACAAAATACCTACCTTGATATGGATATACATTAAGCTTGTATATGCAAAATATATTATTGTAGATTCTATTATTATTGTATTTAGAACCAATGAACACAAAAAAAAAACCATGAAAGACAGATGCTAATCCAGAGCAACTGAAAGCTACTGTTTTCTCCATCACTTCTTGCAAATCCAGTCATTTAAGCCATATCTGTTTCTTGCTATCTCAACAGCATAGAACTGAATTCTCACAACAAATATAGTACCATCTTGAGAGTACTCTTCTGCGGCGTTACTTCTCAACATAGTCCCGAAGTTATAGTCTTCTATTTCATTGAATTTTTCACAAAAGTTTCTCCATCTTTCTTTACCTTGACGGCTTTTCATTTCATCTTCATTAAGGACGGATGCAGCTTTTGGATCCTTGAACTCTGGGAAGGACTCAATAAGAGCTTCAAATATGTCGTCATCAAACTTGGTTAATTTCAACTTAGAGCCAGGAATGGTTTCCAATAAACGCCAATAAGCGTCCATCTGCTTCACTGCTTTAACAGCGAATTGCTTTTCGATATCCTCTAAGTTATCTGCCTTCTCAGCATCAAATTTGGTAGCCATTTTCTAAAACCGTTAAGTATTATTTGCGTAGAAGTAAATCTTTCAACTACCCTCATCGCTCTTGTAGAAATTGAAAGATCTTGCGACAATACACGAACCCATATGAACTTCAACACATTCTATATACAGGTAAGCCAAACACCTAGTGGTTTGGATGATCTTTTAACGTTAAGGACAATCGAGGTGGATCTAACCGGTAAATGTATTCTCGAAACATCAGAGCTTAATGTAATGACTTTTACTAATACTGACACTTAATTTTTACAGATTATCTCTTAATTAAGATAAGCTTATTTTTCTTACCAAGTATGTATTCTGGGTAAAATTGGGTAAGGTACTTAAGAAGTATATAGTAATAATTATCATTTAGGTAATAAGGAAAGGACTATCGTATTAGTAAATTGTTCACCGTATTACTGTTTTATAAGGTCGATGTCCTCTTTGAACCATATAAAGAGTCTAAAATACCAATAGCTTCCCTATAACCACTCGTGTGGGCACCGTGTATACATCCCGAACCATAAAATACTGTATGTTCACCTACAAACCTGACTTCACCAGAAGGGAAACCTCTCTGTGACATCTCACCTGAGATCAGATCAATGAAGTCGGAAGGGTCATCATTTGAGTAACTTGCTGAGTAAGAACCCCTTATGTATGGATTTAGTGTCCACAGCGTAACCAACTTATTTATAGGTTCGGTAATCTGCTTTCCTTCCAATAAAATCTTCTGTAACATTGGCTTGAAATAAGACCATGCCTTATCCGGGTTTTCCTCTAGGTACTCTGTAAGAGGCCTTTGTGTCAAAATGCATAAGGCACCTCCCTTCGCGTTCTCATTTTTCATGGTTTGATAGTTGATAGCTAAAGCAGGGTACGTGAATGGTTTCGGAGATTCTTTAAGGAACTTGCTGTTGTCGTCCTTCATCGAATCAGGACTGAAAATTAAAAATCTGTCTTTATCCTCTCTCCACCAGACAGAGTCGAATTCAAAAATGGTTTTACCTAATGCTGCAAAACTCATCTTCTTCAAGCCTTTAGATATCTTAGATGGCAAAGGAGGCTCCCATTTAATACCTTGTGGTGAGTCAGGGCCAAGTTTCAAAATACTTAGAGGTACAGATAACACTAAATAATCGCAGTGAATTGTTAATCCATTTTTCGTTTTGACTTCAATTCTCTTACCTGCGCCCTTCATTCCAGTCTTTACAACTTCAACTGGTTCGTTAAGAAGAATTCTGTTCGAGGGAATTTGCCTTTGGAGTAATTCAATAATAGCGTGGTGTCCCTTCTTGTTATACAAGTCTCTTCCATTATGCTCAGATCCGTACAACTTCGTACTCATTCTCTCCCACGGAATCCCATGAAAAAGCTCCATATATCTGGGGTAAACTGAAACATATCTAATTTGTGTTTCAGTCAAGTATCTTCCCCTATCTTTGATATACTTAAAAAACATATCCTTCAAAGGCATATCATCTGCATCTGGATTAGCAATATAGTAATTTTCAGTAAATCTTTCAAATTCATTTACAACCTTGTCAAGTTTCAAATGGTCAAAATCTAGCGGCCCTTCCTTATCGCTAACGTAATAGAGTTGATTCTCATCATTATAATAAGCGTCCTTAGTAAAATCGAAGATATCAGTATCATTCTCATCTAATAACTCATCTAGCACACTATTTCCTAGCGAATCGTGGAACCAGGAAGCTCCTAGGTCATAAGAATTTCCAATTTTTGAAGATGTAGTATCGGTGTGAATTCTTCCTCCAACATGATCTTGAGCTTCAACAATAAGGATATCTTCCGGTTTGAGCTGTGACTTTTTATGCTTTAGCAATGTTTGAGCTGCTTTAAGCCCCGATATCCCAGCTCCAACTATGGCAACGCTAACTGATTCAACCCTGTGGCTCATTCTCATGCTTAGCAACTTTTAGACTCTTTCTCATACATAAATTCCTTATCTTTTTTCAAGCTTCTTTATCAAATCTTTCGCGCTTTAAAGGACCTTATATAGATATCTATACCAGGCACCTCGGCAGTTCATTGTTGGAGGCATTCCTACGGTTCGAAACTTGGGTTGTTAAGGATAAAGGTTAAATTTTCCTAATCAGGTTCTTATAAATTAAATATAACGTAGTAGTAGATAAAACTATAAATTGAGACCACTTCAATTAAAGATCACAATCCTAGTGACTTCTTCACATGATCTTTTATTTGTCTGTCATATTCGGACCTGCTTTCTCTCCAAAGTTTACAAGCGTCTATATTGGCTCCACTTTCTGGGTTTGGTTCCGCTAACATTGATACCACACTCAAAAGAATCTTCTCTATGCTTTGTACTGGAGACCAACGTTCTTCAGGTCTCTCATAATGATTTGGATCCTCACCTGGAGGATGGAGAATGGAAATACACACAGTTCCATCAGCATAGATGTTGGGGTGAAGCAACGGCGGATTAAACTTCAACACAGGGGGGCTCAATGGATAGTCTTTTGGGAATTTTAAAGTAGCAGGAAATACTCCATTCTCATAAGGTGTATCGCTGGGACCCTCTAAAAGACACTCCCAGAGAAAGATGTCATCTTCAGAGACAGGTCCAGCAACTATTCCAGGTGGTGGGTCCCTAGATAATAGCTGATACTCTTTCAAGAGACGCCTTTGTGCCGTTGATCTTGGTGCCATTTCTTTGTATTAGTTAAATCCAGTATTAGTAACCGTCATAATAATTTGATAAGTAAAATGCCGGAAACCGTTTCCCGGGGATTTGAACACTGCACAGAATCTGATTTGAAAAATTATGGATTCTGAGCTAGATCAGTACATACCCGATTTCCCAAAACAAACAGCAAATATGAGCAATTCGTTAGTAGCTAAAGTGAAAAACGTGTTAAGTGGAGATACTTTGGTTCTTGTGCCAGCTAAAAGTACCCAAGTTCCTCTACCAGAGAGAGTTTTGACCCTCTCATATGTTAGAGCTAACGATAACTACAAAGCTAAAGAATACTTGAGAAATCTTCTCATAGGAAAGGAGATCAAGTTCAAAGTCTTATTTAAACTTCCCAGCGGAAAGGAATTCGGAGACATTGAAACACCAATTTTCAAATCCTTGATTATAAACTTGGTTGAAAAGGGATTGGTCAAAACAAAGGATAACATCAACGAAGATGATGAATTTGTTCAAGATATTTTAGAAGCCGAAAACACGGCCAAGCTGAACAATTCCGGTTTATGGAATCAAGAAGATAAAAGTGAAGTAAATATTGTTGAACTTGACGATGCTACGATGGAAAAGTCTCAGAAACTGCCCATAACTACTGTCATTGAGAGAGTCAATAGTGGAGACAGAGTTATCGCTCGTATCATTTTAAACAAGCTGACTCATATCGTAACATCTCTATCTTTAGCTGCAATTAGATCACCTCGTAGTGATGATAGTACCCTTTTGCCTCAACAAAAGAAAGCAGCATTGGAGTCAAAGCAATTTGTAGAGGAAAAACTCTTGACCACCACTGCAAATATAAAAGTATCAATCGTTGGAAAAAATCAAGCTGGAATTCCAATTGGATATATTTACCACGAGTCAGGTAATGATGTCCATGAAAAATTGTTAGAAAAGGGATTAGTGGAAATCGTTGACTGGCAATCTCCTTTAATTGGATCCAAAGACATGAGCGTTTTGAGGAAGGCTGAACAAACAGCAAAAGCATTAGGTAAAGGTATTTTCGCTTCCAACAAGGCGCCACCTGCTTCTGGTGCTGCTAAACCTTCAAAGGCTTTAGGTCCCGGTATTACAGTCGAAGGGACAATTTCAAGAGTTTTAAGTTCCGATACCTTGAATGTTATATTTTCTTCTGGTCAAGAACACACTGTTCAATTGGCTTCTTTAAGAGCACCAAAGCCATCTGATTCAACTGTTACAACAAGTAGTCAAGATCAACAAGCCTTAGTCAATACAGCACGTGAATATGTTAGGCAATTGGCTATTGGGAAGTCCGCTAAGATTTACGTTGTAGGAACCAGAACTTTGAATTCTCAACCAGATGATAAGAACAAGTCGACATCATCTCAAACTGCTACTTCCAGGTTCTTGGTTGATATCAAACTCAATGGTCTGAAAGATTTATCTGAGGCTATCGTCAAAAATGGAATGGCTTCTGTAATCAAACACAACAAAGCAACCGCTAACGAAAGATCGCCAAACTGGGACAAGCTCATTGAAATCGAGGAAGAGCAAAAAAGTAAAGGAACTTCTGGTGTCTTTTATTCCGGAAATGACATTGCTAAGATTTTGTCAGTAGGTTCCAGGGTCATCGATGCTTCTGAAAACTCCAACAAAGCGAAAGCCTTTTTCAATGGATTTAAACAAAAAGACAGAATTTCTGGTTACCACGTAGAATTCATTCCTTCTGTCAACAGAGTAAAGTTGTTCAATCCTAAGGAAGGATTGAAACTTACCTTGGTTTTGGGAGGATTATCCAATGATAAAAATAGTAAGTTCTCTGAAGAGGGATTACATATTTTAAACAAGAAGTTCTTACAGAGAAACATTGAGTTCGATGTGTATGATAAAGATAAAATTGGAGGCTTTATTGGTAATTTGTATGCAAACGCTAGTAGCATTACCCCCATCCAAGTCTCTTTAGTGGAACAAGGGTATGTGAGACTCCATGATTTAGCAGTCAATGCAAATCCTTATGCCAGTAAGTTGATTGAAGCTGAAGATTCAGCAAGAGAAGCTAAGAAGGGGTTGTGGTCTCAGGAAGATTCTATTTTGAAGGAAACCGAAACTAAACTTGGAAAATTAGACGTTAAGGAAGCAAAGCCAGAATTCTTTGATGCTGAAGTCACCGAAATCGATTCAAAGGGTCTCATTTACTTTCACAAACTTGAAAGAAATACTACTGCGAACTTCAATGCATTTAAAAAAGAATTTAACGAATATCATTCGAAAACACCTTCTGCAAGTAGCACTTCTCAAGGCTTGCCATTCAATCTTCAAAAACCTCCTAAAAAGAATGAATTTGTTTCGGCAAAGTTCTCTGAAAACGGTAAGTACTACCGTGCTAGAGTTCTTAGTTTTGATAAAGCTTCCAATAAGTTTGAAGTGAAACATATTGACTTTGGAAATGTTGATAAAGTACCATTATCGTCACTCCGCTCTTTGCCAGTCGAATTCAGTATCTCGCAAGTACCTCCATTTGCTTATTCTGCTACCTTACAGCATATCAAGTTGCCACCAGAGACTTACAGTGAGTATTTAAATGATGCTTTGGATGCTTTGGATGAGCTTACTTTCGACAAGAAGTTGGTTCTCAGTGCAATTCCTCTAGGCTCGGCTTCCTCTTCGCAATACAGTGCAATTATCTACGACTCAGAGCAGTCTCTAAAGGACCCTAATTACACCATTAACAAGCAATTAGTGTCTGAAGGATATGCCCTTGTAGATTCAAAAGGCTCTACAACTGCTTCCACCGATTTTGTTAATATGTTAGTGAAGGCCGAACTGGCAGCAAAATCTAAGCACCTTGGCTGCTGGAAGTTTGGTAACATATCCTTTGATGAAGACGATAAGTATCTTTGATTCTCAAATATAGGGCTACAGAAATATTGATATATAGTATGCACAAAAGTACACTTTTTTCAGTCAGTTTTCAAACTCAATGTCGCTTGCTTCAGAACAAGAAAAGAGCCGCAGGGAGACATATGATCGTAAAATTACGAATTAATCGATTCAACTCTTCTACATTAGTGGACTGTAATATGCAGGTACTTAAAGCAGCAACCGGTTTGTAAAGTTCGTAGCTAAATGGATTATGACATAACTAGTATACGTATTACAAATTCAATAGTAGCATCTAAAGAATTATTTATGCTGTGTGGCGACTGGTGTTACTTTTGCGACGTACTCAGACTTCACATACAGATATTCAAATACACAGAAGAGACATGGGTGTGAAAAACATCCAAATTACAAATGAGCCAGAGAAAACAAAATGTATCATGCTACCAACCCAGCTGTCGCCGCCATTAACAAGTTATTTGTGCCATATTTAGCAACACCGATCTCCGATCGATAACTAATTTGACATTCTTAGCGAGTTTAGAGGGAAGCACGGGTGGGAAGTTTGAGAGGAAAAACGCTGTTTCTGGGAAAGAGCCTAACGGCAAATGGCGGGTAATTTATGTTTTTTTTTTTTTTTTTCACCCAGTCTACACCGGCAGTATGGCCACCTTGAACTGAATATCTGGGCGGCGGCGAGTTTACAAATTTACACGAGATAGATTGTAGGTTTTCTTATTAGAACGTTTGAATATCCAACAATATCCAACAGATCAGTTGTTGAAGAAAGTAATAGAAGGCCGAGATGAATCCAGCAGTTACTAATTTGGTACTCATGCTTGTCATGATGCAAGTATCTCGTAAGTTAGACTTTGAGGACGAAGTTGTCTTATTTTGGGTTAGAGTCGCGTACGTTTCGTGTCAAGCTTTAGCCTTGGGTGTTTACTTCTTCACTAAGTACACAATCAACCGTAAAAATGATTTGACTACTTTGAAATACGTTGAACCAGCTAGTCCATTCGCTAATGAAGCACCAAAGGCTGTTGTCACAACAGTCAAAGAGTACGATTTAAAGGAAGTTGACAAGCAAGTGAAGTCTGCTTTACAAGGACTCGCCATGATGGGTTTCATGCACTTGTACATGAAGTACACCAATCCTTTGGCAATGCAATCTATTACCGGTCTCAAATCTGCTTTGGAATCTAATATTGTTAAGATTCACTTGTTCGGTTCTCCAGCTGTTGGCGATTTGCAGAGACCATTCAAGGCCGCACCTGGTTTTATGAGTGCTTTCACTGGCGAAAGTGGTACTTCTTCTGATAAGGAATCCTTCAAGAAGGCTGAAATCAGCGGTACCGGTGGCATCAAAGAAGATTAAGTAGTAACTAAATTAATATAAAATTGTATTTCTTATTTAATTTTGAATCTTGTTTGCAAGTACCTTACAAATGTCCTGTTTAAAAGGATATTTCAAAGATGTAACCAGGTGAATATAGAAGATGTAGATATGTGTCGCGTGCCTTGTCATAGTTAACTTTATCGAAAAAATGAAACTTCAATCATCTTTTGGTTCAACAAGTATGCATTCTTCATCTCTGCCTCTTACAAAACTGATGGTATCAAGCAACGCAGCACTCATTGCAAGCTCTGTAACTGACCATTTTCCCTTATCATAAATTTCGGGAACTGTGGCCTTTAAAGGGACGATGAGACCCTGGTATAATTCTTGATATTTGATAGTTTCAGAAATAGAAATCTTTGTCTCTTTGATTAACTTCTTGAAGGAATCCAGAATCCATTTCGGAATATAATTTTCATCTTCATCTTCGGGTCTCTTTATGTACTCGTCTCTGTTATAACAACGTATTAAGTATAATAACCAACACTGATCTTGGAGGTTGGACTCAATAATAGTATCAAATGATTCAACACCTAAACTGACCAAAAGCGACATTTGAAACTTTAGATCCTTCTTATAAACATTTTTCAAGGAAACTAACCTTGGTTTATTCTGGGGATCTAAGAGTAAACCTTTTTCAAGATGCTTCAACTTCGATATTGCCAGATTAAAGATATTTCTTTGGGACTTCATATAAATGTTGATGTTTCTTGAGCTATCATTCTTCTCACTCGGGAGTACATTTTGGGATATTGCATTCTTCTTTGCTTCTATTGCTTTCCGCAAAGAGTTTATTCCAGATAATTGCATTCTCAATGATAAACTATCTTCCCATCTATTCTTTACTAAAAATTGGAATAATTTAACTAAACTGTCTGGTATATGTGATTCAGTGATCATGAAAAGTATACCATCCTTATACTGGCTAAAATCATCTGATCTATCCTCTGCTTTCTTTCCACTCTCTTTAAACACTGAAGTAGTGTAGTCACTCTCCTGTGGGAGTTTTATTCCATTAGCTACTAAACCTGGCAAAAGCTGCAAAGGAACCTTGATCTTTAATGCTGCATAATCCGACGGGTTGTTTTCAAGACAGAAGCCATATGATAGTAATAGCTCTTCATTCCCTTTTTGTCCATAGTTGTTGAATACCTGTGAGTTCGGTTTGATGGAATCTGAGGAAAATTGAAAATATGCCTTGTCACCATCTTTTGTCACTAACCAACTGACTATAGCTGTACGATCATGATTAAGAATGTCAATTACTGGTAATAATGTTACTGCGTCTTCTTTCTCACTGTATATCGACTGAGTAACAAAATCTTTTAATAGATAGAATGGGAAAGCTCTCGACTTTATGATAAGTGAAGCCCATAAATAATTGGGGAAGCTGGTCCAGTTAGAAGGATTTTCTTCAACGATTAGATACTTATACAAGTCATCATCAGTGTGAAACTTGAATTCATAGTAGAATTTCATGTTGATGTAATGCTCGTCAGGTTTAGTTATATCTTGCGGTAAGAGATTAACTAAAGTCCACCACTCTTCAAGAATTTTGCTCATATTCTCCTTCAATGAATTCTTCAAATTTGACCCCTCAAGATGAGACTTCAACTCTGAATTCCAGCAGTATGGAGAATCGATCTCCAGGAGCTTAGGTAACAGCTTAAGATATGCTGCAATAGGTGACACTTCGATTCGAGTTGGAGTGCGTTCTCGCGCCAAGTATAGCTTCAAAAGGGCGTTCGTGGCTACCTGCTCTGCTACTTTATCGAATTCTCCTTCTTTGTTGAAGCTATCTAAAGCAGTAAGTGGAGATATTGCTAATTCGACAGGGATGCTTAATATACTAGTCCCATTCATGTCATCATTGTCAGTACAAAATCCACCATAATTGTTAGGTGAAATTTGCTTAAACTGTAACTTTGGGGAAATACGTGCCCCATTTGCTTTGGCCCAGCTGAATAGAGCTTCATGCCTATTTGACAGCATTGTCGAATACTATTTAGTCTTCTTCTCTATGAAAAAAAGAAGTTTGGTTCGCACTGTATGGAATTTTATGTACAAATTTTCATCGCAAAAGCTACATTTGCTAACCAAATAAGTGACATTCTTATTGACGAAAAACAAAATGTTTTCAAGAATAACCTTTAGGGCAATCAGACGTCTGGATGCCTTGTTTTCGTTAAATTTAGCGGGTTCTAGAAGAGCTCTTAGTGCTTCATATTTACGACTCAATGAGAGCCGTCGTAGAGAAAATGAGAAAGTGACAAAACAACCAGATTTAGAAGAAAAGAAAAGAAGGCCGTTGAGCCGTGTAGCTATTGGTGGGTCTCAGGAGAGCAATAAGAAGTTTGCTGCCTCAAATATTGAATTCAGTGCCTGGAAGGCTGTGGTCTTGTTGGTAGTCTCTGGAGGTGGTTTAACCGTTTGGTTCGGCAGAGAAAGAGAAAAACTTAGATTGCAAAAGGAGGTCGAAGCTAAAAGAGGTTATGGTAAACCTTCTATCGGTGGTGACTTCAATCTTATTGATACCGAAGGCAAGCCTTTCACCCAAGAAAACTTGAAGAATGATAACAAAACATTTTCAATTATTTACTTTGGTTTCACTCATTGCCCTGACGTTTGCCCAGAAGAGTTGGATAAACTTGGTGAGATGCTTGTTTCACTTAAGGAAAAGGATCGCATTGAATTACAACCTATATTCATAACTTGTGACCCGGCAAGGGATACACCTGAAGTAGTAAATGAATATTTGAAAGATTTCCACCCATCAATTGTCGGTTTGACTGGTACTTATGAGGCAGTAAAGAGCACTTGCAAGAAATTTAGAGTGTACTTCTCTACCCCTCCGGATGTTAAACCAGGTCAAGATTACTTGGTAGATCATTCAATTTTCTTTTATCTAATGGACTCTGAAGGAAACTTTGTGGATGTTATTGGAAGAGAAGCTGATGTAGAATCTGGCTGCGATAAGATCAGGAAGCATGTAGATGCATACATCCCTCAGGTGGAAAGAGACGCTAGAAACAAATCTTGGTTAAGTTTCCTTTACAAGTAAGTGAAAGAGTGGGATAATTGTTAAAGTACATAATGTTAAGCGTACAGGAAAAAGACCATAAAGAGTACCTTGTAAATATAATTGTGTCTTGCTACGCCTGGTAGATCTAATGTGCTATATAATATATATAATAAATACTATGTACCTCTGTTAAAATAGGCGGTAGTTCTTTTTCTTCTTTTTTTAAAGAGTGATTCTAATTTATTTATTTATTTGCATTAGAAGTTGGTTTGCGTTTCAGTTGAAATTTGCTATAACTATTAAAGTCAAACCCATCTACTTTATAAAGTGTGGAAAACTCTTTCATGCTGCAAGGAAAGCTTGGTCAACATATCAGGTCGTGCATAAAAAAGTTTGAGAATGAATATCACTGATAAGAAAATTACATTTTCGCAAACCCAGGATAATAATCAGCTAGTCAGAGAAGCATTCTCAATTCCAGGACTTGTAGGAAATGACTGTTCCAAAGGAGTTGACATCTGAACAGCTAGAGACATTCAATAAGGAGGGATTGCTATGTGTTAGTGATTTTTTGACTCCCGAAGAAACAAAAGCTCTTCTCTGTAGGTCGCATGACCTTTTAAGAAACTTCGATATTTCAACACATCCTCGAACTCAATTCAAGACAGGAGAGAACGATCATATTGGAGATGAGTACTTCTTTAATTCTTCAGACAAAATTTCTTACTTCTTTGATACGGATGCTTTTGATGAGACTACTGGTGAATTAAAGTATTCAAAGGAGCAAGCAATTAATAAGATAGGACATGGTTTGCATATGAGAGATGATATTTTCCATAAGGTGACTTTCACAGAAAAGGTAAAGAACGTTGCTAGACTGCTTCAATTCGCTGATCCACGGGTACTTCAAAGTATGTGCATTTTTAAGCACTCAGTTTCAAATTCTGAAAAAGAGCGGGAAAACGCAGTGCCGCCTCACACTGATGGAACATTTCTTTATACAAATCCTCAGTCTGCAATTGGTTTTTGGTTTGCTCTAGAAGATTGTAATGTAGAAAATGGATGCTTATCCTACAATCCAGGATCGCACAAGGTGTTTCCAATCACCAAAAGATTTGCGAAGATAAATGGGGGTAATGACGGATGCAATTTCATACCAGTGGGACCTGTAATCCCAGAAGGTACGCTTCCAGAGGACCGACCAGAGGATTATAAGCTAGTAGAATGTAAAGCTGGCTCTTTGGTGCTAATTCATAATTCAGTACTTCATAAATCTGAAAAGAATAAGTCAGATAAGTCTAGGTTTGCATATGCGTTTCACTTAATTGAAGGGAAATCTACTTACGATAACCTCAACTGGCTCCAAGTTCCGCCTGGTCCATCTGGTGGTACGAATTTTAGTAGATTATATTCAGAGAATTAAGATTTAGCATTGAACTTGAATTTCAATGCATACTCTAAACTTTATTGTTCATGTACTAGTTAGTTGATTGTTATTAGTCTCATTTTTTCTCTTTTGTAGGCGAGAATGCATACGACTGCAAAATCAGATCATTGATAATTACACAAAGTTAGCTGATAGATAAGGGTAACTTGTAAAGGAATCAGGGGTTATTATTGAGACTATTACATTATACTAATAATTTTGAAATTGACTATATTTCTTCTAAAGAACATAAGAAGCTAATACTTTAGAACTACTATCGGGAATATTGTTTGAAGGGAAAATCTCTTCACCTTATATTTTTTATAATTATTGGTAAATTACTCCTTATTTTGATTTCACACAGAATTAGGCTTGATCGTATACTGTAATAAAAATGGCAACGGGTAGTCTCAAAACAACTACGTCAAACGAAAGACATATCACATTGAACAATGGAGAGGAAATCTTTGTTAGAAGAGCTTCCTCCAAGGGTGAAACTAGGATTGCCACTGAGAACAATTTGTTCTTCCACAATACACACTTATCGAAATTACATGCTTCATTGAGGTTATATGACGATTATTTCTATTTAAAGGATTGCAAATCAACATTTGGCACGATTATCAATGATGAATTTTTGGCAGCAGATACTTGGTTCAGGTTATCCGATAATGATACAGTGGGCTTTATTGTATCAAAGCCTTCGACTTCGATAGAAGAAATAGTTAATAAGTTTTGTGACCGAACCACGATTTCCCTTCATGAATTCTCTAACGCAGATGTCATACTTAAGTTCAAAGTGAATATTAAAGAGGAAAGTATCCTCTTTAAACCGTTTGATGACGACTCTGAAACTCCTCTGGCAAATTCCAACGATTTGGAAGCAGTAGATGCAATGGATGATGCAAGTTCAAGCCAAGATGAAACCATTGAAGATGATAGTGTTTATTATTCTTATTGCCCAATTACATGCGGGGAGTCCTGTTTTGATCAAGATCACGTAGGCGAAAGTTCTAGGGATTTAAGCCAAGGTGATCAATCCCAGAAAGACGTAGGTAAGGTTGAATGCTCGGGTTGTCTGCAATTAACCAGCGACGAAGACGTTTATGGAGAGAGGGATTTTGTAAATAATATTGAAGATACAGATAGTTTCTCTTTTTCATCTGACATTTCTTCGCTAGACAAAAGCTATTCAGAAGAAGAAAAGAGTGATGATAATGATTTCGATCTAATGACTTCAAGTGATGTATCAGACGTGGACTCTCAATATACGGATAATTTGAACGAATATCCCGATAGTGGAATAAGTCTGGCAGATTTCAGATGTATATATGCTTCATCTTTTCCAAGCATTGTCAAGAGAAGGAAGCTAAACACTGAAAACCTTCCTTGCAAGGATGGCTGTGAAATTTCTTATCAAAATTTGCAACATTTCAAACTTGCTTCTAATGAAAGTTCGGCGGAGAGCGACTCAAAGAAGAGAAAGTTCAGTCTAGACTTAGGCGATAAAGTGATCGGTAATAGTAGCTCTGAGACTAATATTAGCTCTGAGAGCTCTGAGACTCAAGCGTCAAATGAAGTCAGCAAAATAACTCGAAAATTCAAAATTCCCACGTCTCAGTTAAGATCTGTTGGTAAAGAATTGTTGAGAGGTTCGCTTTATGCTTTGGCGACCATAACTGCACTTGGGGTATATGGTAGTAAGATTGCTGACAAGTAAGGTATTGCAGCAATGGTAATTGGTTTAGGTTTTTGATTTTCGGTCTAAGAGGCAAATGTTTAGGTTTTTGGTTATTGAATTTATCTATTTAAATACGCATTCCTGTTTATTTTAATTTTTGTTCCCAGTTAAGTTTATTTAAGTAAAAAAACACCTGTATTTATAAGTAGATGTCGTTTCTTAGTCTTGAGAAATATTTACTTCTTAAAGTTTCTCTTATCTTGATTCATATTATTTGCCATTTGCTGAAACATTTGTTGATTTATCATTTGTTTCTGTTGTGAAGAAATGACAGTGGGAACGTTACCACTACCTGCATTCTGTACAAAATTTTGACTGTTGTTAGAATTGCCCTGAAGTTGGCGTTGTCTTTGTCCCTGAATGATTTGAAACTGTCGAAGCCTTTGAAAGTAAACAGGAAACTTTTGAATCAATTGCTGTTGAATGAGCTTGGCTTGTTGAATTGCTTGTTGTTGTTGTTGAGGTGTTAACTGTGCTCTATTTGGAGCAACTCCAGTGTTTCCCATCATGGCAAATGCATTCATTCTTGACTGCATTTGTCTAAATGCTTGCTGTTCTTGAGGAGTTAAAGAGCTTTGAAATAGTTGTTGCTGTTGTTGTTGTTGGACAGTAGGATTGTTGGCTTGTCCCTGTTGTTGCACGGGCCTTTGTTGAGTAACATTAATTACAGGGGTTCCTCTATTGGAATGTACTTGAGCATCTTGAGGACTCGATGATCTAAATGGCTGGCGAGATGCATTTTCTTTAAATGCCATCTGCTGTTGTTGATATTGTTGCTGCTGTTGTTGTTGCTGTTGTTGTCGCTGTTGTTGTTGCTGTTGCTGTTGTTGTTGTTGTTGCTGCTGTTGTTGCTGTTGCTGCTGTTGCTGCTGTTGCTGCTGCTGTGGTTGTTGATGCGGTTGTTGCTGTTGCCTTTGCTGCTGCTGTGGTTGTTGGTGTTTTTGTTGTTGTTGTTGAAATTGTTGTTGCTGCTGTTGTTGTTGCTGTTGTTGTTGCTGCTGTTGTTGTTGTTGCTGTTGCTGCTGTTGTTGTTGTTGTTGTTGTTGGAATTGTTGACGTGCTTGAGCTTGTTGCTGAGCTTTGATTTGCTGCGCACGTAGAGTCTGCGCTTTCTCAACAATTATTTGTTGTTGCAGTTTGACTCCCTGGTTCATAGTTTGCTGTCTACCTTGCATTTGTTGCAATGGGATGTTTTGTCTCAGTCCATTCGTTGGCTTGTTCATTTCAGTGATTGGAATTGAGGGAGAAGAGTTTGAACTTGTCATATTATTAGTTTGAGCAACGTTGTTTGCATTATCACCCTGTGCTTGGATGGCAACTTTCGCTTCTTGTTGAGCTTTTTGTACTTCTCTCCTCTTTCTTATTTCCTCAATGAATCTTAACCTCATAAATTGTCCAGTTGAGTTTCCAGTAGTTGAAGAATTGGTATTAACAACCGTTGGTGCACCTGAAGGTGTTTCTCCTGGTTTAGAGGCTTTCTTACTAGCACTATCAGATCCATTGCTATCTTTGACGCTTGGTTTGGGTGCAGTTGCGGCTGCCAAAGCAGATGAGCCAACAACAATCAATTTCTTGTCCAGAGATTCATCAATACGCTTATATTTATTAGATAAAAGAAACATGATTTCTTCATAGTCTGATGATTTGTGTAAAATGAGTTCTTCTTCGTGCAACTTGCGGGGTGGTTTTTCGATAGCTTCTCTGTGACTGTGAATCAATTTGTAATCTTGAGATTTTTCGTCCCAAACCTTTTGTGGGTATTCAAATTCTGGGGCCAAATAATCATCACATTTGTAAGGATTTAAAGGTACCAGTAAATCCAACTTTCTATTTGTCAAAGTTAAAATTTCGGATTCCATCTGCAATGCAAGCTGATCTGTGAACTTTGCCAATGCAGAATCCGTATGATATAGCAAATCATAATAAATAGATAACTGAGTTGGTTTCAACAATGTTCGGTAAGTTTTCGGCTTTGATAGGATGGCAGATCCTGATGAAGGTGTTACAGAAGATTCTGTCTTTTCTGATACAGAGGCTCTAGACGTTTCTGAACTTGATTCGTTCTTCTTTGTTTCCGGATTTTCAGAACCTGGCTTTGAATTTTTATTTCCATTTGTATCATTAGTTTGGTTACTCGGAACCATATGTCTATGATCATATATTTGTAATATAAGGCATCCGTCATACGATCTGAGTGAAAAGTCTTTGACAAGTTCGGCCATTTCCACAGGTATTTCCTCTTTAAGTACATGATGTAAGAAATTTTGGATCATTGGAGAATCCTTTTGAATAATCGCCGAGTCTGGTGAATTGTTAAACCTATAGTGTGATTCATAAATATGAAAAGTTAATGACGGAGGATATTTAGCAAACTTTCTTAAAATTTCTTGTGATGTTGTAGCAAAGTTAAAGTTCTTAATATTTTGTCTGCCCTGTCTAAGCTGTTGTTGTAACAATTGTTGTTGTTGTTGTTGTTGCTGTTGCTGTTGTTGTTGTTTTAGGAGCTGCTGCTGAGTGAGTTGTTGTATTTGAGCTGCTGTTAGTTGTTGCTGCTGTTGCCCATAGGGTCTCTTTTGGGGAATTGTTGAACCAGCGGAGGTCATTCCTAAAAGTTTATTTCACTTATCAATAATTTCCTCTTTATCTTCTTGATGGATTAAAAGTCTAAGAAATTAGCTTCTTTACTTTATGGTTATAGGCCTCAATTAATCAATAGTTTAATCTTGGAAAAAAAGACAATAATAAGTATGAATCTATTTTGAAGGATTGTTAAAACAAAAGCACGCAACAATAAGTTACAGCTTCACCCTAAAGCTTTACTGTTGTATTGTAGGTTCTAGTATACTCCAAATTTTACTATTGAACATAATTTTCTAATCAAAAATACACGTGACATATGTTAATCTGGTTATGCTTCGGTACATCCTGTAACTACGATGAAAATGATTAAGTTAATTGTAGTTTATAAACAAAATATATGCTTTGCTATTATTAACACTAGATTAACACTGATTTTATCTAGTTGATTTGCTATATTGGTTAAATTTTAACTATTTTGCTAAAGTCTACAAGTAAGTAAAACTCCTTACTAACATATTATGTTGGTACTAAAGAAGCATCGTTGCTTAAGCAGTACTCTAATGATTTGTATAGCTTATTTCGATCCTCCTCATTGAACACCCATAAACCATATATTTCACCCAAGAGGTTTTTCACTATTATTAAGTTATCATTAAGTTCAACATCCATTTCTAAAACATTTAAGCCACTGATTCCAGCTGGGAAAAAGTGCCTAATGAATTTATTTGGTAAAAGACCTATGGAAAAGCATTCGGGATTATTTCTATTCATCAATATAAGCCCATAGCAAAATAATTTTTGTAGGTCTTGATATGTAGCAGGTCTATCTGCGGCAGGTATTTTGAAATTTCGAAGGTAAAATGCAAGCATTCCCAGATAATCCGTTTTCACCCACTCTTGTGATTCGTCATTGAACTTATATACGACACAATATGTTGTATGATATAATAACTGCTTGATTGCCGGGTCATACCTGCTGATGACGTTGAAGTTAAGAGTATTTCTAAATAGCTTCAAAGCTTCTTTAGTTGTTATCTGTTCCTGCTTAATAGCCCTTGAGTCTATATCCTTAGTTGTTCTACCTTCCACCATAGTTAAAGAGACGATAACCTATTGACAATTTGAAACTGTCTATAATAGATAAATTCTCATTTATTCAATTTGTATCCTGTATATACGGTGGATCTTGTTTAGAAGGTGTACATGCAAAGGGAGCAATTGAAATCAATGAATTTTCGTTGATTGAATAATTAAGATTTCCTAAACAATGTTAAGTATGGTTAGACTTCCATTCAGTAACCAATGCACTCGTAGCTTCACACTGTCTGTCCGCAGATCTGTTTCTATTGGTGACAAAATTCCATCAATATCTTTGTTTAAGAATTCTCCAGGAAATGAAGTTAATCTTGCTTCGGTGTTAGGGTCGGATAAGGCTGTTGTTATTGGAGTTCCAGGAGCTTTCTCGCCTGCGTGCTCAGCGTCACATGTACCCGGTTATCTCAAGAACTTGAGAGCATTCAACGACAAAGGATACCTGAAGTTTGTAGTGGTAGCTGTGAATGATCCTTTTGTTACTAAGGCCTGGGGAGATAGTATCTTACAATCGGTTGTTGCAGATGATCAATTTCAGTTTTTATCAGATCCGACAGGCGAATTCAACAAGGAATTGGACTTGTTATTTGATGCTTCTAAGGTATTCGGAAATGAGAGGGCAAGGAGATACGCATTGTTAATTGAGGATGGTAAAGTTACCAAGACATTTATTGAACCCGACAACACCTCTGTAAATGTTTCTGATGCGGTAAAGGTCTTAGACGAAGCTTAGCTAACTAGGTAGTTTTGTATATGGGACTCTTGATAAATAAGTTTTATCCAGGAACTTGTTTTGTACTATTGTAAAAATCCGTGATGATCTCGCGAAATCCTAACATCGAAATGCAGAAGAATAGTTGATAGGATCTCACGTACACATTGCGTGATGTTGAGGGTACGGTTCTCACCTTTTGTTGGTCCATTCATTCAGACGAAATATAACTTCTATGGTTCGGTGTCCTTAATTCGTCAATTAACCACTTCAAAACCAGAATATTCGACAGATGAAATTAATAAAGCAAAGGACTGGTTGGAGCATGCCAGTATTCAGAAGATACCCGTGGATATATTCGAGATAACATATAGTAGGGCATCGGGTGCAGGTGGTCAGAAAGTTAACAAGACATCTTCTAAATCAACTATCTCCCTTTCTGCAGATCAATGGTTGAATCCTCAGTTTTGTTATTGGATTCCAAAACCTATAAGAGATCAAATAACTGAGAAAAAGATCAGATATGAAACAAAAAGTGGTGGGTTGCTAATTCAGAGTGATTTAACCAGAAATAGGGATACAAATACGGAGGAATGCTTCCGAAAGCTATTGAGTGAAATCAAAGCTAACGCATATTTCGTATCAGAGGTAAGTGAAGAAGACAAGAAAAGGTGGGAAGAGCTTAGAAAAGACAAAAAAGAGAAACGTCTTTTTCATAAAAAGAGGCAGAGTGATAAAAAGAAGAGCAGATCAAACAAGTTCGATATTTAGTTGATCAGCTAAATTTTGCAATAAAATATAAATAAAAAGGACAAATACCGTGAATTCAGTGATGCATAAACTTGACACTTCCTTTTCTAATAGTTAATCAATTTGCTTTTAAGTTGGTCCTCTGTTATGGTGTGGTTATGCATTCTTTAAAACGTACTTTTTTGTCTTAGTCCTGTATATACTGTAGATTATTTGAATTGAATATTTAATTGATATTTGAATAACCAAGGAATAGCCAACATTAAAATCACGAGATATGGCGAGTCAGGAGAGTAGTCAGCTCAGCTTACCTATAAAGGAAGTTACTGAAAAGTTGATCTCCATAGTTGAGAAGTCGTCTACATCCAATAGAGATAGTGGCCTTGAGAAGTTTTCTGACCTATCTTCATTTCAATGTTATGAGAAGCTATTGGAAGAGCAACTTGAAAAATATAAATTTGATTATTATATAAAGTTAGATAAAGTCACTGAAACTGAAGATGATAATGCAGTAAATAAAGATATGGCTCTGTTTAATGAGGGTTTAGAGACTCGAAGTAAAGACTCTGTTAAATCAATTGCATTTCAGAGGGCTGCAGATTTGATTCTTCAGAAATTTACAGCAGACCAGATTGGTACTAAAAATACAAATATGGAAGATTTGGAAGGGGGGGTTCTAGTTGGTGGCTTTAGTTTGTCCAATGGCGAAATTATACTCTATAACTCACTCTCCTTGCTTCTTGATCTCCAAATTTTTTTCATAATAAATGGCGATTCTTGTTTAAAGGGGTCATTTTTTTCTAACATTTCCAAAATACTGGATTCCCTTATCAGCGTATCGGTTGATATGATAGAGAAATTTTGGCTCTATATGGAAACTAGAAAAAAGGTGATAAAAGAGAAAATTTTTGACAGAAATGTTATTTCTGACAGAATTTCCGTACTCGAAATATGTAACCATTTGACTGATACCTTAAGTTTCAAAAATTCACAGGGAAAAAGAGATTCTTACAAAAAAGATACATTTAACGATGTTTTTCAGTATAGAGTTAGAGTCTTCATTGCAGATATCTTTTCCTTGGAAGATAATACTGGTTTGAATAAATACTTTTTGACCTCGAATAGAATGGTAAAGGAAATTGTACCGGCATCGAGATTTAGGAGCGAAAGAGAATTCTTGAGGGATGTGACTCTGATAAAGAAACTTTTTAATGACCCATATTACTTCTTGAAGAGCTCTAACCATAAGACGCTTCTGAAAACGTCTGAAATAATGCATCGGGTCTTCAAGACTCTTATAGAGGATGAAATTAGTTTAGCTGCTTCAACACCAAAAATTGATCAATTTGCTGTCCAACATCCAAGAAGTGATGCTGAGGATAAGTATCTTAAAAGGAAAACCTTTGATAGAGTATACTTCCCGGAGTCGTATTGGATTACTCCCTTTGAAGATACGAGAAAAGATTCTGATTATGAGTCTCATATGCTGGAGGACCTCTCATTTTTTGGAACACAATTTGAAGTTTCCAAATTTAGGCAGACACTATTATTGCAAATTTATATCATCTGCAGCTTCTTCTACGAGATAAGTAGTTCTAACAAGAAAGACTTTCTCAAATCACTCGGAGCTCCCGGAAACATCAAACACATAACTGATGATACCCCTCCAGACAACCTTGTTAGTTTGTTTTTTAAAATCAAAAGAGAGTTGCCAAAAGTATATCGAAACATAGATAATCAGTTTTGTTTCCTATTACAGCACTTGTCTCTTACAGAAGTGTTTTGGTACGGATGGCTCATATATGGCAAGGATCTGGCTACAGGTAAGTCGATTTTTCGTGATATTCTAAGTGAGGAAGAGCTTGCATCTGTTAAGAATAAAATTGAAACCACCCTTCCTTTGAAAACAAAACGATATTTTAATCTTTACGCAACACCTCAGTTATCCAGAAAAATGAAGAAACCAACTGGGTTAGATAAGTTGGAGCAAACGTCTGATATTTCGCTGATTGAATATGATGATAAAATTTCATCACTTTCAGAAAATTTGGCCACTAGTAAAGATGACGTAGAAAGAGCTCTGTTGCTAGAGGAAAGAAATGTATTAATTTGGAAGAAGCTTCGGAAAGTGAGATCTAATGAATGGCTTCATTTTGATGGTTTGTTGACTTCGCTGATGCTTACAGGCGATTCGCATAATGAAGTAGATGCAATTAGCGTGAATAAGCGTACGTCGATTTCTGAAGCTCTGGATCTTCCTGACTCCAAGAGGTTGAAAGCTTAATATATAGGTTAAAGTAAAGGAAGTTATTATATACAGTCATACCAGAAATAGACGCGTTCTAATAACGCTAGTATTTTATCTTTATCTTTGACGAAGGTTGAAAAAGTAGAAAGAGACTCATTGAAGATCGTATCCACCAACTTCTTAGTTTGAGTGCCTTCAGTTCTTCTATTCAAATTGCCATAACAATTTTTATCCTATTTAGTTATTCTGTCTGATTAAATCTTGGTTGGGTCTAACGAGGATAACTATGAGGGCAAAGCGGCAAGGAAAGACTAAGACACAGTCAAGTATCATATCTAGGAAGAACCAGTCGAGCTCACCTAATATACCTAAGGGCTCTCGTTACAATGATCAAGATACTAGACCTCTACACAGAGCATCAGAAAAATTAGAGAATTCCTCGAAAGGACAAGCATCAGGGCATCGCAAATATATTGAAGACAAAAGGTATCTAAATGATGTTAGTAATACGAAATACGTTTCTGAAGCAGCCTCTGCTATGGAAGACCTTGATTCTTCTCCAATTAGAAAGGAATCAGAACCTCATGTGGAAATTCACAACTCATCAAAACTTGCATTGTCATCATCACCAATAAGAAAAAAGAAATCTGTCACTTTCTCTGACGATTTAGTCAGTGATGTTCCTTCCTCCCCTGGGATTCTTAGTACACCCCAGCGCTCTATCCTAAAAACAGGCCTCTTGGGTGACGATCCTGATTTTACAAATCCTAATGACGCGTCCCTTTGGGTTAAGTCTCCTATTACCACCAATAGTCAGTATGGTCCTACTAATGCAAGCTTCTGGTTACAGGGAACTGTAATTCAGTTACCATCGGGCTCATCTGATTTATTTTTATTAATTCAAGGATGTCTAAGTGTGCTTCGAGACGAATCGTTTGATAAAAGATTTGAAGTATACGCAACGTTGAACAATATATTTAAAACTAATTCCAGTGAATTCTTATTGAGATTATTTATTAGCTCAAGAAATTCAAATTTATCTCCAAAGAAAGGTTTGATTGTGGGAAGGGCAAGAATGTTTAATGAGGGTAACTTAATAACAGAATTGTCCTATATAATAAAAAAGGATGTTACCAAATTCGAATCTTCGATATTTGATAATGACGAAGATAAGGAAAACTTTGACAAAGTCAGCAAAAACGATCCTTTCAGCATTCGCGTGGTCTCGCAAGGACTTAAGCTTATCGGATCTTTTATTTCAGATTATGATTTGAATACTTATATATCCATGGAGGACTTAAGGTGGTTCTATTTACATGCATCATCCGTAATCATGGAACCTGCAGCTTCTAAGTCTTTGGTATCGTCATACTTTGGAATTATAAAGGAGTTTAACTATAATATGAAGAAAAAGAAGTTAATTTTTGATAATACTGAAATACCAGAAAGAATCCTATATGGTTTGATCAATATGAAAAGCTTCCTGAGCCCTTCTGTTCTTTCTGAAAGATTGATCAGTATGAGGAATTTGATCTTTAACTTTCCCAACTTGATGGCAAAAAATTTCAAGTATTGGTATGCTCCCTTACTTCTTAATATTTGCTCTATTACGTCTCCGGCATATTTTAAGTGTGTATCAATCGGGTCCCAGCTCATTTTAGACGTTTCTAAGCAGTTTTTGGAAAACAGAAATACGATTAATTTTGTTGATGTGTTATTGCAATCTAGATCACCAACCCACACGAAATCCTTTTTTTCAGATGAGCCACTTGAGGAAAAAAGCAATGAAGGTCCTTTGGTAATCAATTATGTCTCTGCATGTCTCCATAACATGATTGAAAGTGGGCAGTATAAATCTGCTATGGACATCTGGATGGGAATTACCTTGTTGTGCAATGTGAGTTCTACAGGCTTCGAATCTTGGGCTCATCTTGGAACCTGGTTGAAAGTACATAAGAGTTGTTTCAACTTTTCTGATCCGTCAGCAAAATTGATTGCGTTGACAAGTTGGAGAGCAATAATTTATAAATTATCTCGCAATGATTTATCCAATCTCCAAAAATTTTTTGAGCCAAGTTCTACAGCAAAACTGTCTAAGCAAGCACTTCAAGTCATGAATGGCTCCTTTGAATCGAAAGTCAGGTTACTCATGCACCCATTGTTGAATATAACAGCCATTGAGAACCAAAAAGAAATAATAGATACCTTACATGAACAGTTTATTGCAATCTTGTACCATTTAGTCAACCCATTATCATCGAGAGGTACTATTAAGTATTATCAGATTATATGGGATAAGATTATTCAACCGGTTTTACTTAACTTCTATTTCAAAAAGGACTGTGCTACTCCCTACATGAATAGCTTAGGATTAAAGGTCTTAATGAAACTATTGAAAGTGTCAAATCAAATTCCAGATCGAAACTTAAATGATGTTAGGTGCCTTATGGCTGAGCCAATGACCTTAGGTGAGATATTCCCAATACCTTCAAAGTGGTTTCATTGCCATTCAGATAGTGTTATGCAAAGTCTTAGTATACCTTTCGAAGTGGAATTGCTTAATATTGAGCAAAAGCTTAATATTTTGAGTTCTTTTTTGAGTTCCATAAAGTCTGTTACCAAAAAGGAGATTAGAACATCATCCATAACCTTAGAGATAATTGAAAAAATTCCATCTCTTTTAGAGTCTTTGTTCAAATACAATAATCTTACCTTTGATGTGACTCACAAGCTAATTATGAACTTACATGATGCTTTTGACTCTTCAGCATTGATGAATACTACTAGTGAGAGAAATATAAGTTCGCATTCAAATATCTGTATGTTTATTGCCGAAAAGTCTTTAAGAACAATGAACGATGAACAGTTCAAAGAAGTAGTTGAACTTATTAACGGCGTTCTTGGAAAATATTCATTATCTTTCATCATTGAATTAGCTCGTCTTGAAAACTTCAGGAAAAGATCAGAGGCTGAAAACATACTATTGTCTCTATTAAAGTCAAATGAACCTATTGAAGCGGACGTTGATTTTGAGTTATACAGGCTGTTATTGCCCTTTTTTCATAAAAATTTGGGTAATTTTTTGAAGCATTTTCTACATTTGGCCATTTCTGCGTTGGACAAAATGACATTGGAAAGTTCCTTGGGGTCATTCGACATCCAAAATTGGCCATTAGACAAAGTTAAGGTGTTTATGTCTGCAGCTCACGAGGTGGGAAACACGTTTCTTGATACATTTGTTTCGAATTTAATAAAGGAACAAATTAAAGATGATTCCAAATTTCTCAATATCTCGAAGTTTTTGATTCAAAATCAATTTAATGCAGAAGTGATCGTGTTACTAGGTGACCTCTTCAAAAAATATAATGAAATGGAAGGGTTTTTACGGTTCGACTTTTCTCAGATTTGGAGAAACTATCTCACGATTTTACTGAAAGGTGACGACTTTCCAATTCTAGATGCATTACTAGTTCACACATATCTCAAGTCCGATATGGATGTTAAACCATATATAAAGAATCAGTGGGAACACTTACCCTTATTGAAGGAAGCTTGGTTGGGTAAGAACCCAGAACTATACATTGACAAAGCTTTAAGTAGGTTTCAACAGGCAGATCAGGGGATTCCTATCAAACCAAGGGGAAATGCATCAAAAGGTGCTAACAATAGGCAAAAAGCTAGTCTGCATAGCATTTCCAATAATAAGTTAAGCTGTAAGAAGAAGGTAGACACTAAGTCTATAAAGCTGAATAAAGATTCACAGGATAACGATATTTCTGTTAGTGAAATCAAGAAAACTCGAGAAAACGATGATTCTAAGGTAAATTTTGATATACATAGCTTTACTGCTTTAGTTACAAGAAGGCTCACATCGCCCCCTCCCTTGTCCAACAGTCCAAATCAGCTTGAGAATAATTTTGAACACGAACGGTATGAGGGCCATCTTGAAGAAGATGGTAAAAGGAAGAGGATTGATAGTAATGAAAATGTGAAAAGACAGAAGACCGACTTAATTGAACAGCCAATTTCAAGTTCGTGTTTCTATGAGCAAGGAAGTTACGAAAAAAATGGTCTTAGAACCCCAGATGATAGCGTGGATGAACATGAGCTTGGTTCTGATGACATTGAAACTTTTCAAGAGTCTAAGAAAGGTAATAAAGGGCAGGAATGTAAGGCATTGGAGT
This sequence comes from Priceomyces medius, assembly GCA_030570455.1. Taxonomy (NCBI): domain Eukaryota; kingdom Fungi; phylum Ascomycota; class Pichiomycetes; order Serinales; family Debaryomycetaceae; genus Priceomyces; species Priceomyces medius. The sequence continues at coordinate 142,496 of JAJLVV010000015.1, forward strand.
CTTTTGATAACTTGATGGAGGAGGTTTCAAATAGTCCAAAAAAATCACAATCTTCTGATACTCCGCTTTTTCATTCAAAGGATACTTTTTCGAAGTCTAGTAATCATATCTTTTGCACTCTGGAAGTGAATAGGGATACAGAACTGATTTCTACAGATGAAGATATCTTTGAGACATATAGCATCAAAACATCTTCCAATTCACGTAACCGATATGACCCTGATAAATGGAGCATGGAATCTAAGATCATTACTGAATCTAAAGACAAGGTCAATGACCATGTTGTCACCGATCATGAAGATCATTCTTCGGATACTACCAATAAAGTAGATGCTTATATTGAGAATAATCCTAGTATTCACATTTCTACTTCTCCGAAAAATGTGGAGGAGAAATGTATTGCAACTCAAGATGCTGCCATCCATGTGTCGAAGATAGTAACTTTATCTAATATACTAGATGAAATTCCTGACAACGAGATTTCAGAGCTACCAGATCAACAAAAGCATCAATTGGAGACTAAGCTTATGCAACTAATGTTGCGAATGAGGACGATTCCTTCCTCTGAATAATAGAAATACTAAATAGCATTAATGTATTAAAATGTAAATACAGATTCACTGTGGAACTCAATCTTGCAATATGTGCAGAACGGTTTCTTTTTGTCGCAAATATCGCTACATATATTCCTGTGACCATATTAAAGTAATTTAGAATCCGACTGTTAAGTGACAGTTTTAACACTTTTTTGCTTGGATACGATTAATTTGTATGTCAATAGTCCCGTATAATCTGAATAATGAGATTGTTTATCATGACCCTAATCACGGAATCTTAGTTTTACACAATAACCAGCAGAATACTTTAGAGCTCTTATCAACAAATTCCCAACGTGAAAGTGGATCAGAAACCCCCCGTGACTCTAATAGATCATACGTTGATGACAGATACCGTCACAGCTTTGAAGGGGTGAGCAATTCTAGCACGAATCAAATAAAATGTCCCGCTTGTGGTTTTTCATGGTCCGACTTCAATAAGGATCACGATAAACCCAGTTATCGTCCCAGATTGAATTCAATTTCAAATGCTACTAACTTTGATGTTTTGTCGCCTCAGCAAGGTAAATTGAATAAATTCAGGCACCGTCATTACTTTAAGTTACTAGGTGACCTTCCATACATTGGTGAGTCAGATAGAAACCATAGTCTACCTAAAGATATATTCAATCAGGGATACTTCAAGAGGTTTTTTAAGAAAGTTTTTCCATATAATTTGGGATCCGGGGCACACTCACAGGTGTATAAGGTAGTTCATGTTTTGAATGACATTCAATTGGGAACGTATGCTGTAAAAAGAATCAGCATTGGAAATCAATACGAGTTTCTCGAACTGGTCTTGAATGAAGTTTTGATATTGTATGAACTTTCTGTAAAAGGAGCCAATGAAAACAATTTAATAACTTACAATCATGTTTGGTTAGAATTAGGCGATATCGAGGATCTGGCTGTGTTTGTTCTTCCTGGTGCAGGCTCCAGTTCAACAAACTACAACTCAAAAATCCCCTATGTTTATATATTACAACAATACTGTGCTGGGGGGCATCTTGAAGATTTAATATTCAAGCAATTTCAGCCAGATAAATGCTTATCATTAAAAGAAAAAGTTGATATAGAAAGGCAAAGGCGTAGAGACAACAAGCTTGGAACCACCACAAAACAAGAGAATAAAAATTTATGGCTCAATGAATTTGAGATATGGAAATATTTCCTGGATGTCTCAAATGGTGTGTTTTATTTGCATCTGCATGGAATATTGCATAGAGATTTGAAACCTTCTAACTGTCTTTTAGATCTCGAATATCGAAGTTTGAATGTCGAATTACCTTTTGCTACTATTCATGAACTTGAATCATATTTAAGTGGATTGCCTAGAGTTCTAGTTTCGGATTTTGGAGAATGTAAGTTTGTCAACAAACATAATCTGACATTGAAAAACGACAATCACTTTGACGAGAGACGAGGAAATACTGGAACTTTAGAGTTCACCGCACCCGAACTCTGGTTATTTACTGGTTTTGATCCATCTTTAGCTGGCACTAAGAAATTCATTAATGAATTCACTTTTGAAAGTGATATGTATTCTTTGGGATTGATTTTGTGTTGGTTATGTGTTGGTAAACTTCCATTCTCTGACTTCATAGATGGAATTAAAGACCCTGAGTTGATTAGACAGCATATTTGTGACTGGTACTTTTCATTGACTAAGGAGAATTTTGGTGAATGGTTTAAAAATTCACTTTTATCAAGAGCTGGAAGTGATATATCAAATCCAATTATTATGAATGTATTTCAAAATTTGGTATTTTCTATTATTAAGGGTTCCGACAGAAATTTTGAAGTTGATTCGAGCACTTTACACCGGAAGACAATTTCTGATGTTATGAAGAGTTTGGATGAAATAAAATGGAAGTACTTTGTACTTGACACCAAGAAAAATGACCATGAACTCAGTTCAAGAAACATTGGAGATTATGGAATGCTCTCCAAAAGCAAAACCTCTTTGGTATCTTCCAGTGCACAAAACAACCAATTTGAGTATGATGAACTCGAAGAAAATGATGACGACGACTACGATGAATGCTCTGTTATAGAGAATGATGTGTTAGATCTTCCCAATGAAGCAAAGAATTTGCACATGATTGACAGTGCCTCTTCAAATACAAAAAATTTACAACTCAGCGATAAATTCAACGGGTATGACTATATTTCAATGAGCATATATGCTATGATATTACTTCTTCTTGATCATTTCTCAGAGAAGATTGCCATTAGTATCAGAATAATACTCAAAATCCTAGTATTATGTAGCCTCTTTATTGAAGTGGCTACAACAATTCCTAAGTTCCACAAAACACTCCTTACAATTGCTAATTTCTTGTTAGTTACTTTTCTGATAACAGCTAGCACTCTTCCAGTAGGAAGATAATGTATTTTTATCACGTGATGGTATTTGAATTTTTTTTATTTTTGAGGTATCTTAATTTTATATACCTAATATCTGTTTAGCTTGTAAATAAAGTTATGACTATATATTATGGGATCCAAGAGGAAAAGAGACACTCAAAGTAATCCCAAGTTTAAAAAGGGTAAAAGTAAGGGCCTGCTTGGAAATGAAAATCCTGTAGTGTTGCTGGCTGACAATAAATTTGCTGCTTTGTCCGCTGTCGATGAGGATTCCGACACTGATTTAGTTTACGACTTTGATAAAAAAAATGAGCCCAAGTTGGTCCTAGTTGACGATTACAATGATTCTGACTCAAAATCACATAAGTTGGATAGTATAAATAGTGAAGATAGTGATTCTGAAAATGTTTTAATTGAATCTGATTATTCCAAAGATGATGAAGGTGATAATTTAAAGAGAAAACTTGACCAACACAGTGAAAAACCTTCTTCGAAAAGGCAGAAAACTAGTGTGAATGAATTAGCTAAAAACCAAGATTTTATCGAGCTCGGATTCAGCTCCTCTGAGGACGATGAGGCTGATGATTATGCTGAGTACTCTGATGATGGGGTAATTAGTAACGACGGATTAGGTAGTACTGAAGTACAGATATCTAAGTCATCATTTCCATGGGTGAAAGATCATGATCATTCGAAACAGAAAGAGATTGCAGATTGGTTAACGTTAGAAATGAACGATTTCGTCAACTATATTTCTCCATCGAAGCAAGAAATCATCACTAGAAATGTGGTTATTAATAGATTGAAAAAGGAAATCTCTTCTTTCTGGAGAGATACGGAAACTCATGTTTTTGGATCAAGTGCGACTGACTTATATCTTCCTGGATCAGATATAGATATGGTCGTTATCTCATCTACTGGTGACTATGAACATAGATCTAGACTTTATCAGTTGTCATCACATTTAAGAAATAGAAAGTTAGCAAAGAATATTGAAGTCATAGCAAAGGCTAAGGTCCCTATTGTTAAATTTGTGGATCCCGAAACAAACATCCATATTGACATTTCTTTTGAAAGATCCAATGGAATTGAAGCTGCTAAAAGAATACGGAAATGGTTGGACACAACTCCTGGTTTAAGAGAACTTGTCTTAACAGTAAAGCAGTTTTTGAGATCTAGGAGACTAAACAATGTTCATGTTGGTGGTTTAGGTGGATATTCTACCATCATTCTTTGTTACAATTTTTTGAAACTTCATCCAAGATTAGCTACCCATAACATGAATGTGAAGGAAAATTTAGGGACTTTGTTAATTGAGTTTTTTGAGTTATATGGTAGGAACTTTTCATATGATAATTTGATTATTGCAATTGATTCTGAAACAGAGTCTCCAAAATATTTATTGAAGAGACACTATCCAGAATTGAACACCTCAAAAAATCCTTTCACAATTATCATCCAAGATCCATCAGACGCATCTAATAATATAAGCAGGTCTTCCTATAATTTGAGAGATCTTAAAAAGGCATTCGGTGGTGCATATCAATTATTAATTGATAAATGCTATCAATTGAATGCGGCGTCGTATAAAGAAAGAATAGGACAACTGATTTTAGGTGATATAATCAAATATAAAGGCAAAGAAAGGGATTTCAATGATGACAGAGACAAGGTAACTAATGAAGCCTTGGTGAGCCATATTTCTGATAAAGGGGATGAGAAAGAGACTCAAGATCGGCTTTACTTTTCTGATGTGACAGTTGATAGCGAAGAAGACACCACCTTTGCAGATGAAAAAATAAAGTCAAAAGTTGCAAGTACTAAAAATGTTGCTGATTATTTGAGCATACATTCTTCTGATTCAGACACAGAATATAAAGAAAATGGTGACAATAATCCCATTGAAAGCGGTGATCATTCTAATGAAGACACAAATAATAATTATTCTAAGAAAAGATCTTCCTTAGATAAGGGCGTGAGAAGGGATTACTGGATACAGAAAGGTTTAGAGTTGTAGTGTATAGTCATTACTTTGGCATCTCATATATACCATATTGCATTATATAAGCTTATTAAATGTATTATTATATTTAACAACATCTGTTAGAATTTGAATTGTACCTCAAGAAATTTAAGTTTTGAACAGCATTGGCTGAATCTGAGCTTTGTAGAGTTCTCTTTTTTTCGAAAAATTCATTAAAGAAGCTCTCGTCTATTTCGTCAATAATTTCATCAAAAAGTTCTGTTATACCTGTTCCGTTTTTAGCAGATGTTTGATAGAATTTAACAGTATTCTGCTCACTGAATGCAGTAATTTTATCGATCGCGGTTTTATGATCATTTATAAGATCTTCTTTATTTCCAACTAATTTTATTCTTATATCTTGAGTTTGAATACCGGAGTGTAGCAACAACTGATCAATCCAGTACTTAGCCTTATCTAAGGTACCTAAATTCAGAGAATCGAAGCACACCAATGCCAAGTTTGCATTTCGATAGTACATGGGTGTTAAAGACCTGTATCTTTCTTGGCCTGCAGTATCCCATATTTCTAGATTAACTTTTCTTCCCTCTATATTCTTTGATTCATATTCTTTAGTAATGAATGCTGCACCAATGGTGTTTGAAGTATGTTCATTGAATGTATCAGTGGTGAACCTGTGCGCTAGAGAGGTCTTTCCTACTGATGAGTCACCTAATAGTACTATTTTGAAAGGGGGAAAGGTCTCCTTTAAATCACTCATCCCACCTACTGTTGTCACTCTCAGATCATCAACAATTTGATATCTCGATAAACAAAAATATGACGTACTGCATATACTTAATTTTATCATCTTTCAAAGATGGACTTTTCTTCGTCTTAGTTACAGGAGTACAGGGTATTTATTTCAAGAATCTAGTTGAAAGATGTGTAAGTCTAGACTAGAGCTAAAAGTTTTCAATTGCTGGCATATATAAAATTTTTGTCCATTTAAATATAGGAAGTTTTACAAAATATTGACATAAAAATACAAAAATACTTCAAATATTGGAATAGAGTTCGATCAACTGTAAAACTAACTTATCTGTATTTATAATGCTTTCCAGAGCAATAGCATATATCAGAAAAGAGTAGCTCTCATCGCTCTTCATATTTATAGAGAATTATGATGTAAGTGATGCTTCAAAAAGTGTTGTTTAGGGAAAATATAACTATCCACGAGTCATTTATAACAAACTGATAATGGCTATCATATGAATAACAGTTAAGTGTATTCATTATCATAATAATCGTAATAAAGCAGGCTCTGTGGCCGAGTGGTTAAGGCGGCAGACTCAAGTTCTGTTATCGTAAAGATGCACGCGTTCGAACCGCGTCGGAG
>JAJLVV010000016.1:0-24926 GCA_030570455.1 Priceomyces medius
TAGGCTATTATAACTTACTTTCATTAAACTCCATTCAAAATAAAATGAACGATAGTCGTACATTTCAAGCTCATCTTCAATGCAATTTTGCATTGCATTGTACAAAGGATGATCAAGAACAAGCTCTTTTATGTTGATGTTTTCAGCCATAGTTGAGTTGCCTTTAATAATCCATTTTATGATCCTGACTTTTTCTCTCGTTTTATATGTTTAGACCTTCAAACTCTTGAAACTTATTACGCCAAAGTATATGCAGGCTGAGACAAATCTTTTCTATTTTACCTTAATTGCTATTTAGTAGCCTAAAGAAGCAGCGTAACGAATATGGACTTCTGGGATGGGAAAGTTTAGATAGTGTTTAAAAGAGATTGAGTGTATTGATATCGCCTCTAAGAAAACTTTATATCATCAACCTTTTAGTGATATTATTTGGTACATTAATATATGTCTTTTTTCGCAACATTTGCAAAAAATATGAAACTGTCGCTGTGGCTTAAGAACTTTTAAGAAAATTAGTAGAAGAGTTTACATAATTTAAACATTTATAGAAATATACTCTACAGAAATCTTTTTCAAAACAATAAATAAATGTGTTTACGTTTACTCATGAAGCTATAAAATTATTTTTGATATCTAAATATGTGAACCTAAAGAATAAGCATACATTGATAAATTAATAAACCTTTCAAATACTTTAACCAATCTCAAATATCTCAAAAATCATCATTATACTTGAAATCTCAAATGTTTTCATTGCGGTCTATTTCTGTATTATTATTTTTTGAGACATCAAGTCTCCAATTTGTTCCTCTGTGTTCAGAAACCCTTGGATTGTTTGAGCTCTCAAATCTTCTGTTTGGGCAGTCTGCTCTCTGAAGCCTTGTTCTGTGTAAGCTCTCAAATTTTCTGTTTGAGCAGTCTGCTGTCTGAAGCCTTGTTCTGTTTGCGTTGTCAGCTCATTGAATCTTTGGTCTGTGTAAGCTCTCAAATTTTCTGTTTGAGCAGTCTGCTCTCTGAATCCTTGTTCTATTGAAGTCGCTTGTCTCTGAAACCTTGGTCTGTTTGAATTTTTACTCTGTTTCTCATTTGTATTATCCAAGCCATCTTCTACTTTTGAAAATGCAAAATCAATGATGTATATAGCCTTCCTTCGAACAAAGCACCTTTCTTTAAAAAAATCTTCAGAGTTTATTAATTTGGATAACCGATTAGCTTATTTGAAAATTTCAATTTCTCTTATGCAGAGCCTAATCACATTTCTTCATGTAAAATATCAGAATCAACTATTCAAATTTTCGCAGCAATTTCAAAAATCCTAGACGAAATAGAAATACCAGATAGTCATCATCGATTGAGCATAATACGATACATTATCAGGGTCATGATATCGCCTGAACTACAAAAATATGGATTTCCAAATCCTAAAAGCTTAACAAGACGATCAAATACGAGAATAGTAACTAATTATCAGAATAGATTTTTACTAATATTATATTCAAGCCAAGCAGCAGTTAAATAATTTTCTGAGGAATGCTTCGTTCTTCAATTTCCTTCAGGGATTTTAGCAGTTCGTTATAGTTACACCAAGTATTATAGCCCCAGTTGTTCCATGTGTAAAAAGTGCTCCTGTCATATGGAGTCAACGGAATACCATTTTTAATTCTTTCCACTAAATCAGGATTTGAAGTAAAGTATCTAAGAAACCCAATTAGGGTTCTTTCAGCTGATGAATCTTTTGAGAGGATGCTTAGCTTTGGAGAATCGTCCAAATAAGAGCCTGTTCTAATTACATTTCCCTTCCAAAATTCATAAATGAATTCATTGTTGCCTTTAGTGTCATTATCATCAACAGACATACCTCCTTCGACTCTGGGTTCCACGACAGACACATAAGCAATCCGATTACCATTTTTGGCTCTTCTCTCAAGTTCAGTTAACAAATAAGTGAAAGTTGCATAGGGATGAACTTCTTCATCTTCTCCCCTTAAGCCTTGAAACCTGCTCCAAGGAGAAATTCTCACTCCTACCTTTTCCGCACCAACTTCTTCGATGGACTTATCCACAATCTCCAAAAGAAATCTAGCTCGGTTCTCAATTGATCCACCATATCTATCTGTTCTCTTGTTAGAGCTTGGGTTTAAGAATTGATCAATGAGATAACCGTTAGCTCCATGAATTTCGACGTAATCAAACCCCGCTTCTAATGATCTACGAACTCCTTCAACAAATTCCTCTACGCTATCTTCAACCTCCTTAATCGTCATTGCTCTAATGGGATTTCCGTTTTCTTTAGCAAATGACTCGTGCGCCACATCAACATATGTAGCCGAAGGAGCCACGAAATCAAGTCCAAGCTCTTTTCGTCTTTTAGGATCCCCAACCCTTCCTAAAGAAAATAATTGGCAGGAAATATAAGAACAATTATCATGGACGGCAGAAACAATTTTTTTCCACGATGCTACTTGAGCGTCATTGAATATACCAGGTATGTTAATCATAGAATTTGATTCATCACTAGAAGAAACCAATGTACCTTCCGTTATTAGAAGTGTTCCCGGATACTGAGATCTTTTAGCATAGTATGGTACGAGTAAATCCGAAGGAACAAACCCAGGCAATGCTCTACACCTTGTTCCCGGTGCAAGTACTATCCTGTTGGACAAAATGTTAGTTCCAACCTTTAGTTGTTTGAATAAGTTAGATGCCGCCATGGGCTTAATTTCATGTTTCTCCATAGTTGTACTTATCTCTGAAAAATCACAAGGTAGAATGGAATTGTCTTTAATAGTACTATGTAGTCATTTTTTGTTAGCCATACTAACAATTACTAAGCCGTAGCGACCAACGGGTATGCTATTTCCACGTGCAGGAATTTTTGCAGTTAAATAATCTAAGGAAAATCAGTTGTTACTACGCAATTCGTTTATAGGCTCAGTTTGTTTTCTAGATTAAGAAAAATATTTTTAAAAGCCGAGAGGTATATTTATCAACTTTTGTCTTATATTTGGCAGGGACGATTAGTCATTGTCAAGCAACAGATTTAGTGACGGTGATTTAGAGTACATCTATATACAGCTGCAAAATGTAATTGTGCGCATGTTGATTTCGCAGTGGAATCTCGGAAAACTGTAGGTAAGTAATCTCACTTCCAATTAAGCCTCCTCGATATATACGGAAAAATGATTATTATACTATGAAAAAACTTGGAATTTCAATAAGTTCACATAATGAGATCATTAAGTCAATTAACAAGTGACCTTTACTTTAAGAGAAAGAGAAGTCATAATTCTACTTGAGAGCTATTAATAATCTCAATCACAGTTTTTGTGTCTGGAGCTAATGGATTCATTGCTCAGCATATAGTTTTATGTTTATTAAACAAGGGCTATAATGTAATTTGATCTGTCCATTCGAAGGAAAAAGGTGATAAATTATCGAAGGTAGTGAAATCTGGAAGATTCAGTTATGAAATTGTTCCTAATATTGCAGATGATAATACAAGTTTCTTTGTTGAAGAAATGATGTTAACGGATAACAATTTCAATATTTTGCTACTGTTCCAGGGACAGATTAAGTTTCAAGGTAGTCTAAGAAAGAAAGCTGGGTCATCTAATCATATTAAAAACTGCCGTCATCATTGTACTTGTTAAAATCAAAATCTGCAAAAAATGCTTTATAGTTTGAATAAAATGAGTCACCATCTAAAGTGAAATTAAACGGTTCAAGTTCACTTAATCCTGAATTTTCTTCAAAAAAACTTTCATTAGAAATAAGGATATCCTTTTGATTTAATTCATTGATCGAACCGTTGCTCGGTGAAGGAAGGGCAGTTATTTCCTCTGCTTTGAGTCCTGTGGAATCCAGTTCAACTAAATTCCTCAACCCAAAGCTCGAAAATAATAATATTATCTTATTGCTTGCATCTTTTATGATTCCTCTTGTTTTCTCTATGTTTTTATTAGTAACATTCCAAAGTATCTTCATAGCTTTCATTAACTCATACTGGTCTACAGAAAATTGCTGTCTTAAAGTGTCCTTTAAATGAATGCAATTTGTCAGAGACATGAACTTATTGCTCGTAAGGTTTATTAGAGTGAAAGTCAAAGTTAAAACCATTGATGCATTATAGCCATAAAACATGTCATAGTGGAGAAGACCGTTAAAATGATCAAGGTCGTGAGAACATTTTATAACTGAACAAACTTCCTTCGCAGAATTAATACCAAAGCAAATCACATTCAATATGGAGTCTAGATTTCTTAAATCCAAACTTTTCAAGTTTTTTGTAACATACAACAAGTAAGGCAATACTAATGAAATACACAAATAGTGAAATTGTAGGTGCAATTTAATGTGATATCTTCTAATAGGCTTCGCAGTCAGATAATTCCTCAACTGAATGCTCAATGAGCTAAACCACTCACTTAACAATGATTTAATTTCTACCACAGTATCAATATTTTTCCTCGACATAGGCAGCTTTGTGATATACAAGCTCTTACGATGCAATAGAATTTTATACATGATCTTAAACAACTCCACTGATGATGTAAAATAATCCTGGAATAGTGAATCATCTAAATGGTGAAATTTTGGTAAGTCAACATCAACTATCTCTATGGAAAAAGCAGGAATTCTTCCAAGAGAAGAGCTGATACTCATTTGAATTCTGAAAATAGACCACCATACTATTTTCATCTCATTCTTTGTCTCTTCTGGGTAATTGCATATTTTTGAACTACGATGATATCCCAAACTTATACACTGTTGGGCAGCTAATGAGAATAGAAACCAAGAACTATCTCGCTTTTGTTTAGATTCATAGTATAATGCTAGAAGATAAAGCAGCCTTACTCCATCTAAAGAAGGGGCGGTTACCACGTCTCCAAGTAAAAGCTTTGAAACACTTAAATATAGACTAGCCTGGTTGTTATAAGCAACATTAGAGGAAATTGACGATGCAAAGCTTTGTCCTAAGATCCATACCATGTACAAGATAATAATTTCTTCATTACTAAGGTTGGAAAGTAAACCATCCTTTCTAGAAGCATGCCCGACGGATAACCGTTGGAAGAATTTACCTTGGTTTTCTCTAAATTTTTTTTCATTCAAAACAAAATAAACTGGATGAATATGCTCAAAAAAAACATTTGTGAAATAAACCGCATCTTTCTTTGAAATTGAATCGACTATAGGAAAATGTTTTAAAATGAGAAGGTTTGTCTTATAAGAGTAATCTTCTCCAGAAAAACTGTCTCCCCTCTTTTCTGGTTCATTAGAATGAGATTTATTAGTAGAGCCTTTATCATTATCTTCCTTATCTGCCATTAGTCCTAAAATAACAGCTAAAAGTCCTTCAGTACCTTCTAGACCGTAAACTTGAGCATTTGATGTGGTGTTTTCGTCACCTTTACTATGGTTTATGTTCTTCGGATTATCATCACCAGTAGATGTTTCAAAGTCATCTGTAGAACCATCATGCAGCTTAGTTAAGTGCGGCACATTTTGGTTTATTTGCTTGTTAGCACTTTCATAGTAAACATTAAGCCCAGGCTCTGATTTTGAAACCGTTACACCCATAGATTGTGCAAGTTGTTCTAAAGTCTCTGGATCATCTATATCCTTATTGGGGAGCAATTTCTTTATTATCTCTCTCATGTACTTAAGTTGGTATCTCGAGGACTCGCTTACTGAGTAAAATGTTCTTTTTTTCCTTGGTGAAGTCGTTGTACATTGCAATCCACTTGAAGTACATGGGACACAAGGGGTAATGTTATCATACTTCAACAAACTGGAATCCAGTCTTAAACAGCGAATTTTCTTGATTTTACATCTGTCACAACTATATACAGCACGCTTTCTTTTATCGTCTGTAATTGTCCGCCTTTTTCTAGTTTTTTGAATTTCTTTCAATACTTTCATGTCCATATCTTACCCAAGTCTTATCATCTGAAGTGCGAAATATTGAAAAACTTACATTAAAGTACTCCATACAGAAATCATACAAAATGGAACCTACAAAAAAAAAAAAACGACCAATATATTAACAGGGAACTTTGATTAATTTTAAAAATTTAGAAATTGTTGATATTATGTAATCTTTTAGTTACGACTTAGTCAATAAAAGGCTGTGAGGCTCCATCACCTCTTAAGTCACTTCCTCCGCTATATACATAATTCTTGTGGTCCGGGGTGAACTCCTTACGAATTATCTGTCCTCTTCCAAACATTCCTCTAGCATTGCCATGAACTTCTTTAGTTATATGGCCGAGTTCTTGAAGCTCTTTAACAACCTCTGGGTTGATACCAACCTCAATTCCTACACAAGTCACGTCCCTACTTGCAGGACCATCTGCACCTAACCCTAAATCTGTATCTTTATAATCTGGGTGAGGGAAAAGCGAAATCCGAGGGGCATCTAGTGCTTCTTGAGGATCCATACCGAATAGAATCATATTCAAATAAACTTGTACGTGAGCCTGTGGTTGATTGTAACCACCCATAATACCATAACTGGCATATAATTCATTTTGAAAAGATTCAGGGGAGTCAACGGTGATCATTCCAGGAATAATTGTGTGATAAGGCCTCTTTCCACCCTCAAGGCAATTCTTACTCTGGGGGTTCAAATTGAAATTACCCCCTCTATTTTGTAACGTAAATCCTCTTTCAGGGACAAGTATCCCACTTCCAAAACCCTCGTATAGGGAACTTATAAAGGAACAAGCATCGCCGTTAGAATCGCTCGCATTGAAGTATGCTGTATCTGATTTAAACATAGGATTTGGAATCCCATGAGAGATATCACGATTAACTATTATTTTATTCTTGTTGAAAAGTTTTATGCGTTGAAGAAGATATTCCTCTTCAAGTAACGCCAGAGAATAATCGTGGAAGTTTTTCTTTTGCTTCTTTTTAAAGAATTCATAATCATTCACGTATTCATCAGAATCCTTGAAAGCTAGTTTTAGGCATTCAATGATTACATGTAGGTACTCAGAAGAGTTGTGTTTCATATCCTTCAATTTGATTTCACCAGATTTGTCTAAAGCCTTGAGAAGCCCCATGGTAATTAAAGCAATTATGCCTGAGCCGTTAGGCGGAATCTCCCAAAGCTTGTGTCCCAACATTTCAATTGAAATAGGATCAACAAAAGTGGATGTATGTCCACTGAGGTCTTTTTTAGAGATTAACGAACCTCTTTTAGAAAGTTCCGATACAATTGAGTCTGCAACTGGTCCCTCGTAAAAACCCTTTTTCCCGTACTCAGCAATCTGTTTAAATGTTTTTGCCAAAAGGGGGTTTCTCAAGAGCTGACCTTTCACAGGTGCCCCAAAGTCATCGTTTGGCAAATAGTAGGACAAGTCTTCATTCTTGGTATTTTCCCTCTTGAGCTTACCTTCACAATTCTTCCATACTGCTGCGCTAATCTGTGATACGACAAATCCATTTTCTGCTAAGTCTATTGCAGGTTGCAATATTTCACTGATCGTAAGATTACCACTACCCCATCTTTCAACAGCGTCGCATAATCCTGCTACATGCCCAGGTACTTGAACCTTAAAAACCGAGTCTTCCTTAAATCTTTTAGTAGGCAAGATATGATCTGGGTAATTTGCTTTTAACCAATCAATACTGATATCTTGCGCTGATCTACCAGTTCCATTCAAACCATATACTTTCTTTTCATCATTTTTGTAAAATAGAGCAAAGCAGTCACCCCCAATTCCAGTTGAAGCTGGTTCAACAACTGATAGACAAGCTGACATGGCCACACAGGCATCAACACAGTTTCCCCCTTTTGATAGAATTTTAATTCCTGCGGCATTTGCTAAAGGTTGGGTTGATGATACCATACCTTTGACCGAGTAGACAGTCGATCTTCTTGATTGTGTATTTCCTTCCATTTTGTACGTGTTAAACAAAATCAATAACTTGGGCAATTATGTCGAGCAAGATGAACAAAATCAAGATCTTATAAGAACCTATGTAGTAGAGCACTTGTATCAGATTTAACCATTGTTTACTCTGTTCATGTATATTGCGGAAGTGGTACTTCCGAAAAAAAAATCATATGGCTCGAAGTATGGTACGGAAAAATTTCAGGGGATGTGAAAATATGATGATGGTTTTAAGATTTAACATAGGTAGTTCTAGATTAGTGTTGCCCAATATATATCATCTTAGGTTGTTAGTCCCTTTTATTAACAAACTTCTCGCTATTGTCACCTCTAGTATCTAACTTTAAGAAATACCTGGTTTGATAACTGAGGAAACATGCCTGTATATTAACAGGAGACGACTATAGATAAGAGATAACTGTTACCATCGTGCTTTAACAGGAAAGAATAAAAAGAAGAGACAAAGTTTACTCTCATACGGTAAAAGAAAACAAGGAACTAGAAAATAATTCATTGTAGCATACAAAGTCTCTGGCCGCAATTCCCTTGATGTCTTGACAGGATATTTTCAAAGTGTTTATTCCTCTCTGGGCTCTGCCGCAACTACTATTCTTCTTCTACTTGAAAGTTGATCCCTTTCTTAGCTGTAACATGAATACAATCTCACAACTGGTTTATAGATGAGATATACATGTCCACTTGAAACTGCTAATTATATTGATGGGCTACTTGCCAGATCAGTGCCCCCTAATTGCTGCATTGTAGCTCTAGGTAGCTATAGGTGCAATCTCTAAAATTGAACCTATACGAAGTATAGAGTGAGTTATGACTTTGAGAAATTTCGAGCAAGCAAAGATAAATATTGACATTCTTCATTGGACTCAAGCGAGTTAGTAGCTTCAATAGTTCATTACCTCCACTATCCAGGAAGAAATTCGTACTTCTCTCATATGCAGTTACTCAAGTTCAAGTCTTGATAATGCTATTCTTCTGAAATTTAGGGAAATATACTGTTAGAAAATTGATGGTTGAAACAAGTTTCATTTATGTCCATAACTTTTTTTTGCAGCCACAGGGAGTGTAACGCTACACTTTCCAGGGATTTGAAGTCAGAAATCAGAAATATTTATTCTTTTGAATCTAATAAATCAAATAGACTTCAGGTTTTACTTGAGGCAAGGACAAAAATTCTGTTTGATCAGATGCTTCCATAACATTTGTAAACTACGTAGAGTAAATACAATTAAGGATTTTTTGAGGATTCAAAATGTTTTAAAAGTCCTTAAGTGACCCTAAAGTTAAATATGGGAATGATTTTTATTGACTAAGTAAAAAATAAGCTGCAGGATTTTCTGTTAGCACAGATCTCAACCAACTTAGCTATCAGCTTTATAACCTCGTGGATTGGTTACTGCCTCAAACGCTTTTAGTTGAGCGAAGCTGAATACAATGTTATTAAAAGCCTTCACTTCTACAGTCAAGAGAATTGAACATCAGAAGTTAACTGGAAATATCTACCTTTTATATTAACTGATGCAATTACAACTTAGCTTTTGAATTTTGAAACTGATTTCAGATACTTTTTTGATCATATATTAAATCTTGGTCATAGTGTAATAGTAATAATAATAAAAAGGAGCCTTTCAATGTGCAAGAAATGTGAGGTTGAGAATTAAGGGCATCACATCATGATAGAATATGAGGGGAATGTTAAATTAATGATTTGCTAAGTGGAAAGACTCGATTAGTATGCGTATTTAAGGAATACTTCAGCAACGCAGTTTAAAAATTAGGTATAGACATAATAGAATTAAGATGAAGCCATGAAGTTCTCTTCAAGTTCAGAGTCATCAGATTTGATTTCTGTGTTCTCGCCATCAAAATAAACTGGTATATTCTTGGAACGATTTACATGAAGTTTAAACACATCAAATCTATTATAGCCTCCAACTAGATCATGGAATTGCTTTGGTTCAATCGACAAATTCAAATCAAACGTTGCATAAGCAATACCCTCTTCGTATCTCAAAGAATCTCCAATTTCATTCCCTGATGGTCCTAAGAAGCACGTTACACCTTGAGACATGTTAGTGTAAAACTCCTCATTAGAGGGGTCATCTTGAACAAGGAAATCAATCATAGCTTTATCGACAAACGAAGAGCAGATCACCCCAAAAACTTTCCCTTCTATGCATTGAATACCACATCTAATCTTGTTAGCAGTAATATTGTCAAAACTCTTTGCTGTCTTGGAGGGTCTGTGCATGTCGGCTGCTGGGGGCCATACGGAAACATGGATCTGCTCTCCTTGGCTCAATAGTGTAAATCTTGCAAGTGAGTTGGTATTTTCTCCACAAATTAAACCTCCAATTTTCCCATATTTGGAATTGACCACGTTAAGACCAGAGCCATCTCCATTTGCCCAAGACAACTTTTCAAAATATGTAGGGACCAACTTTCTATGGTGGGCTCCAATGTTACCATTTTCATCGATGATAACGTAAGAGTTCCAAAGACACCCTACGCTGACTCTCGACTTCTCATTAAATCCCATAAAGACGACAACCTCAAGTCTCTTGCAAAGTGTCTTAAGCAGTTCAATCTCGGGTCCATCTACAAATAAGGAGCTTTCGACCAACCTTCTGAAAAGGTGATGATTATCAATAGGGGCTTTACATGCTCCCCATAAAGGAAAAGCAGCGACAAATGTTTCTGGAAAAACGATGAGTTTGGCTCCATTAGCAGCCGCTTCTTCAATCCATGCAATTGCTTTCTTCATAGTAGCCTTTTTGTCCAACATAACAGGAGCTATGTGGCATGCTGCCACTTTTGTGACCGGTAAGCTCATCTGAAGTCTAGCTCAAATCCTACAAGTTGCACATTTAATTTGTATATTGTTGAACAGTGGAAATACTAGATAGTTATAGTCCCCCAATATGCCATTTATGAAATATCTAATAGGGGTCGCGCCGTGAGTGGCTCGAAACCATTTTAGATTTTTTTTTTTTCTTGGTCTATTTTGGTCTACTTTAATGCCCGGACGGACGCTCTTCTCCAGCTTAGGGATGATGTCAAGGTATTCAGAAGGGTTTGACCCATCAATTGTTTTTACTAACCCTCGTTGATAGCAACACGTAATAGTCTGCTATATCTATATTATATTTGAAACTACAACGAGACAACAGTCACGTCAAAATTATAGATCTCTGACAGCATAATGTATAGGACAAAAAAATAAATTACGGGATAATATGCAAATCACCTTACAAAATTGCTTTTCAATTTTATTGCAGACCAAAACTATATAGTGTTTACTCTCAAAGTAGTGTCGTCGTGATAGAAAGAGTTAGAGTCAGTTAGGGAATGAAATATGAAAACCAGCTTCACTTCTTGTCCCAATGCCTCTATATTACGTCGATTTGAAAACAAAGGGACCTAGATATTCTACCATGCTAGCGTATGCTTTGTAACTTCTTCCGATCACAGTTTCGTATAACCATAAATCGTGAGAATTCTGCCAGAGGTCCCAATT
The DNA here is from genome assembly GCA_030570455.1 of Priceomyces medius. Classification (NCBI taxonomy): domain Eukaryota; kingdom Fungi; phylum Ascomycota; class Pichiomycetes; order Serinales; family Debaryomycetaceae; genus Priceomyces; species Priceomyces medius. The sequence continues at coordinate 11,434 of JAJLVV010000016.1, forward strand.
TCCGACATTATCCTTATACGACTCAATGTAATTAATCCATATATCAGACTTACCTCCTATCAGAAATTGAGCCAGATGTGATACACAGGCATAACTGAAAAGAAGCTTTAATGAAAATTTATTAAAGCTCTTGAGAGAATGGTGAAGATCGGGTGCTACCATTATCAACCATGCAAATAAAGGACATGGGTGATCCAAGTCAATACTCTCGATTAACTTCTCTCTAAATAAGTCAATTGTCTTCAAAAATAATGAGCTTTCCTCCTTCAGTAATACACTTCTAGATCTGTAAACTTCCAAATCTGAAACAAGATTCTCTATTAAAGGGCTTTTGAGCTCTAAAGTTGATGATGCTTTGCTCGAGAAAACCAAACTTGAGTATTGTGAATCAATAAGAACTGGATACACTTGACTCAAAATTGAGCTTATTGACTTACTAATAGAGACCAAATCAGAGTTTCCATCAAAGGAAAGTAATGGCATGAGGGCACTGGGCAGAAGTGATAAGTATGAGTGCATCAATAAATTTGCAATAACTATTTCTCCAGCCTTAAATTCAGAGAGTCCCAGACTTTCTCGTAGTAGCTTCAATTCCTCGGTTAACAGGTAAACTTCTTCAATGGTATTTCTAAAATATTCGTGTGCTTTGGTATCAAAAAATCTGTTGACTTCCTTTGAATCAAGTAAGCCAACCTGTAACAAATCAATGTTATCAAAAAATGTATCACCTAAGAAGTTGTCTTCTTCCATGATTTCACGTATATTTCGATGTTCACTTAAACCAACGATGCTTAATGTATACATGGCATTCTTTATCAGGTTTGACTTCTGCCAAAACAGAGGAATTTCGTTGTTCCAAAATTGGAAAACTGTGTCTTTTGGAGCTACTAATTTAGGGAACACGAAGACATGATACTGGTATAAGAGCCTTAGCTCAAATTTAGAAATATCCAAGCAACTTGTTAATGAGTTCAATGCCATCTGAGCCTTACTTATCTGAAGACTATCTCCAGATTTAATAAGGGTATATTCGTTGGAATTATGAGCATTCGATGCAGTAATATTTCCATTTCCCGATTTTTTTAGGATAGGGTCTGGATATTTGCATACTTTATTAGTATGTTCACAATGTTCACATTTTGGAAGAGCGCGATCACAGGCTATCCTTAATTTCTTACAGCTCAAGCACCTGGGCCTTTTTGACTTTGTCTTTTTCTGATCCATGAATTTTGGAATTCTATACAATGAATTTTAATCTGCATCCTAATTGATAAATCAAAAACTTCAAAAACATGCTTATGTAATCTTAGTTTGGTGAGTAGTAGATAAGAGGACCTCAAGCGCATAAATACAAATCGTACGCTGTGAATTCATGCCTTATCAAGATAACTTACTGCACATTTAGGGCCCAACATACTCTTTATTTATTGTTCACCTGAGATACATTTTTTCACATTTGGAACAACAAACAATCATTGTCTTTAGAAATTCATTGATGGTAAACCATCGAGCAACAGTATACATTATAGATAGTGGAGTATTAACTTCACAATTAATATGAAAATTGGTGATTATTCCAGTATATAGTTTGCAGTTGATAATACAAGGTAAGAACCACTAGATATGCTAGAATAAATAATCTTCTACGATAAAATGATTTGTACTTATTCAGGAAAGGGGGTTGGCTGATCAAGCTTGATGTTCAAAGCTTAACTTTCAAAAAAGTGTAGATGACATGACGGTCTGATCTATTGATTTTTTTCACTGATTCGTGTCACCAATATAATTAGCTTAGGTTTGTTACAATATTCCATAGAATATATAAGATATAATTCAATATTACGTCATATATGCGAGATGGCTGTTTGCAACGCGATACATTTTTTTTTACTCAAATTTTAATATATACCCAGGAGCAAAAATAACAAAAGAAAAAGGGTTTTTGGTTTTTGGTATGGGAAGCTGGGGGTATCTTAATTTTTTGAAAACTAAATCTTTTTTGGTATGAAAATTCGGAAGATGATAAAGTGATATTTGATAGATTGGGTCGTGGCTATGAACTTTCTTTAATTAGTAAACTAGGCGATTGGGCAGATAGTCGAGTAAGGCCATAGCACTAATCTTATTACTCGATCAAGTTCCTCAAAAAATCTTTTGCGACAGACCATAGGAATATGCTCCTGATGGCTAGGCGTTAAGAATTGGCAAAGATGTTGTAAAAAAGGTTTGGGATAGGAATCAGATATCAATTATTCATCGTTATTTATATACACCGTTAAATCACTCTGAAAACTTAGATGATCTAAAGCAGTTGAGATCTTTACTGATCTTGAGATTCTAATAATTTATATTGAGCTGCTCTTTTTGTAACTTTATTGATGAGTATGGAAGATTTTCCCATAGAGACGATATTTTTAAAGGGAATCAAAAGCATCCCCTAATTGAGTGACTCAATTTATTGTCGTCAAAGTTGGTATACTTACAAATTAACTGTTTCAAAAGCTGCATCTATAGTTAATGAAATGCAATAACGAAAAATAATGACTAAATTTCTTCTTCAAGCCAGAGAAACTTTATTTTAAAATAACGAGCAACAAAGCTCAATATTAATAGAATAGGTATCTCTAATAGTGGACCAAACGTAGCTGCAATCGACTGTTTACTTCCAGAACCGTAGAGGGAAATCGCGATTGCCAAACTGAGTTCGAAGTTGTTTGATGCGGCTATAAATGTTTGTGTGATTGTTTCTGAGTACTCAGCAGAACAGTTTGCTTTCCACTTGTTCTCAGCCTCAGATTTATCACAACCGCATAGTAGATTTGTCTCCTCAGTATTATCATCTCTTAAATCTTCTGCTGGCCTATAGGAGTACTTAGATAAGTACCATCTCATCCCAAAGAATGTCCCAAACCACGAGATTAAAAAGTATAATGATAAGGGTATGAAACACCTCAATGCTAAACCAATTTGATGAACGAAATTATATCCAGTTTCTATGAACATGACGACAACAGTATATAACAAGCCAATTGGAGCCCACGGGTTTATATAATGCAAACATTTGGTTTCAAAAGTCTTGATCCCAATCGTGGAAAAGGCTAACACTCTAATCAATAATCCCATTACTAGCGGTATTCCTAAAAAAAATGCAACACTCCGAGCAACGAAATAATAAGTCACATTAACACCAACAGATTGGTCATTGTGATAATCACCTGTAACAATGTAACAAAAAAATATTTGATATGGTGCATAAAGAACAACTTGCAAGACACTGTTCAACAACACTATAATAGCACAAAGAGTATTATCTCCTTCCGCTATTTCATTCCATACCAAAACCATTGCTATACATCGAGCTATACCTATCATTATTATTCCAACCCTATACTCTTCCTGGTCAAATAGAGTTAGCCAGGCTAATCCAAACATCAAAAAAGGGCAAACGAGCCAATTTAAAATCAAAGATACTATAATTGCTTTAAGATACTTCTTTGAAGAAAAAGCATTAGGGAGTTCCTCCCATTTAACATTCGTCAAAGGTGGTATTATCATAACAATTAAACCTATTGCCAAAGGAATTGAAACTCCTAGCACTTTAGCTCCATCGAACGCTTTTCTACTTGAAGGCACGAAAACAGATAATAAGACCCCTATTACTATTGCAAGAATGATAAGCAATGGTAATAATTTTTGCAAGAGTGATAAGCCTCTGAGGCCATCGAAGAAGCTTACCTTATGAACTGCACTGTTAGGACACATACAAAAATAAATAAAAACGATGAAACTATCGTGTAAACCTCTAGTGTGAATACTTGACAAAAACCTTTGAACAAAATATCGAAATATTCCGATAGATCTCTCTATGAAAGCTAGAAACATTAAGTTTCCATATTGAAGTGCGTTTAGAAGTCCAGCTTAATACACCTTCCTCTGGTTAATAGCCTAGGAAGATATACTCTAAATATAATGCAGCCGTTATATACATCACTTGGTCCACAGCGACAAGTACTCACCAGGTGATTAGTTCTTTAATCGCGTTAAAAAAAAAACTTGACTTATCAATTAAGATTAAGAGTCATAGCTATCCCTAAATATTATTAAGACAGTTAGGTATTATCCTGGACCATAAGTACTATATAATATAAAAGATGGGAGATATAGTAAACGAACTCATTCAAGAGAACAAGGATAAATACCGCTTGGCAACGCTACACCCATTGACTAATGAGCTATGCGCTGGTGTTTTGCCTGATTACAAACTCTACACCTATTTAGTTCAAGACTTGAAATTTTTTCAATTGGGATTGAATGTGTTTGGTAAAGCATTAGCATTGTGCGATGATCAACAAGCTATGATAATTATAAGTAGACAATTGGGTTTTTTGGCTAATTTCGAAAATAAATACTTTGAAAACTGTTTAGAAGAATTGAAAAAAACCAGTAAAAAGGAGTTGGAACAGTACACTCCAAAGATGCTTCTTCCAGAACCACCTGCCATTCCTGCAGTTCAGAAATATTTGGAGTACCTTAAGTATTTGACATTTGAATCTTCTTCATATGTGGAATTAATAACAAGCTTGTTTGTAATGGAACAAGTGTATCTTGATTGGGCAGAGCATCATATCCATATAGGAACTGTCAAGGAGTACTTACCTTACAAATATAAAGAATGGATCAACCTTCATAGTGGCCCTGATTTCAGCAGATGGACCAATTTTCTAAGGACAGAAGTGAACAGAGTCGTCAGTAACGATGAATCTAAGGCTATTTGCAAAAAGGCTTTTGTTGCTGTCTTGGACTTAGAAATTATGTTCTTCGATGCCTGTTTCAACTATTGAGAAAGTTTTGATAACTATACTAGACAAGCTTGTGGGTATATAGCTTATTCAAATACAATGCAAATGGTGGACGGTGAGTTATAGTCAACAGCCGTAACCTACAAAACTTAATTTTCATACCCTGAAAATAAGATTAACCACATACAACTTGAAAGTAGAGAAAAATATCCCCTTATATATAAGCTTAATCCCTGGACCTTTTGGATTTCACTGTCCTAGCATATACTAACGTAATTTCCTTCCAAAAATTTCATGGTTGCACTTGATAAGATCTTCGGTGGATATTCGCTGTTGTGTGACGTTATCTTCGAGAAGTATTGTGCAAGACGGATAATTACGTACGAAGCTTCTGTTAAAGCAAATTGTTGTCCAAGACAAACACGAGGGCCACTACTAAACGGCATAAATGCCCATCCTATCTTTCTTAAATGTTCCCATCTCTCTGGTATAAACATATCTGCATCCTTCCCATAATATTCCTTCAGTCTATGAGCACTGTAGATAGACCATACTATAGTTTGCCCTTTCTTTACAAAAATAGGAGAGGAACCATCTTTACCACCACCTCTTGGTAACGTAGTATCTTTCTTAGCTACTCTAAAATTGTTAGGAACAGGTGGATACATTCTTAAAGTCTCATTTATAACCCATTTTAAATACGTGCACGCTTTCATAGACTCAAATGTGATATCTTCTAAGTTAACACTATCTCTATCTCCGAAATGGCTGTGAATTTCTTCTTTTAATTTCTCCCAGATATGGGGATTGCGTGATAATTCAAAGATCAATGAAGTTAAAAGACTTGCGGTTGTGCTTCTTCCAGCCAACATGATATTAAGGATCTGATCCTGGAGAATCTTAGGATCTCTAGTTTCTTTGACTAACTCATATAAAAATATGTAGCCATCTTTACTCTTCTCATTAAGTTCATCCTTACTTGTATGTAAGGCCTTATTGACGTAATACTGCGTAAAATTGAATACATTTTTATTTGCTTCACAAAAATCTTTAGGATTAATCATAAAATATAAGTCTTGTGCAATCAGTCTCATCATTATGTAGTATTGAGATACTGCAATAGATTTCTCAAACCGCTTTTTCAATTCGGGATCAAGTGCATTTGGTTCAGGTTCAAAAATTGAATCAGCCAAGAGTCCTGTAGACTCTCCAAAAAGAAATTCACTGGATGCATCAAGAGTCAATCTATGGAATAATTCTTGGATATCGAACAGTCTCCCTTGATTCCTCTTGATGTGTTCAAAGAATAGTTGTACATGTGCTTCGAGAGACTGAACGTGTGCTACCTTCTCTCTCACAAATTGCGGTCTTAACATAAACCTCGCATGTTTCCATGTCTCTCCTTCTGAAGCAAAGATACCATCACCTAATAATGGTCTTAGTGAGTTGTGTCTTAATCCAATACTGAACTCATCAAATTGAGTGGCAACCATAGCCTTGATATTTTCAGGGTTTATTGTTTGAATGGGGTCCTTGAACAATGATTTATAACGAATAGTATCCACATGCAGATCCTCAAACTGCTTCTTCTGTGTTTCTGAAAGCTTTCCCTCCTTCCACAGTCTGAATAACTTAATTCCCAAAATGAACCCCCCAGAATAAACATTGGCTATAGGCTTGCAACCCCGTTTTCTAGCAAAGTTTCTTCTTTTAATGTATATCATCATCTTATAACTTATGATGGCTACCGCCAACACAATATACCACATACCTAAAATTTTCTGCAACCCTTCGAAAAACATCTTTCTTTTCGTATTAATTATTGGTCAGATATTTATCCTATCCTCATCATCTATTATCAGCTTTATGTAGTCAATCGATTAAGAGGAGAAATGTTTTCTGTATATAACATAATTATTAGATACGGTGTGAGAATGGCGTGTATATAGAATTTAGTACACATGCTTAATAAAAGGAGGGGGGTAGACATTCCCTTTATCACAAGCTCTTTCTTTAATTACTTGGTCATCATCTTCTAGTATATGAACATAAATTGCTATGATTCATTATCTTCTAAGCTAACGTACATCCTACATTTTGTCAGCTATATACTATATCCAACTCTTTCTTCTTTTTGTTTCCAGACTATAGTTATGTAAACTTGAAAAGCTTAACATATTTTGTATGCTCCTACTACTCATAGTCATTTTACTGGTAGCTGAGGAGTTTTGTATGATTATGATTTTGGATACTAATGCAATTAAATTTTTTATGTAAAGCCCATCTCAGGTAACTTCTAAACTTAATACACTGTCTGTAATAGCCACAACTTATTATAATAATTGATTAGTTCGGAAGTTGGATTATCATAATATCCAATTCATCGTATTTTTAATTCTTTAATTTTAGTCATTCTCTATCATCTATCTCTTAGTGTTTAATAAAAAAATATTTTTGAAGTATCGTGTCAGTGAGTTTAATCTCAAGGTAGAGAATCTGGCTTTCAGCTAAGGTTGCGAAATTATGTAATAGAAGGCTGCGAAAGTTTAAGTTCATAGGTGTGCAGGATTCATCTCATGGTATAAATCTCAACCTAACACCATAATATCCTTTCCTTGCAATACACTTATCTCCTTCATTGAAAGCAAATCAAGCTATATTCAAATCTTAAAGCATTTTTCGCTGCGCTAATTTTGAAATTAGAGTAATAAAGATTCTAGGATCCCTTTAATTTGAATGTTAAATAATAATCTTGAAAGAGGCTATCAAATTATAATCTATTTGCAAAATATTCAGAATTCTTCACATATAACATACACGAAATTTTAAGTTTGAAGAAAGAGTAATTTTTCGTATTTCTAGTAAAAATAATACAACATAAATTCATACTATAAACGCCAATTTTAAGTGACATTGAACTAAAACAAGAAAAAACTAAGTAGTTGAATATGAATACCTAAAGTCTAATGGATTTTTCAGTTAGGAAGTTAGTTGGTGCATAAGAAAAAATCAGAAGAATTTGCTCAAAATAAATAATTTCGGGCAAATACATATGGGGTTAATCAGTTCTACCCTTCATAAACCAATAACACTTCTGATATGAATAATTTTGCTAATTAAAAAAAAGTTTGTCAGCCGCCATTTCATTGATATTAGTATCTATCTTTAATTAAAAGAGATAATATGTAAAAGAGATATATGCAGGTTAAATTAAATTTTATTACTGCTCTCAACAGTACTCGTTACTAAACTTACTGATCAACAATTATTTAAGCTGGTATGGTATAGCTTACAAGTTATAAGCAGTAGATAACAGAATAAAATGAACGTTATTCTAGACAATTTATTATATGTTAGAGCAATATTCCTAGTACGGACTTTTCATGAGACGTCTATCTACAAGATTTATATGAAGGTATACTGTATACACACCATAAATTCCGAATCCCCTTATTGGAAAATATGATCCAAGACAGCCAGGCAAGGAGGTTATTTACAATGGATTCACTTACAGCCTTTTTCAAGGTTCATTATTTGGAAGCGAGATAATTATTTTATAGTGATTTTATCAATGTAAATGGGACTTAAATGATGAATCTAGGAAACGAACTGATTTAATCTTTGCTGAGATCGAAAAAGAGGGGGGACGAACAAATATCTCTCAAGCTCTGTGATCAAACTACTTATTTACGTCATTGACCTATGGCTAATTATGATAGTTTCTTTTTCTAAGGCTGAATAAATTTATGAAATCAGATTACACATTTCAACTACTATATTCACGAATGTTAACATGATGACTTGAGAAATGAAGTGAACATGATATGTATGAGCGCGGTTCGGCTATCTATGAGATCATGAGTTACAAATAGTACTCTACTATTTGAGCTAAAGTCCCCCGAAGGTAAAATTGACAAATCTATCATCTAAATTAGGTTTCTTCCAAGTTGAAGATGTACTTCAATATCACCCAGAACTCAAAAATGGAGCAAAATAGATAACTAATAATCCAGTTGAAATCAAAATCCACTACTAAGGTATCCTTAGGTATCAGAAATATTATAAACTGTCTGGTAATAGTCACTATATGAGTTGGTGATGATCGACGTTTTGTCAGTAAGAAGAAAAGGTGTAATGCCAGCTTCAAAAACCCTACTTCATTACCTGTTGCTTATAAACGGTTGTCGTTGTAATTGAACTTTTAATGGAGTCTCTAAGTCTCATCATCGAATGGATAGTTATACTTTTATCCATACGTTTGGTCAATGTGTAACTCAACTAGGCAAAATCTTTGTGGAAAAAAGGAGTAATAATTTTTTTTAGCAATAATTGCCTGAAATCACACCAGAAAGAGCACACTGGCTAATTATGGCTAAATTTTATTATGTCAAATGATACATTTGAGCAAGCAGTCTTTTACCCACTAATCATTAGTATGCAGTTCTTTATAGATAACTGATTTTGATGCCTATCACATTCACTTAGATGAAATTCCAACAAAAAATTTCTAGCCTCCAAGGATGTTCAATCATTTATGAAGTACCTTTTTTTTTGTCTTTATAATTGTTCTTTTAATACCACTTTTAGGAACAAAGAGGACTACTAGTTGAAACCGTAACTTATGGTGATATTACTCATTGAATAATTATATACAGGAAACAAACAAACAAACAAACGAGAACAATCAGATAGACCGCCTTCCATTCAAAGAAAAATGAATTCCAGTTGGAGAATATCCAAAAGTCATGTGTTCTTCAATAATTCAAAAACCAAGGGTACGGGTAAATTCTCGCGTATCAAATCAAAAAAATTGACCTTTTCCAGCGTAAGGTAACCTTGGAAGTTTATTGTTGGAAAACAAAGAGTTTAATGTTCTTAAGCTGAGAAAAAAAAAAGGCTCCGAAGCTTACCGAAAATGTCAATAATGTAACTGGATTTAGGCTAGGAGCTTGTAAACAATGTTATCAGGCTGTAGATGCCAATAAATCAAAATTTCATTTCCTTGAAGCTTACCGGTGTTAATCATAACAATGTCCCATTGACTCAATGTGATGAACCTCCAGTGCACTTGCGATATTTCTTATTGTTAGTATTGGCTAGATCGAAATCAAGTAGTTCTAGCCCAACCATATCGGAGAATGTAAGTAAGATTAACCCTATTAATCTACATAGTGAACGTCGCTTAGAGCTGTTCTTTTGACCCTTCCAGATAATAAAACTGCAGTATTCGGTATCAGATAATGTCTGTAACGGTGGAGTATAACGACAATAACTGTAATGGTATATTTAAAGGAAATAGTGAGTGTTGGCAACCTTGTTACAATTATGTTCGCATTTTCATAGGTGCTACAGTAATTCCTTGTCGGCTTTTGTGAGGTAAATATGGCGGAACAGTTGCTTCAGCCGATACTAGATCCACTGTTTATGCAGGGAAATGCACGAGGGGACACACTCCACAAACTATAACAACAAATGCGAGAACCACACTTGTATACACCTTATCATCCCTACACTACAGTATCCTGAGTTGAACTGTAAGAAATGCTACTGTCTGATAAGATATTGAAGTTAAATGGTTGAACTTATGAAGACCCACTTGTAGACGTTGAAGTAAAAAAATCTGTCAATTAGTCCAATAGAAAAGGGAAGTATATTCACTCAACTTTAACTTCAAGTTGACTATAAGCAAAGTAGAAGGGATTTCACCTCATCTTTACGCCATAGACATTGTTTTACTACTACACAAATAATTCATTCATGACTACTATTGTATCTAACCCACGGTTCTTAATGGACTCTTTATTCCGAGTAAATTTTGGGAAGCTTCAAGGGAAAGAATGCTGTAAGATTAACTTGTTTTTTTCTGCAATATATCTAACAATAAACTACCGTGCATACAATAAGGAACTTCTGCCAGTACCGCTAAACAATACGTATATACAGGACAATGTATATTTGAAAGTTGCTTCAAAGCTTTGGTGCGCATGAATTTAAAAAAAACATCCAACTTGCTTTCGTTGCAAATGGTGACTCTGCCGCTTGTATTAAGCGACCAGTAAATGTCAAAACATAATAAAGGTATAATCGTTAATGGAAAATGTTAGCGATGATTGACGAAGGTCTCAGGCTAAGCTAAACGTTAAGCGCCAAACCAAGGGCAGTAAATCCTTTCCAGATTGCGTCATTCAACTAAGGTATATAGATTAAAGAATATTGTTATCTTTTTTGTTGCTTAGAATGAATCAATTAAACACAGAAGTGCATCCGTTATGATACACTTTCATGGAGTTAGACTAGTACCCTGATATTCATAACAAAAATAAGTTGATCCCACTTCAATACAATGGGTACGGAGATGTGATACATCACAAATTGCTAAGATACAAAGCAAACACAGTGTATAAAGGGGGAGGGTTAGATAACATATTGCACTATAAACATAGGAGCTCATAAGCGACGCTGGAATGTACTTATTCACAGAACTAAGTAATTTAACAATGGTGAATATTACAGCTATTATTCGCTATTTTATAGCGGCTTCCGAACTCTTTGTGACAGTTCGCAGGGCTACTTATCACAATTAAGGGTTGCGATCATTTCAACCATTTTAGCCGATTTTGGGTGCACTCCATACATAATAGCGAGATCCAACATGCAGGTGTTATAGATAGATTGAATATACTTGTGGCTAAAGAAGCCATAGAACATGAATTGCATTACTGGAATGTTTACATTGAGCGGGATAATGAAGCCTCTGATCGCAGATCCTCTCGGAGTATATGAAGTGGTCTTAAGTACTTCTTGCAAGAGACAATTTCTTGAAACCAGCTAAGAAAATCACCAACTTCAAAGATGTTGATTCTGAAACTTGCTTTCACTATCTACTTCCTGGCTTTGGGAGCTCTCGCAAACGTGGAGATATCTCAAGACAAGGTGAGTCATGGCTCTACTAGTCTTAGCGTTGGTGATATCAAGATTGACCAAAACAAGTTTTGGTCCATTTTTGATAACGAGAATAACATATTTAATGGAAATGTCCAAAATGAAGGTGGATTTTACATAACATCATCATCTTCTAATAGCCCATCAATTAACGTGGAGTTAAACGATCAAGATAAATCGATTGTTAATAACGGTAATTGGGTGTTGAGCACTCTTAAATCTTCGGCTGCTCCAATCTTCAACTTAAAGGGTTCTTCATTCACCAATTATGGTAAATTTTATGCAGCAGCAGATGGTTCCAGTGGAGCACCTGTTTTTTCGCTTACTGCTCCTCAATGGGAGAATGAAGGTGAGCTTATTTTCTTTCTTAACACAAGGAGTACTAAAGGTATTTCTCTTGGTAAGGAGGATGGCTCAATAAAGAATGGTGGTTCTGTCTGTATTCACAATACATTTTACGAACAAGAAAACACTGTACAAGGCTCCGGTTGTTTTACAGCAGATGGGGAGAGTACCATTCACTTAAATGGTAAATCTCTGTCTTGGGACAAAAGCCAAAGTATATTTTTAAACGGCCCACGGGCATCGTTGTTGATTGATAGCGTCTCAAGTACTCTGTCTCAACCTATCAAAGTTTATGGATTTGGTAATGGTAACATCATTTCTGCTTCAAAAGCAGTGAATGTTGATCCCAAATATGATCCGATTCAAGGTACTTTAACTATTCAGCCATCTGGAGGTTCCCCAATTGTCGTTGACATTGGTAGAGGCTATAATAATAACGGTTTTAAGAGAACAGATGGTTCTTTTGGTAATGGCATTTCAAGTGTACCACAAGGTGCCATCACTTATGACGGATCTGTCCCCAGTGGCTCTGGTGCAGCTGACAAGTGTATTACCTGTAATGGCCAAGGTGGACAAGGCATTCCATCAGCACCAACCTCTAGTTCTGATTCTGGGTCTTCTAGTGCATCTGCCTTTTACGGTGCTCATACACCAACTGCAAATGGTTTACACGGATCAGGTGCAAATGGCGCTGTTTCTAAGGAAACAGGTTTCCCAGGTCATGGTTCTGGTTCTAAAGAAACTGATATCCCAAGTCATGGTGCTAGTTCTAAGAAAACAGGTCTCTCAGGACATGGTGCTGGTTCTAAAGAAACCGGTTTCCCTGGATCAGCAGCTAATGGCGCTGGTCGCCCGGGATCCAACTCTCATGGATCTGGATCTCCAGGATCAAATGCTAATGGAGCTGATTCTCAAGGTTCTGACTCCCCAGGATCTCATTCATCAGGTGGTGTTATAGATTCTCCTGAACATGCTGTTGGTGCACCTCCAGGAGGTTCACATATTCAATCTTACCCCAAAAATGGTGCTGATGGTGGCGTTGTAAATTCTGGTTCTCAAGGATCTTCTCCACATGGAGCTGATTTCCCAGGTCATGGCTCTGGTGCCCAGGGTTCTGCACCTCAGGGTTCTGGTCCTCACGGTTCTGGTCCTCAGGGTTCTGGTCCTCACGGTTCTGGTCCTCAGGGTTCTGATCCTCAGGGTTCTGGTCCTCAGGGCTCTGGTCCTCACGGTTCTGGTCCTCACGGTTCTGGTCCTCAGGGTTCTGGTCCTCAGGGTTCTGGTCCTCAGGGATCTGGTCCACACGGATCTGGTCCTCAAGATTCTGGTTCTCCAAGTAACGGACCTGTTCCTCATGGATCTGGTCCACACGGATCTGGTCCTCAAGAGTCTGGTTCTCCAAGTAAC
>JAJLVV010000017.1:0-13396 GCA_030570455.1 Priceomyces medius
TTCTTTAATATGTGATTGTAGTAATATCAATAACTGCAAAGAGATGATTAAAAGTCGTAATAAGTTGGAAATGTATTTAAGGTGCTCCTAATTCCCGTTCATACTCAGATTTGGTAAAATGCTTAGAACACTAATACGTATTCAACTATATGATCATTAATAATGGAATGAGCCATAATTATTGTTCTTTTTGAGCAGCGGCTAAACTAATATATTTATATTTTTGCAATATTTGCTGCCAAATTTCTTTTTTTTTTGCAACACTTTTATTGTGACCTCCTTTAATAATCAATCAGCTAAAATGATAACCCACGTATTTTCAGTAGTGGTTTAATTTATTGTCATAATAATGAGACTGCTAACGTTACCTGTACCGTTCGTGAAGACAGTGATATGATGTTCTGATTCATGGTACTAAAATTACTTTGAATACCTACAATTGGGATGTTACTCTGAAGTGTTTTTAGTGAATAACTTTCTATATCTTAATCAAAGAATATGAAACTTAAAGGAAAGAGTATGGGAAGACGTGTCAAAGAATTTTCAAAACTTATGACAGCTATCTTGAGGACGGGGATCATTGAAGAAAACTATTACAATCCATTGCATTCTCAAAGACGTGGACCTCAGCTTCGTTATGGAAACTTTCTCTTTAGCATAATTTTGCTGAAACTTCTGCCAGTTTTCCGTCATTATTGGAAAATGCAAAAAAATAAATACTTATGCCGATTTACATTTGAGAATCCAGTGTGCAATAAGAACGGCTTTATGTGGAGTGAAGCTATTTGAATTGTTTTTACATTTGTGCACTAGAAGAAAGCGTAACTGCTAGAAGTGAGATTACTCTAGGAGCGAAAAAGATAGTTCTGCTCAATGTTCTCCCTCTTTAAGGATGAAGAAATGATTTTGAGATTGGGCTGTTGCTCTTTTCTGCTTGTAACTGTATTGTATTGTGAAAGAAGTAATTCAACTCAGGTGGCTCTAATCTATAAATCATTATCGACTGTGAGGAGGCATCCCCGTATTTATACGAGCGACGTAACTCAAATGCTGAATTTGATTATAATTGCTAAACTCAAAATCAGCTTCACGTACTTAATAATTTTATTCTGGACAGCTTTGTTTGACTCACTGATCTTCAAAACAATCTCCCTTTAAACATAAACATCGGATGAAAACTCGTGTGATTCTTCCGTAAATGCGTTGGTTTCGTTAGGGAACGATTTGTTAACGAGTTTTGGAAAGCCTATTTACACAAATCGTATATTTGAAATCCAACAATCGAAAGACGTTTGAGTGCTGTAAAAGACTTCAGTCATATTGTAGAGATATATGTTCCACTATAAGTCACATGTTGAAACTATTGCTTTAAGTGAAATTTAAATTTGTCATGAAAGTAAGAAATATTTTGAAATTAAATATAAATAACGTATCTTATCTGAAGTAATATTGCATCATAAAGAAGGAACGAAGAAAATCCATACGCTTTGACTTGTTTCTATTTTATTATACTCACAAGGTTTATTTCTTTGATGATAACTGAGATTAACTAATGTCTCCTCGACAATGTGTTAGTTTTATCAACTTAAACGAGGCGCTCACTACTCTGAGATTTTTTGTATTTTTCTTGTCGAAGTGAGCCTGTCCTCCCTCACGAAAAGTGAAGTGTTCCATTTAATCATAATAACAGTGCTGTCGAATACATCCTTTCTTAATGTCTGCAAAAGCTAGTTATTCATTAACCGGTAATCTCAATTACTCATCATTCTTTCATTAGTAATATTTGCCTGATCGTCTATTTTCGTACCTTCATCCTGGAAGGCATTTTACGGAGCTAAGGAGTCAGAACCAAAATTGTTTGAGAAGAGATCTCATTGTTCTAATGATTGCACCTTTTTCAGAAGTAAAACGAGAGAAATACCAAAGATTTCATTTCAAAGAAGTCTGTTCAAGCAAGTTAGTTTCCTTACTTTAGGTTCGCTCTTAATCTCTTTTATTAACTTAGTTAACTTTGTTTCAGTAGGAAGTGTTTGAGTGAGAGGAGTACCAAGCTACTATTGAAACTGAATAGTAAGCTCCTCAAGGTGACAAAATGAAGGTTGATCCAAAACCGATGATAAAAATGAATATGGATTAATATGATTTTGTTTGTTTTCAAGGTTGTGAATTGAAATAAATAGTGAAAAGATATGAGGTACCTTGGAATATAGTGGCTCTGGAAGCTGCTTTGCAGGTGTTTTGTGATGGTCCGTTATGCTCAATATCGAATATCCAAAGGAAGTACATTTCTGACAATATTACAGAAATCAACATTTCGGCTGCTAATATTATCTTAAGGTGCCAAGATTGTCGAATGTTACTTGACTGGATTTTTGAGACTGGTAGACTTCTCCATGTTCATTTTGTGACTTTTGAATCTACGTCTTTGTATGACATAACTTCATGGGTCTAGCTAATCTGTTGTTACTGTCAAAATTTTCTTTTTCTTTAGAAGGAGATGACTTTCGTTCAATAATTCGATTTAGCTTTGAATCTTTGATACCTTTGTCATGAATTTCTTCGTTAGGTTTGGAACGTCTTTTGGGATGAAATGGAACCTATCTAATTATTCTTTAGGAGACGTCTAAAGCGCAATTTCTTAGCACGACTTGAACATATTATTTGGTCAGTAGCTAATCTGAAGTTAGTAGAAAGTGAAAGGCACAACATTTGCAAAATACAAGGAATGATTTACAGAATTATTTGAAAAAAAAAACATTAAGTTATTTCGAACTTGGTTTGTCTTGGCTTAGCTGTACGAATACTGTAAACGGTTCTGGAAGTAACATTCGACAGTGACCTAGCATGGTCCATTGTTGAGGTTTTAGCTTTATTGATCTTACGTTTCGCTGCTCGCTCAAATAAAATGAAACTTCTTTGGCTTGACGAAGAAATGCGATATCTATTTTGTATTGAATAAAATGCAGTAGATCTGACTAGAAATAGCTGATTTATAAGCAAGTTAAAATATCATTACAAGATCTATATCTGACCACTTGAATAGCTATTTTAAGGGTAACCATGTTTTTAACCAACTTGCCAATTTGTGGGCTGCTGCAAATGTGAGTCGTATTATGTTCGATAATGAGATTACCATGAAGTAAGCTATATTATGAATTGAAAATGCGGATGCTACTGCTACCTGCAACCTGTCTTTTGTTTTTTCCAGAGACATTTCAGAACTTGTTAAAAGTTCCTTCTTTATCTACATCACTTCAGAAGGCCTATGGAAAACACATTACATGTAGTTTCTCTAGAGATTGATCTTAAGATTCTCTACAAAAGCTTAATGATCCAGTTTTAACAGATTGGATGAGATATTGAGAGTCAATGGAGGTTAAATTGGAGCTAGTTCGTTATTCTCGATTGGAATACTTCTGATTCCATTGTCGAAAATTTCCGTCCTGAAGCTTGCATTAATGCGGCCAATTTTAGGGACGGTAAAATCCGGGGTGTAATTTGCGGCGAAAACATTTACACTTGTAAAGTTTACTTCATTAAGTCATGGCGACCGGAATCATTTCCGCATAACTCCGGGCCTTCACTAAATATTCAAATCCTATTCTTATACTTTTGACGAGAAAAAGGTAGTACAAATGAACAAATGCGACTACTGAAATTCCGAATTCTACTTCAGAAAGCTTGGTATTATTGAATTAATGACTGCAATACTGTATGATGCAGTAGTTCGTACTTTTTCAATTGATGATCTTTTATTTTTCGAAATTTAAACTTTTGCAATAAGATACCGGAGTTATTTTTCCCTGCGAATAATTCAAACCCAATTGAAGCCTACCATCACAAATTAAAGGACATACTAACGAGGAAGTAATTTGACTCACTTTACAGCAACAAGATTTGTAACTAGAATGGTTCCTTCTTTGACTGTAATTAATATCGAATATGGAAGAAATGTGCACATCACTTTTTCGTAAATTTGGAAAACTGAGTCGCTCTGTCCCTGTGACTTTGCCAAAATAAAAGGACCAACAAAATGTACCTTTTTAAAATCTAGGGTCCAGACACATGCACGGACCCAAGAACTTTTATGCTCTGAAAACTAAAATGTCCTGGGGGGTATTCGTAATATTATATTGTCAATACTAAAGCAGTAACCGATTCTAAAATAAATGTCTAAAAAGGAGGCTTACATGTTGTGATACACACTCGTATTTGATTCAGGCAGGTGTTATTCTTCCCAAGAGTTTATCATTCGGTATCGTTAGTTGGATATGTTACCTTTGGCTATCCTAAAATTGTACCACCGAAGATGAAAAATAAAACCCGCCTTTCACTTAACTTGAAATCTAGAATTCAAATCCGTGTCTTCCGCTATAATCTAAAAGTGAACCAATTTTGAGAAACTATCCCACACTCCTACGAACCTACATGACTATTTCGTAGGATAAAAAATAAGCGAAATGTATGGTTTTATTCTCATCCTGGTTACTGTTCATCATCTTATATTGTTTAACAGAAGGGATTTTCTCCAACGAAGCAACTAAATGGAATAAAGCACCTAAGTATGTAATGCACTAACTTTACATTCAAACTATCTTAACCATTCAGTAGACACACTTACCCAAATTATTGAGCTCTAAATGAAACTAATATCTTGGTGATAACGTACACGAAGTTTTATAATTTGGAGTACGTTGTGTTGTGTACTGTAACGTGCATTACATTGATTCCTCTCGCTTATTTGTGTAGCTGCAACCAGCTATAAGCTTTATATCGTTATAATAAATTGAGAGAGAGTAACGCAATGTAGAACTTTAAATAGCTATGCAACAAACACGAATACCTGCATCATTTTCCTAACGTGATGTAGGTGATTTTACTGAGGATTAAATGTGCTTAAATCAGACATAAAGTAGCCGATGCAGAATGGAAAATTATCGCCCTGGTCTCCATTATTTGGGTTCTTGTTTTAACTACAGTTGTTTTTCTTTTTTAATTGCGATTGTAGTACATTATATTTTTCGTATTTTTTTCTACCGATCTAATTCTTTTGCAGCACTTTTTTTTTGACCTCAACAATCTATCGTAACTTCCTACAATATGCATTTTGAGCTGTCAACAAATGCGATTTAGTCAAGGGTAGCTCAGTTAGCGTACAATTGTTCTTCAGTCTGCAGTCTTGTTTTCTTTTATTCATCTATATTGGACAAAATTATTAGCATCCAAACTACGAAGTCGTTCGTAAAAGCCCAAAAATATGAGTCCTGTAATATCGAAAATTCTACTCAACTACGTTATAACTGTATCAAACCAGGTTTTGAAAACTTTCTGAATATTTCAAAGAATTAAATACATAAGATAAGTTTATTCGCTGTGTAAATTAAATCGAGAGACCTTAGTATACACCATCGTAGTTTAGTATAGTTACAAAGTCTACCCGGATGCTCGCTACTTAATAAGATCAAAATAAAGCATATACAGGTGTACCTTGATCATGCTCCCATACGAAATGTTCTAGATGTCAATTTTCATCTTGCTGTTTTGCGTGGTCTTCAAATCTACGAATATACTTTACATTTTTTAGTTTATTGTAATCTTTGCGAAGTATTAAAAAATTTCTAAAACTCATAAATTTGGAACCAAATTTGAACAATATAAGCATTGGCCTCAATTAAGTTTATACAAATTCCATTGAACACAACTTATTTGCGACATAATTTATGAAGAGAATAGTTAACAAGGTTTATTCACCACTCAAATAGACCTGCAGGGACCTATAAATGCTGTTGTTGAGCACTTGATTATTTGAAGAACGGATTACAAAGTACATGTCTTTTTCTTTCAATTTATACTAAATCTTCCATTCATCCTCGTTTTACTTCTCAATTAATAACCTTTAACCACATCTCTTCTTTCTACTTTGTTTTAGATACAACATTGAAACACCTTTTTTAGGTCTAAGAGAGTTTTATAGAAACAATCTAAATGTCCCCACCCCAGAAGTACATATTTGAGTGATTTTGGATGGTTAAGACATATATTTTATGAATTAGATTTACCGATCGTATAATTGGTAAGAAATGGCTAAGAAGGTGATTTGTGATTGGAAATATTACAAAACAGAAAAAGCAGAAGCTATTTTGATCAGTGAATGAAACAAACTTAATTTGTAAAAGATGATAGTAGGATTCAAAATTTGTTGACCTCTATTTGGGGGGAGGGAGGGGGTTTCCTTCTCATAAAAATCATGAAATATCAGCGAGTACATTAAACTTATTGACATTAAAATTATTTTCCCTTATACAGCTCCTTTTCCATGTTACGCAAATATTCATGAGGCGGAATCGCTGAATTTCGGGTTTGAACTATTTAAGTCCGCGGTGATTACGTTTTGATTTTGTGTCAATGGCAAAAAGCCAATTAGTAATTAGTAAAACAGAGCACCGAATAAACGTTAAATTATTTTAATACAGTTATCTGATCTGACGGTCAAGTGGGGTACAAGCTAACAAGCTACCGATCATTTATTTCCTCCGTTCCAATGTTATAACTTTGTAGTAGTCTTTTCAATTCTTACCACCTTAAAATTCCTAACACCCGTGATAACTGATGTAATCAATATTTTGCTAATCTTAGCCTAACAGGTATATATGCAGACCATTTATTTCGCACTTAAGCCATAAGTGCGAGTTCCACATTTAGTGATAAGCCTATTATTGGTTGCGAATTTAGGCTAAACTTCCTGAAAAGGTTGGGATATTTTCACAGAATGTCAAGTAAGAGACGGGAACTGCAGCTTAGTAATTACTATGACTAATGAAGAATGGCTACTAATTAATATTTATAGCTGTTCTTATTCGTTGAATATTGTAGCTTCTTTAATCATGGAAAAACATGAAATTAAGCCCTTGGCGGCTACAAATTTATTTAAGCAATTAAAGGTTGGAATTAATGTTTTGTCCAATAGAATTGTACTTGCTCCTGGAACAAGATGTAGAGCTTCAGCAGGGTCTATTCCTTCGGATTTGGACATACAGTACTTTGGGAAAAGATCCCAATATACAGGAACTCTCGTGACCGCTGGAGGTGTGTTAGTGTCTTCTAAGGAAGGGTCAAGCTCTATGATTAATATTCCAGGTATTTTCAATGATAGACAAGTTGCAGCATGGAAAAAAATTGTTTCTGCCGTCCATGAGAATCGTTCTTATATTTCCTGTCAATTATTTTCCTTTGGAAGAGTTGGGGATCCTAAAAGACGAAAAGAGCTCGGACTTGATTTCGTGGCCCCTTCGGCTATTTATGTTGATAAGACGCATGAGTTGTTCGCCAAAGAAGTTAGAAACCCCATTAGAGAAATGACAACCGAGGAGGTTGAAGATATTGTAAAGGAATATGTCGAAGGAGCTCGTAGAGCATTAGAAGCAGGGTTTGATTATGTCGAAATTCATGCTGCTAACGGTTACCTTATCGATCAATTCTTAAATCCAAGTTCTAATAAGAGAACAGATAGATATGGCGGTTCAATTGAAAATCGAGTTAAGCTTCTTTTAAAAATTTTAGACAAAGTAATTGAAGTAGTTTCTGCGGATAGGGTAGGAGTGAGAATTTCTCCTTGGAGCAAGTTTCAAGGCTTAAAGGGAGAAGATGAAGAAGTTCATCCCTATGCAACTTTCACATATTTATTAACTGAACTTGAGAAAAGGGCCGAAAAGAGTCAAAGAATTGCTTATGTGTCAGTTGTGGAGCCTAGAATAGAAGGAGGTAATTCAGTTGAGCAAAATAGCACCAAAGGCAATAATGAATTCATTTATGAATTTTGGAAGGGTAATGTAATTAGAACAGGTTCCTATTTGGATGATTCTCCAGAACTAAGCTCCCTTTCACGAGATGTGTCGAATGACAAGACTCTAATTGGCTTTCTTAGATTCTTTACTTCAAATCCTGACTTAGTGGAAAGAATTAAAAATGGAATTCCTTTAACCCCGTACGACAGGAGCACGTTTTACACATGGAACAACTGGGGTTATAATACATGGTCTAATCACAATGAACTGATAAATTCTCATCAGGAAGTTGAAGAAGGAAGGAACCCCCAAGAAATTATTTAATCACTGTTTAGCTGTGAATATTATATCACGAGAAGCTTGCATGTTATGAGTGAGTATACTTTAGACGGCTTGTAATATTAGTTTTTGTGACTTGTGAGTTCCAAAATCAACTGTGTTGTCTTGCACCCAATAAGTCATTCGCTCGTGCGTAAAGCGGTAGCTGCAGAATTTCTTTCCTTTTCTTATCATTTGGGTTTTACACTATGTACAGCTTAAAATAGAAATGGCTGCGAATAATTTAGGAGGAATATTGGCCGACAATACAGCTGAATAAGGTGAAAATTTTTATATATGTCTTCCAGGAAATCATTTTAGATGATACTTTTCAGATTCAATCTAAAGATTATGTTGATAGCAATTTATTGTTCAATAGTATATTTTATTGTTCTGTTTATAGAGTGAAAGTTAAGAGTCAGTTAACTGTCTTGAATGAAACCATCTATTTCACATTTCAAAACGTGCTTAAAGTTGTAGGGGTTACCGTATGACCATATTTAGTTTTATATAACTGTACCATAAACCAGATGCCATGCGTAGTATTAGAAGAATTAAATAACATTAATTTCTTGTAGCAGTTTTTAATTATAAATCAGTCAAGCAAAACTTTCGTTATCCCACAAATCCCCTTTATATTGCATCCAAAATTTTTCCATACTAGCGTTAATCATAGGGTCTATAATATGCAGTGACATGTCGTTTCCTGTAATCCAACCTGTAATACTCTCAAAGCCAGTTAACAAAGCTGGACACTTTTTCCTGACGTGTTCTAATGCGCCCCATAAACAAATACTACATTTATAGCAGACGTAGTATTTTTTGGCAAGCTCACTACACTGTTGGTATTGTATTTCAAACATTTGAACTATACTTTTAGTGCTTTCAATTTCACTTGAATAGTCTAGTGCCAACCATGTCAGCAATCCTAAAGAATCGGGGGATTTGAAGTAATTAAATGCACTGATGACCGAAAAACCGTCATTTGTTACTCTGTGAAAAACTGTAGAGATGGTTGTAGTTATTTTGACCAAAGCTTTATATATAGGTGGGGATAAAATTACCTCCAACTCCTCACCGAAAATCTTCGACCCTTTGATTCCAAATTCCACACCAATTCGTAAAAGGATAAGTGCCTTTTCCAAAGCCAAGCTCAAATACTTATTCTGCAAATCGGTATCATTCTTATTTTCTGCATCCAAATGCAAAATATAGTATATAGTGTAAATTTTTACTGTTAAATCAATCCGGATTACAAATTCTTGCATTCTCTCGACTGTTCCGGAGTCAAATTCCATGTCTTCGAAGTTAATCAATTGCTGGAATGTTCTTATTTTATTGTTATAGAAGTTGTTTAGCTCACTGAGAATTTGTTTCAATTCAGAAATCTTTACAACTTTTGAGGATGTGAATAACCTTAAGGCTTTTCTTATAGCTATTGCCACCGAGTACATATTTTCAAGCTGTCTCAACACAGATGGACTTTCCCAATGTATATTGCCAGTTTCAAACTTACTTTGAGTCATCAAACAACTCTTCAGTTCATGATCCAACAATTGTAAGTCAGATCCAAATGTAAAAGAATGGATTGCATCAAAATAATAAACCATTGTCCATATTTTCCTCCACGTATACTTTGCATTTTCGTCAAGTATCCCCAGGGGGAAGTTATTGGGATCTCTATTCATTCCACGGTATCTTCCAATTTGAATGATAATTCCCAAGAGTACACCAGGACCATTATAACTATCGTCATCCTCCGGGCTATAAATCCTGTAGATTCTTAATAATAGCAAACCCTGTACCGTTCTCAATCCTGACTTCTCGATATTTTCAGGGGATAAAAGAAGTCTACTTGCATGTCGTGTGGCTGTCGATGGAATTGTTAACTTCCGAGATTTTATTTCCCGTATCAATTGCAAAGTTTGTTCATCTAGCGTCTTCCCAGTAGTTAATTTTAAAGGTAGTGTCAAATATGCAAGTCTTAGGATAATTAGGAGTGAAGCGAAAGTACTGTATTTTTGAGTACCTTCGTGAGTTAATTTTGTCTTACCTTCTGCTTCTGTCAATATAGTAGAAACTTCTTTCATAAATTGTTCTTCATCTATGAAGGGGGCAAGATTATAGCATAGTTTGAAAAATCGATTAAGCAAAAGTGTAATGATCTTCAAAGGGGGGAGTTCGTATGCCACCATCCTAGAATCTAGAATTGAAACAGATTTCATGATTTCCAAAGAATCACAGTGCTGGAAGTCTCTAATTTCAGTGTATTCGTTATAGGTGCTTACCTGGCGTAGGGTATAGTCAACCAACACCTGGTTAGCATATTTATCATTGTAAGATAGTGACAAATAAGATGTGGGACCTACATAATACATCTTGAAATCCTTAATTGTATATCCTTTGAAGCGTGGCTGTAATGTACTTAACGTATTTTCAATAGGTTCGGCTTCATTAGTCAGTTCAACATTTGCCTTGGCAAGCTCAATCTTTGTATTGATTTTATCTTCAATTACATCTCGTTGCTGCTTAATAGTGTCTTCAAGAGCTTGATTTTTTGCTTTTAGCGCTTCTATTTCTTTTTTTTGCTTGTTAATTAATGATTTGTCTTTCGGCTTTAATTCCGAAACTTGAGGTTCGTAGGTACATATATGCGCCCGCTTATTCACAAGGCAAGCACCGCACAGTGGTTTCTGTCTGTCACATTTGATCTTTTTCCTCCTACAGGTAGAACATGATGCCGGGGTCCTATTTCTTTTTCTTTTCGATGCTCTTGTCTGAGCTGAAGCTTCTTCGTCATAACGCATGAAGATATATAAAATGATTGTGATACCGTAAGTAAAGTTTTATTTAATGTCGCGTGTCGTGTTGTTACCAACTTGACCAAGTTCACCATGACATATGTAAGTGTAGAGCACATTTTATACGATTCACGAGTTGAAAGTTCTTTCCAAAATCGAAGAATGGTTATCGCAGTGAATCATTCAGTCTGACACAGCTACATGAAAAAAGTAGGAATTATCTGGGTCCTACAATGATGTTGATTTTTGTAACCACATCAGTAGTTTTAACATATTAATGAAACTACGTTAATTTGTGTGGATGATATTAATAGTAGGCGAAGTTGATGAACTTTATCTGGAAAATTTTCCTAAACCGTATAATTATAGCACTCAATATCATTGAACATTTTTTTTCCATATACTGCTCTTTTTCCATGTTGAACATAAATTTTTTAAGGCGCAAGGCAATGGCTGCTTATGGATTTTCGGGTTTTAACAGTTTAAGTCCGCGGTAATTACATTTTGTGTCAATGGTCAAAAATACCAATTTGTAAGTAATGATTTACAGCACTGCATAAAATACAGATTGAAAGTATCTGATTGAAGGATCAAGTTGGGTAAAAGCTAGCAAGCTATCGAGCAATTATTTTCTCCGTTCCAATATTATGACTTTGTAGTAGTCTTTTCAATTCTTACCACCTTAAAATTCCTAACACCCGTGAAATCTGATGTAATCAATATTCCGATAATTTTAGTCTAACAGGTGTATGCATACCATTTATTTCGCACTTAAGCCATAAGTGCGAGTTCCACATTTAGTGATAAGCCTATTATTGGTTGCGAATTTAGGCTAAACTTCCTGAAAAGGTTGAGATAATCTCACGGATGCTAAATGAAAATCGGAAATATGAGTAAAGTCCTTTTTATATCACTAATTCAGGTTGTGTTTCTGATACTATCTGAATTATGTCCAAATCTTCAGTTGATTTTATAAAAATGGGTTAAAATCCTTTTACTGCGAAGGTTCTGTTAAAACATCAAATTATCAAATTATCAAATAAGCAAAAATGGCTAATATTAAAAATGTACCAGAGTACTTCAAAGGTTATGGAGTTGACAAGGGTGAAAACTGGAATCAACCCAAACTTGTTAACTATAAGCATAAACCTTTAAATAATAATGACGTTGTGATCAAGGTTGATTGTTGTGGAGTTTGTGGTTCAGATATACTCACCGCCAAGGAAGGCTGGCATAGGTTGGCTAGAAATGACCAAGTAGTCGGTCATGAGATTGTTGGTGAGGTCGTGTGGGTCGGATCTGAAGTGAATTTAGTGTCAATTGGACAAAGAGTTGGTATCGGTGCCCAGTCAGGATGTTGCACAAAGTGTGAGAAGTGTAAAAAGGAAGATGAACAATACTGCGACAGTCTAGTGACAACTTACGCACATCCTGATCCAAGAGCCAATAATTACATTAGACAGGGAGGATATGCTGATTATGCAATTGCGCAAGATCAAAATGTGTTTCCTATCCCAGATGAACTTCTTTCGGTTCACGCTGCACCCCTTTTGTGTGGAGGTTTAACTGTTTTTTCACCTCTTATACGAAATCTAGGCACAGATGCTACAGGAAAATCCGTTGCAATCATCGGGATTGGTGGATTGGGTCATATGGGAGTTCAATTTGCTGCCAGCCTTGGTGCAAAAGTTACTGCTATATCAAGAAGTTCAAGTAAAAAGAAGCAAGCTCTTCAAATGGGAGCATCCGATTTCATTGCCACTGAAGAACTGGCTAAGTGGGCACAAGAATGGGCTGGGTCATTTGACCTAATTTTAAACACTGCAAACAATTTTTCGTCGATAAACTTTGATTTACTTTTAGGGACTTTGAAGAAAGGAGGAACTTTTGCCAATGTAGGTGTTCCTGAAGACGGGCAACATGTGAATATCAATCCGCTTATTCTAGCGTTCCGCAACATAACAGTTTCTGGAACGCTAGTTGGAAATAGAATAGAGGCATTACAAATGCTTGAACTCTCTGCAAAGAAAGGTATCAAACCGTGGATTGAAGAAGTACCATTAAGTCAAGAAAACTGTGGGAAGACTTTAACACGTTGTGACAATGGTGATGTCAGGTATCGATTTGTATTCACAGACTATGACAAGGCATTTTCGGAGAAGAATTGAGAAGTTTCACTTTGTGAATTATATTCTGTTATATATATATACATATTCTGTTTTCATAATATAAAAATGAAAGAATATATCTATGTAAGATATTATTTTGGAAATCCAATACAAGTAATGGTATCAGCTAAATGGTAAAGTTATGTTCTTGATTTAGATCTACCCCATACTGTAGATTCCCTTAGATCGTTTAATCAACGGCCGTTCTTGTATATATAAGCATACTAAAATGATACAGCAAGGTAGGATGGTGTCTAGGATGGTGTCTAGGATGGTGTCTAGGATGGTGTCTAGGATGGTGTCTAGGATGGTGTCTAGGATGGTG